>VYXB01002889.1:199546-280227 GCA_013397135.1 Pachyramphus minor
CGCGGCGGCCCGGGCGCGGGGCAGCCCTCGGTCCGGCGCGGGGTGGTGCCGGGCGACGACCCGCTGTCGTCGGGCGGCAGCATCGAGGTGGTGGACTTGTACCTGCTGCCCGAGCCCTTCTCCGGGCTGATCGCCGGCGAATTCGGGCCGCTGCTGGTGCTGAGCTGCCGCGTGTGCCTGGAGGAGAAGCCCATCAAGCCCCTGTCCTGCTGCAAGAAGGCGGTGTGCGAGGAGTGCCTGCGGCGGTACCTCAGCTCTCAGGTACGGGCGCTGCCGGGGTGTGCTGGGGGTGCTCTGTGCGGCCGCTGCTGCCCCGGGGCGCGGGCTGAGCGCTGCTACGGTCACGGCTCCGCGCCCGCCAAGCTGTAGAGCTGGGGCGAGGAGGTGCGGGGCGTTGCGGGCAGGAGCTTTTCCCGTCCCGCACGGAGCGCGACCTGCGTGCGAGCTGCTGATTCAGTGTCCGGTTATTCCCGGAGAGCTTGGCTGCGCGTTGTTCCGCAGCTGTCGGACTGGCCACGTCTGTGTCTTCAGGCTCTTTCCGTGTTTACAAGGATTTTCTCGTTGCATTCCGAAACTTTTGCTGTTACCTGGGGAGCACCAGTTTCCTTTAAAGAGGCGGTTAGGGAGTGACACGGAACGAAGTTTGTGAACTCTGCGGCAGCTCCTGTAGGGCTCCTGGAGGATTTTCCCGCAGCCCCGGTGCTGCCGCTAGGATGTGCGGGTGTTCGGGCCCTTAGTGAAGCCGCTGGGCCTGGTCCTCTCAGAATACATCGCATGTGGTCTTATACCATGTATGAAAGATTAAAATATTGTGTGCGTGTGTGACTCTTCATGAAGAATCGCAGTTACAACAGTAAACAAGAATTTATTTGGAGGAAAAAAATCGAAAACACAACTTTTCCACCTTGGGTAGATAGGTTCACATATATGCTGCTTATATCTTCATCATTGTTTTGTCAGTCAGAACTGCTGTTTCAGACAGAAATCAGCAGCTTGAAAGCAAATCTCTGACTTCACTATTGTTTTCAGTAGCTAGTTTAGCATCACAGAACACTTGCGTATTGTTTCTGCTGCTAGTGGAGTCATACCCTAAACCCGAAGAGCAATGGGGGAAGTTATGGCTATGGGAACTTATGGGAGAAACAAAACCAGCTAAGCCCTTTGCTTATGATCTTTATGCTTTTATTCAACAGAAACTTTTAGGATGTGCCCAGTGGGGACATGCTAGTTTGGTGGTAGAATGAATTTTTACACTATTGGGGCTTAGAGGTGTGGTGGGCAGTCTATGCTCCTGCTGGACTCTGTAGGGACGGGATGGGTGGCTACAGCTAGCCCTGCGCTCTGTAAATAGTTGATAGGCCTGTTCTGACCAGGGTACATTTCACTGCTTGGAAATTGCACATGCTAGTCGAAGTCAAGTACATACTCCGCTCTGGGCATTGGTAGCCTGTGTGGCATTTGCTGTTGCTGGTGTCATTTGTTCAGGCTGATAGTAAACCCAGTAGCGTTTTTATGAACCACTTTTGATATGTTTGTTAAACAGAGAAGAGCTTAACATGGGAACTGATGGATGAGAGATGCAGAGTTATGTTTTGTGTGTCTCCTGTAACACTGAAATTCAGGAGCACTTAATAAGCCTTTTTGAGGCTTTGTGCACAGAGCCCGGAACTATTTGATTTGTAAGTGGTGGACTGGAAACTGTCAGTAAGTTTTTAGACTGTATTGTCAGTGCATGTTTGTGCTACTTTTGTATCTGCCACTGATATCATGGGTTAGAATACTGATTTGCTTTGAAGCTGGAAATTGCCAAGTGGTGTGATATCGGGGTGGTCTTCTATAACTTCGGCAGGTGGCTGCAGTTTACAGTGATCTAATGAGTTTATGTGGTCTGTCATATCTATCTGTATCTTCAGCCATACTGAATAAGTCTTCTGCGTGGTTTAGGCTGGACTCTTGAAGGATGATCTAGCAGCTTGGTGGCTGAACCAACTGGCTGGCCTGGGAACCAGGTTTACACCCTATGAAGTGGGTTCGGTGTTGGCCAGCTCCTGGATGCAGATGCAGGCATTACCTAGTCAAAGAAGCCACTACTGTTGCTGAGCACTCCCGAAGCTTATACCAGCAGCTATTGAAAGATAGCCGTATGGGTACTTACTCCTGTATGTAAAAGATGGGGCAGGGATACAGAAGCAGATGAGAGGATGTCTGCATCAGGGGTACTGATGTTGAGGAGTGAAATTCACAGAGTACATCTGTGGGTATGTTGTTACTTATGCTGTTATGACCAGGCATAATTGCAGTTGCTTGATAAATTTGTTCAGGGAAAAAGGAAACAAAATGTAACAAATAACATTCCAATGTGTTCTTCCCCATCTTCCTTTTTTCAAAAGAATAAGAAAGTGACATTTTTTAAGAACAAGAGGTGATGTATCTTTCCTTTGTGCTGTGGAAGGACCCTGTGAGTCATGCTGAGGAGAGAGAAAGGCTTTGCCATGTCAGCTATATTAAAGGAATTTCTGGGAAGGATGAGTGAAAAGCCAGTATAGGTTAGAAATCAAGTCACCTTTCATCTTTGAGACTTTGTGCAGGAAATTAAAAAGAAAATTTACCAGAAGTTCAAAATGTATAAGTGTTGAAAAGCTGTTTTAGTTTGGAAATTTTAGCATATTTGCATTTTGGATCCCATCAGCTTGATATACCTGAAATTGAAAGTAAACAAAAAACAACCAAAAAACAAAACCCCAAGCAGCAATATACATTGTTTGGATCTAGTTTCCTTGTCAGAGAAATAGCAATCTGTGCCCTTTGTATGAGAAGACACTGGCTGACTACCACTCTGGGGGAGTGGTCTCTTATGCTGAAAATATGGAGTATGTTGGCAGAAGTATAGCACTTAAAATAATTCCTGTTGTCTTTAATGTCTGTGTGTGTTCTCTCACTGAAGAAAGCTGTATGCTTCACAATTGTTTCATTATGTTTTCTGAAATGATGCTTAATGGAGTAGCAAAGTAAAAACCCTGTTCATGCACTCTGCTTTCTTCTGTGAAAACATATAAGAGCATCAAAATTTCTGCCTTAGGGCCTTTTATAGATCAGAAAATCAACTGAAGTTTTAGGCGTTCTTTTTAAGAATGCCAGATGAAAATACTTCAGCTGTAGAGTTTGCTCCTAGTGTTACCAGCATGCTGGAAAATGAGGGTAAGTGTTTTTAGGAATGTCTCGTCTGAAGGTCCTTGGAGGTCAAATCCAGTCTTTCTTATCACTGGCACCTTGCTGCATAATCCCTTTCAAAGATTTAATGGCTGAAGCAGAAGCTTAGCCTGCAAGCCTGGAGTGCCCAGGCTGATCTGGAACTTGACTTGTGGAAATTGCATAACTTTACCTCTGCCTCAATTTGCTTATTCTCTCTCGAAGCCTGATAATCACAGACCTCTCAGGGCTCTTCGGAGTCTGACTGTGACCAGTTTGTCTAACATTCACAAAAAAAATTCTATGATTTTATTCACTTTGACTCAGAGAAATTGATGATATGGTAACTGATAGGTGATTGATGGTGATGGGTTATCACAGAAGAGGTGGCTTTTGCAGCTCAGGATGTGGTGGGGGTCCCATAAAGCATGATGGGGTCCTAGCAAGCCCTGTCTCTGGGAATGGATGCAGCCCAGAGCTGTTCTTTGTTATGCTTAATCATGTAAAATGGATGAGGCTGAAGAGTGTGATTGTTTGAAAGACCAGTGTTCTTTCAGGATGGGGCAGTCTCCACAGATTCTTAGGTATGTTGAGCAAGTTTGGGGTCAGAAGTGTGGAAGAACTGTTTCCTGTTCAGCTGTGGGTTTTTACGCTCTTAGATCCAGCAAACAACCTGGGGACAGGGGAGAAAGAACCAGGACACCTAATCTCACAGGTGTAATATTACATTCACATCTTCTTCACATCCCATCTTTCTCTCCATTTAATATGGCACCAAACCCAGGTTATTTCAGAAACTGTGCATATATAAGTTTGCTAAATGAGTGATTGACTTCCTAATCTCTCTGGGCTGCTTGTACATCTAAGTCAGAGGGAGAATTTGCTCCTGGTTTTGCTTTTTAGCTGTTTGTGTGTCTGGGGTGAGATTGGGATTTGTTTGTAAATTTCTTTTGAAAATTAACAAATAGTTAAGGAAAGACTTTTGGCTTAGAAAGCAGGAGAAGACCTAAAGTTTAACTAGGTTTTTATATTTAACTTGTTGCAGGCTGGTAAAGAAGCTAAGATTTATATGTGTTTTCTTATCTCCCTGATATGTAAACCTGACAAATGCTATTCAGAACAACAATCTCACTCCTTACTTTTTAGCAAGTACTGACTAGCCCTAAATAACATTGCTGTTTCCTAACATCTATAAAGAGCAGTTTGTTCTTTAATAAATATTTGAAGAGATATATATATATGTAGTTGTACCTGTGCTTGTTTCCTTTTTCCTATAAAACATCTGTAAAAGTTTTATAGAAACCTTCCTGCCTGCTTTTTCTACATGCAAATCAGGAAACTTGATAATCCAGTTTTGATCCTGTGCTCATTAGTGATGCTTTATTTTGTAAATCTTGTAATTCTCTTGGAGTAGTCATTCTTATATTAAAAGACTTTGTGTGAGTTAATTTAAACAGCATACTATATTCTTGATCAAATATTATGGTGCTTTAATTATAGGAACTCTAATGAGATTAGTGGCCATGAGTAAATCAGAAGGGATTGTTGGGGGCAGGGAGGGACCACAGCATTTTTTGCACGGCTGCTTTTGGTGGGACTAAAATCCTTCTCTCTTCTGAGTGTGAAATGTGGAGGTCATCTTTTCTCTGCTCAGGACCTATTACAGGTGTTTCTCTGTGAACTGAGATCTTGTCTGTGCATGATTTCTTTCTGCAAGAGCTGGGAAAAAAAGTTGCAGACTGTTACAGTCAGAGTTTTTGTGGGGAATGTGATTATAAGGCTGCATAGTGAAGAGGAGACTTTAAGAGCAGTCTGTATCACATAAAACTAGTTGGCTTGGAGCTGGAGGGACTTGACACCTGTGTGCCTCTTCAGGTGTCTGATGGTATCATATAAATGATTCACCTTCAAAGCTGTAGTCCGCTGATGAAAACCAGCGAGCAGAAACGTAGGCACCAAGTGCTGAATCATCTGATGGTTAATGAGCTGCTTGTGCCCTGAGTCAAACCAGAGCTCAGAAAGGCTACCGTCATTCAGTGCAGAAGCAGCTCTGTGTTTGCAAGGGTTATTAATCTAAAACTGTGCTCTAACGCTAGCTAGTGAGTTGCTGGGATGGCTGCAGCCTGCCTATCTGGAGGTGATGGCAGGGTGAGGGCCCACCCTCCAGCTGACATTGCAAGAACACAGAAGTTTCTGAAGGAGGAAGAGAGGTGTAGGAGGAAAAAAGAACCTGCTAGTTTACAGGCTTTCTAAACCAAACCAGCAGCTTCAGCCACTGTAAGGTGGCTGTGTTCCTGAGGAGGAAGCAGATAGACTCACAGGTCCATCAGCTGTGAGCAAGCAGCCTGTAAGCTGCACAAGTACCTAAACTTCTTCACTGTAATTTTCAGCAAACAGCTTCTAAAAGTCCGTCCTGCTCTCCCGATGTTTTGTATGCAATGCCAGTGCCAAAATACTGCTGTGTAGCTAGATGTCACAGTTCAGGATGATACTCAAGTACCTTTAAGATTGCAAGAGTTAGCCTCTAAAGTTGATGAGGCATATGGCAGACTCTTAGTCCATCTTGAATGCTTCTTGATGGATCCAGTTTGGGCCAAAACTTCAGTTTAGAACAAAGCTTACAAAATCCAGCATTGATGAAAATGCTTTGAAATTCATTTTTAAAAAAGCTAATTTTGAGCAATGTTCTTGAATGATAATACTGCCTAGTTGTCCTATTGTATGTAGGCCTAGATACTCTGCCAACATATGAGCACTTCGTGTGGTATGTTTTTTCACGGTGTAGAAGTAGTTGTAAGCTTACTCTATATGGATAGCAATGACTTCCTGTTGTTTGCGTAAGTCTTTGTCAGATGTAGAGCTGTAATTAAAGCCTGTTATTTCTAAGCCATGCTGTTATGAAGTAAAGGGGTAAACGAGCAGGTGGTCTTACAGCTAAGAAGACTTTTGTTAAAACTCTGGGATCTGAGATGTTGGGAATAGAAAAGATGGTGTCACCTTTGAACAGTTGTAGGAAGGGTTTTGCTAATGGATAAAGGCCTGAGTTCCTGAGGTGAGGATAAATGGTATCACAAAATTGTTGATGTTTTTAGCAAGGGGTGAGGGTAAGCAATGAGTCTACAGTGATACCATGAGTTTGCTGATGTTGATAGTAAAGCTGATTTTGAAGGGTAAAGACTTCCTATGAATTGGAAATGGTAGTGGGAGATGAAGGAGAATCAATTTTGTTTTAGCTGGGGTTGAAACCTAACTTTTAAAATGTCATTTCTGGGAAGCAGAAGCCCTTGTTGTCAGCTGTCTCTCATAGCCAGTGTGGTGCACCTCACTGGTCTGTGGGTGGTGTAGGCATTGGGGACCATAGGCTGAGCCATCAGGAGATATCTGCTGCGTGCCTTTCTTCACGCTGCTCCCACCAGCTGTTCGCAGGAGCTCCCAGGCACAAGCATGGACTCAGTCCAGGGATTTTAAAGTGAAATGAGGTGAAAACTGAACTCTTGGGTTTAAATTACCCAAACAAAGAGAAATGAAGGAGTTAAATGGGAGTTGGGAAGGCCTTCAGCTCACCTCTGCCCCATTGCTTCTTCTCCACCCAGAACAACTGTTCTTCCTACTGCTCTGGGGCCTCTTGGCCCTTCATTCCTCTTTTCTTCTTGTACAAATATCTTGCTTCCTGCTGTCTAAACCAGCCAGGCTTGAGGAAAGCTACGTATTTTACATGGCCAGGATGTCAGTACATTGTCAAAATGATTAAGTGTTGTAAGGGATATAATTTCTTTAAAGGAATTCAAAATGGAGACTTCCCCCTGAAGAAAGGCATTACTTATCCACCCAGGTTTATCTGTCTTTCAGTATTCTCTGCTTGTGCTTACGTTTCTCTTGCACGTTTTTTCAATACTTTCTTTATGAATTATATTTTAAAAATAAAAAAGTCCCCGTCCATAGGATTTTATTAGCCAAATATTTATAACTTTTTCTATACTAGAAAAAGTGACAAATTGGTCCAGCGATGAAGAGGCTATCTAATTTTTGGGTTTGTTTTCAAGTACTTGAAAAATTGCTGGTAAGGTAAAAAAATGAATTTTACTTGGAAGTTAAACATTAGGATGAAAAACAAATTCAGGACTTCACTCACAGAGAAGAAAATTTAGTGGATTTCAGTGCAGGAGGTCAGAAGTTTAACAGTAATTTAAGCCAGATTCAGAACTAAACCTGAAATGGATTAGAGTCAACATTTACCTTAAAGTCTACCTCACTGCTTCAACTTAAGATCTGTGTATATTTTCATTGACAGGCTTGTTGGGATGTGCAGTTGCTCTTGTTTACTTAATTGTGAGAAAAGCTGGGCACTTCCTAGATTGCAATTCCGTGAAAAGGTAAAGAAAGTTCTAAGGCTCTCTCACTGCCATTTCCTTATGAGCTATAGTGCACTCATTTTCCCCAGTGGTGTCTGTATTAAGTACAGTACAAACTATATTGGGTATTCTACTGGAAAAATAGAAGGGGCAAAGCTTTATTTTCTCTTGCTTAGCCATCCTGATGCTATTCTGTATTGTTTTCTACCACAAACGTGATAAGAATGGCTGCAAAGGCAGGTACCTCTCTAGTTTACTTGGTTTGGCTTCCTGATCTCATAGGAATCATGGTGTATCAGCTCAGAGGGGTGTAGGATGGGGATCTGAATGACGCTGTCCCTTCAGCTTGTAGGAAAGGGAAGTCCTATCCAAACTGTTTCAGCTGTGACGTGGCTCTGTGGGGTTGCTCACACAATACAAGGAAGGAAGAAAAGGGAGAAGAAGATTGCCAGGGTGGGAAGGGCATGGTGATCATGTAAGAATCAGTTTGCCCCAGAAGGTGGACTTGCTCAGGGTAAGCTTTCATAAAACAAAAGGGAATTGTGAAGACTGATGGCCTCCATGTGAAGTTGATCTTTGGCCTCTATTTAAAGTTGCAGCAGAATACTGGGCAGTTATTCTGCTAAATGGTAGCCAGACAGGACTAGCTCTATTTCTGGTTTCCTACTGGATGGAGGCAGGCAGGAAATAAATCTAGCCTGAAAAAAGTAATAGTAAGGATTTTAAACACTGTTTAAAGTATAGAACTTCCAGGAAAATAATGGGTTAGTGTTCTACTAAGCTGCTGGTCATAGGCAGCAGAGTGGGTGGAGNTTAGGAAAATAATGGGTTAGTGTTTTACTAAGCTGCTGGAAGACTTTCATACCTCATAGGCAGCAGAGTGGGTGGAGCAGGTAGATGCAGCATGCCATCTGTGACACAGAGTGGCTGTGAGAGATGCCACTTCCCTGAACAAGCAAAAAAAGTCCTTTGCTGTTACCAGTACTATTGCTACTGTATGGGGGCAAAGCAATGGTGGGGAAGGGCTTCCTAAGCTTTCAGCTGTTTTAGTGTTGCTGACTGTATTAGTGTGCTTTGGAGAGAGGACATTTTATGCCTTTCCATTCCACTGCACCTGTGCAATGCCAGGTATAAATTTGTCTGCTTAGAAATACTCTTTCAGAGGTCTTACAGAAGCAAGCATGTAAATTGCTCAGTGCTTTTTCAAGTGCATGTGCAGCTCGGTTCTGCAATAGCTTGGAAACTCCGTTTAGATAACTTTATGGTATTAGCATGCAGCTTAAAAATGGGAAAGAATGTGCAACTTCAGAGATTTTTGGAATAGATGGGTTTGCAAAAGAACAAACATGGCCCATGGTATTTAGATGCCTAGTGCTGTATTCCAACTACAAAATGTAGATGTTAGGACTTCCATCAGAATTATGGTGATAGCAGTATGTTTTATTGTGATGAATTAATCCTGCTCGAGATTAAGGCAGAAAATCAGTAGTGAAACACTGAAATTTGATCTAAATGTTCTTACTGTTAGGCACTTATGGATACTGACATATACAGGGCTGCCTAGACCTCTAAGTAGCCAAAATGAAATATCTGGATATTTCCAAGTATGCACGTGTCTGTGGTCCCCATTTGCCTTACATAAGGGCAATGGAAATCAAGTGAACTTGGAAATTTTCACTTATTTGTGTAATGGAAAGTGAATTCAGCAGTGATTTTGCTCTATTTCGCAGTAACACTTAGAGTAATTTTCAAACTTCTGAAGATGCCTGTTCTTTCAAGTTTTAAATTTACTTTAAATTACTATTATCTTCCCAGTCTCTAAGATATAAACCTTCCTTTCAGTGAGTTATGACAGTTACTGATGGACATTGCTGAGTGCTTTTGCCTCAATAAAGTAGATATTTCATGTGGAGGCTTGATTTGTTGTTCTTTCAGTGAGAGTATCTCAGCAAATCCTGCCTGAATTATCCCAGAGTGCAATGCTTCATGAGGACCTCGCGCAAGCCATGACAGGTAGTCAGACAAGGCCAGGCTATCACTTTTGGTAAATTAAGGATCTAAAATAAGTTCTAAATCTCATTCTATCTTCTTTCTATATAAAGAAAAGCAGACTTGTTTAAAGCTGATGGTGTACATCACTTTGGCTAGCAGTGCTGCTCACCCCAATCTGCAGCTGTTCCCTACTGTTGATACATCATTTGATCCACCAGCAAAAAAAATGATCTGGTTTAAAAAGTTACCTTTCACAATACTTTTTTTACTTTTTTTTTGCCTTGTCAAGTCTTTAATTGTCCTCGTGCACAACTTGCAAACGTTTATTTCACCACAAGGTGGTAGTGAATAAAGTGCTAAGTGGGGCTATTTGTTTTGGCTACTGTGACAGCCTGTCAGACTGAAACATTTGAAAATGACATGTTCATGAAGGTGACAAGTGGAGGTTTTCACTGGAGCTTGATGAAATCAAACCTTCAGTTTGGTCTTTTGGTGCATCATTTCCTGTTTCAGAATACAGATGAAAGTCATGGCTTATCCAGTGCCTGAAGGTGCATCTGCACCCACAGCTCTTGGACAGTCATGGTCCAGGGCATTTCTCTGAGCCGCTCGCAGCTCTGAGGTTCCCAGTCCAGCCCACTCTGGTACCCCCTGCTGCTGTCTCTGCTGCCTGTGGCATCATTAAATAAGAAGCTTTTAACTAGCTGAATTCTAAAGCGTCCCCAAGTGTTTTGTGACATAGAACAGATTATTCTTAACAGTCTTTCAAGTGAAGTTTTTCATGTGAATATGAATATTGTTGCAGATGAGAAACCTCTTTTTTGATCTTGCTTGTTTCAACAGCTTTGGTTTGCTGCAGCCAAGTAATGCCAAGCATGATCATTTTCTTGAGAATTTTTTTTCTGCACCACAGAGCTCTCAAATGAGGTTTCTTGTTTTCCTTATCAAGTGAAAAGATGCAGGACTTAAAACAATAGAAGGATTTTTCTGTTTTATTCTGTGGGTTATGTTGTGATTTTGGGAGTTTTTTGGGTGGAGGGGACAGAGGTGTTAGGGTTTTTGGTGGTTTTTTGTTTTTTTTTTTTTTTTTCTGCAAAGACAGAAAATGCAGACTGTTACCAAATGTGATATTCAAAAAATGCGCAACAGAACAGGGTACGGCACTGTCATGGAAGAACTGGCATATATCATCAGATCTTTGGTGGTGAAGGTTTGTTTTTCAAGTATGAGCTCCTCTGACTGTTGAAATGTTAGTAGGAGACAGCAGATCTGGATTAATGACGACAGATGATGCAAGCAGCTAGTAACGGTGGAACCACTAAAAAGCTGAATGCAATTTGAGGCTCTAGTACTGAGAGGAGAGCAATAAGGCACTTGTATCTGGTGCAGCTTTATTTGGAATCTCAGGTTTAAGAAAAATGGCAAGAGCCAGGAAGGGCTGCAAGGAGAAAAGTGCTATTGCACAGATGCAGAACTGCTTACTTTAGCATTAGGAGAACTGGGAGAAGAAATGACTGTTCTGTCTAAATGCAAGAGGAAGTAATTTGGGCAGGCGCTTGTAAAAAAAAGTTCTGGCACAACACAAACTCTAAAAATTGCAATGAATTAAGTTAGGCTAGAAATCAGTATGAGCCTACATATTTGGGATAGAAGGGAGAGCCTTTCTAGTCTTTGAATTTGGAAAGAAGGGTGCAGTGTCAGAGCCATTCTCAAAGCCAGCACCTTCAATACTCTCCAGAGATGGCTTGTTGTGTGGCACCACTGTGTGCTGACTCTGGCCCAGCTGGATGGGAAGGTTGCCTGTGCTTCTCAGTAGCCTGTTGAGAAGCTGGAGTCCAATGAGGAAACAGTAGAAGAGTTTTATTGTCTGGTGTTATTTTTTATTAACCATTGAAAACAGCAAAATATATATTTTAATGCCCAATGTGTACCTGCAAGCAGCACACTTCAAACAATGCTTTGCATCTGGCACTTTTTGGTCCATATGGAAGCTGAAGTCAAATGTCTCCCACTGTTTTTAGGAGAAGTAGCTTTCAAATGAATTTCAAAACTGAGTTTTTGAGGCGTTTTCTGGTTAGACTGGTCTGGCTGAATCAGAGCAATTTCCGAGTGATTCCTTCCCTCTGCTGGCAGAGGAGAATCTACATTGCTGTTACCTGAGCTGACTTGGCTATAGAGGATGCCTTTGTGAAATAACTCTCCAAGGGAATTCATTCAGGCTGTTGTATAAAGAAACTTATAAGAGAAAGAACATTTAGCAAAGACCAGTGATTGCTTTAGTTTCTATTGACTGCTTTTACATGAAAACAATGGACAGAACAGACAATTAAGGTACCAAAGAAGAGCTATGTAATGCTGGAAAACAGTATCTGAAATTATGTGGTTTGGATGTGGGGTCTGTGTTGAAAAAATATTTTTTTCTGTGAAACTTCTGTTACCACCTGGGCGAATGTGCTGTAAATTACTGGAAGGTAGTACTGGTTGTTGAATGTCCTTATCTTTTGTTAAGTCTTTAGTTTATCTGTGTGCTTCATTTGACAGGCTGCTGCATCATCATTCTGGATTTATCTCCCGATGTCTTCTTCTGTTGTTTGGGGTTTTTTTTATTCTGGTTTTTGATACCAATATCTGACAAGTTTTGTGGAAAGATTTCAGCATTCTTGAAGGACTTATGTTGGCTGCCGGGTAGTCCTTTGGAAGCTCAGGGTGGTTGCAAGGTGATTTAGTGGGGATTCTGGTGAAATCCATCCTGTCTCTGTGCCTGGCTTTGTGCACATAGGGAGAGGTTTGCTGTTGAGATGCAATAAACATCGAGTTTCTGTATTCATCACAAAATTTACTTGCAAGCTGTTTGAATGAACTTACTGAAGTTTTTGTGCTCTTTATAGCTGCTCTATGTAGAAGCTAGATCCACAGGGGAAAATCAACAAATCTTACATAGGGGTAGAGGCTCGGCAGCCATGCACACGTCTCTTATGTTTTTAATGTCCTATATATGTTTGTACCTTTGAAGACTGTGTGGCAGGAAAGAATTTTTTTTAATTCAATTTCCTGATAAGTTAGGTTTATACCAAACCAAACTGGTCTTCTACAGTGTTACAGTTTTACTTACTGTCTCTGAGTTCACCAGTGAAGTCTGTCTGGGGGGATAAATTTAATGGAAGCACTAATTGATGTACTTTTTCAGTTCTGAAATCTATATCAGGCACCAGTTTGATTGTAACAAACCTACTTCTGGATTTAAACAAACCTTACACAAACATGAAGACTGATATATGCTGACACCAGGTATTGAAACATTGAAAATATTTCTGAAAGATGTATGATTTTAATGGATTCTTCATCTGTGTAAGCCGTGGTGGAAAAACTGATGAGAGCTATTCTGGACTATATCAAATAATGGCATATCTTGTGTAATGGTCTACTGAAACACTTGAAAAATGCAGAGCCACTGCCCAAGGAATAAGGCAGATGAAATGAAGTAAGTGTCTGGCTGATAGGTATTTTGAGTGGGTTATAAAACATTTGTTTATGGCAGGAAGTTCAGCTTCTTCAAAACGTATATGCTTATCTAATGAGTGCTGTAAAGATCCTGGAGAATGACCTGTTCTCACCAACTTTTGCTGAATTTCTTCTTCCCTTTCTTGGATAAGCTTCCTTTCTACTTCAGGAGCTTTTCGAAATGCTACTTCCTTACCATAGTGATCCTTTTGCATACAGTTTTTATAGTAGTGCTGTGAAAGGGTTTGTAGAATTGAAGACTAACTTGATCACTTTGTAGATTGTTTGTCAATGCCATTAAAGTGAAAATTACTCAATCATGGAATTTTCTTATTCCTGTTGTGTTGTTGGAATGTTTGTCTTATTTTTCTGCCTAACAATGTATAATTGACCAGGAGAGGAAGACTTCCTTTCAGGAGGATCTTTGTAATTAGATGTCATGTCCTTTTGTCTGTCAAATTGCTTTTGGGAAAGTGGTAGATTTCTCTGAGCTGTACAAGCTTTGCACTGCTGGTGTCACTCTGTAGTGTTAAACTAAGACACTTAAGCCAAGGTTGAACGTACAGGACACATCAGTTACAGCTGGCTTAAGCAGTTTCTTGCTATGTGCACCTCTAAAGATTCACAGCAATGAATTTGCCGTGCTGTGTTATTTCTTGACCCTTACTTCAGGGTCGTGGGAAGTGTTGTAGCGTGTGGCTTGGAAGAGTTCTGGGCTAGCCTTTGTTACTCTGTCACTCAGCTGTGATTTCAGCTTGCTGGTTTTGAAAATAGAGCTCTGTAGCTTTGTGCTTCTATTATACAGATTTTTTGGTTGCGAAGTGGAGCAGCTGTGAAATTTGGAAGTATGAGAGGTAACAGTTATCTTCCTGTTGCACTGATTGTTACAAAAAGTTTTTTGAAAACACCTACCTCCTTGAAGCAGCAGAAGGAATTGATTTTTTTTTTCCTCCATCTTCTTACCTCTCAAGCTCTATAAGTAAGGAGAAGATGGAATAACCATGAGATTAAGACTGCATTTATCTGATTTTCCTTCTGTCTTTCTCTTTGAACAGAATTTGGTTGGGGGTGGGAGAGCACTGGAAAAAAAGAGCTAGTCTTTCTGAAGCAGTGGAGTTGCTATGCAGAGTGTTTTGCAGGTGACAGCTTTGTGTGGTGGCACAGGGGACAGGTTTGCTCAATTGCAGCTTTAATGTTTCAGTTCAATGTGTATAGTGTGCTGGATATAATGAGGTGTTTTGATGCCATGTAGCTGTTCAAATGCTTCTGCAGGAAGTTATCTGCATGTATCATGTCTTGGATTGTACAACACATATATTGTGCTAATACTATGGGATGCAAACTCAAGCAAACAAGAAATTGCTCATAGGTTTTGGGTTTTTTTAATAAACTGGAAAAATATAGAACTAGGAGAGCTGCAAAGTCTTGACTGCCCTATATGACCACAGTGGAAAAACCTTGAAATCACATCTATTTGTAACTCCAGTTCAAACTACCTTAAAACCCAAGTTTGTCTCAACTTTTTGGGGAAAGCAGGGTGCACCTTGGAATGGTTTCATCTGAAACTAATTGTGAACTTGAGAATTTTTTTCACAGAAACTGTAAATTTGAGGAAGTGGTACGTAATTGTTGAAATTTCCTTGAGCCTGTAAATATTATATCAAATTACACTAATTACTGTAACAATACAAATACCTGTGATGATAATTAAACCCTCATACTGAAGTTAAATTACAGGTCATATAATGAAAGGAGAAATGTATACATTTTGCCTACCTTCCTTTCTCCTTTCATCTTTTCTTTTGGATTTCTATGTTTGGACTCTTGCTGTTACTTCCCGTCTGAATTTGCACACCTCAGGCATTATAAAGCTCAGGGAATATAGGCAGAATTTCAATGTTCTCATCTTAGTGAAGGCTAAGTAAAAGTCCTAGTCTACTCATGTGGACTTTTCCTTCAATTCTTTTTGTTGTTTTTTGTTCCACTTTTCTGCTTATCTCTTGAACAGTTTCTGCAGCTTTCCCTGGTTTTCTTTTCTCTACTGCACTTGAATTTATGGCTTAATGGGTTTTACTTTCCAAAGGTCTCTTAAAAGTACTTCTTTTGTGTGGTAGTCAGTACTGCATTTATGCAGTTTGTCTGTCTCACATAGGATGTGAATCCTACATATCCCATCCTAAGATACTTGTCTGCTCTCACAGCTAAGCAGGAAAAATCATGTGAAGTCCTGTGTGAATTCAGCAAGTGTATTTTTTCTTTACGAGAAGTGTCTTCCATGTATCACAGTTAAAATTTGTTGTCTGCTGTTAGAATTAGCAGTCTTAACCCAGATTTCTAGATTTGCTTGATTTCTTCCAAATGGAAATGTTCCATCCCAATTGAATCTGTGGGCAAAATCCTAGCAAACAGTTTGAAGAACTCTGAGAGTAAACTTTGGAGAAACTCACTTAATTGGTTACTTCTGTCAGTATATTAAAAAACAACCAAACAAAAAACCCCAACAAATCACATTTAGGTTATTTCACTAAAAATCTTTAGTGTTTCAGTGATTGAGTGGGAAACTTAACATTGCCGGATGTCTGTCTTCGTGTTTACAAGTGCTGTACACAGGTAATGCAATGTTTAACTGCAGTTTTTCATCATGTATCCTCTGCCAGTTTTTTCATTATGTAGCCTAACTCTCTAATCATTGACAGCATCAAGGTGTCCCAGTCTTGTGGGACTTAAGCAAGATTCACTTTTTTTTCCATCCAGTCCATTTTAGACCCCTGCAATGTCCTATGGTCGATCCTGGAGTAGAGTGGCACTGTTCTGGTGTGTGTACCTGTTCCTTTCTTGCTGTCCATTAGGGAGTGGGTGAACTGAAATGCAGCAAGAACAGCAGGATGGAGGTGGCAAAGGAATTATTCTGAATGGGTCAGGGTGGCTTGTTTCTAGATGCTGTGCCATGAAGGGAGTCTTCCGATGGCCATCCCTTAAGGCTTCTGATGTGGGGAATGAAGACTAACTAGCTGGCTTAGTGAAGAATAAGACCAACGTGGTGTAGGAAAGCCTGTCAGAGAGAGACCAGAAGAGATGCAGGGAACAGAGGCTGCAGGGGAGGGGACAGGAGAGGCAGGGTGCCTGCTGACTGAAGCTGAGGCTGCAGGGCTTGCTCTCTCCATTTGCTCTGCCTAGGATGAGATCTCTCCTGGCACATATCTCTCTAGCAACTGGTCAGCATAAACTAACTGCCTAGTGTGCTAGTAGTTATTCCCTTAGTTCAAAGGTTAGGTTTTTTCCTCCATATGTGAGGATCGACTTCCAGCGTAGCTAACAAAGTGCATAGAAGCTGATATTCTCCTGTAGAACTCAGTTTGAAGAGAAGAATTATTACAGCTTTCATGAGTCTAGGAGCAATGGGATGAGGGAGAATAATATAATAGTTGGGGTAGGAGAACTGCATTGTTGAGGGTTTTTTCCTGGTAGTATTAGAGCCTTCAAAGGTTGTCCTAGCCAAGTCCCTGGGGACTTCTCACAGATGACCACTTATTGCAATGACTCAGCTTGCGAGCTTACCCTTGGCACTCAAAAGTTGCTAGGAGCTATGCTTTGAGGTAAATCAGGCTGATGTTGGGCAGAATATGTTCTTGTTTGCGAGACTTTCATATTCTGTAATGAGAAATTAGTAACTTTCTTTAGAGGTTTGGTGTGCAGAAATAGCTGAGGAGGCACATTAAAAATAGCTTTTATGATCTCTGTTTTATCATTCTTCCTGTGGTGTGGTGAAAGACTTACTAGCCTGTTCTTCCTTACTGATTACAGTTTTGCAAGTGAGAAATCAAATGAAACTGTAATCTGCAGTTAACTTTAAGCATTTGTATTTTAGAGACTTAGCGTGCAAAATGTGTAACTATATGGAAATAAGCACTGGTGTGGGGTTTCATAGTTTTTTCCTAATTTTAATAATGTTTATTGCTTTTCTGATTTATATAATTTTGTCAGACTTCCTCATATATAATAACTTGTTCATTGTGCAAAACTTGCACAATTCTGCATATGAAAGCATGAGATGTAAGTGGTCATTTGGGGGAATCGGTGTAAAGTCTGGGGCACTCTTCTGTTTCACTTGAGCTATATGTAAGTCTTCAGTCTTCTATAATTCTTAGAATACTTACACCAAAGTATTTTACTAAACAGGTATTTCAGTAGAGGTTGAAAGTAGACTCCAAAGACCTCATTATTAAACATAGCTGTATAGTTAGGATACCTTATGCACAAGAATGCAGCAAATAATTAATTTTGCCTTTAATAAAAGCTATTTCATTAAATGGAAGTTATTTAATAAAATGTTTTTAAACTCTCCCTTGATAATGACTTACCATTGCTTGACAGCAAGTGAGCTGCAGATTTAAGTATTTTTTACATTTTTTACATTTGTCATTTTTACCTGAGTGACCCATTTTTAAAGGGTTATGTTTTCATGGGATTGTAGAATGGTTTGGGTTGGAAGGGACCTTTAAAGATCATCTAGTTCCAACTTCTGCCATAGTCAGGGATTCCACCTGCTAGATCAGGTTGCCCAGGGCCCCATCAAACCTGACTGAATGCTTGCAGGGATGGGGCATCCACAATTTCTCTGAGCAACCTGTTCCAGAACCTCACCTCATCATTGATATTTTAATATAAATTTTAACAGATTTATTTAGTTACTTTTTTCTTGCTGCTTGGGTGAATTACCCTGGTCTCAAATGAAGTTTAACAAAAAATATTAGTCTTTTATATGTTTTTTTCAGTATTTCAACTATGTTGCCTTCAATTTACATAGGGAATATATACAGTTTGTGGGGGAGGAAAGTCAAAAAGAGTGGCTTTCATTCGATTAGCCACTGAATTTCAGATGTGCCATCTTAATGTTAGTATCATTAGTTACTTGGTACTGAAAACTTAGTAAGCCTCTGTGTTTGTAGGAAATTAGAGCTGCACGTAGTGGGATAGGAGATGAGCATACAGGGTAGGGAGGAGTGCCAGGGGCTAGCTCTAAAGGGATGCATGTGCCATCCCTCTCTATCCAGTTGGGAACAAGGGGGGTGGGAAAGTCACTGAACCTGATCTCTTGGCACCAAGAAAAGTTCTCAGACATGTTTTAGTGAGTACTAGAAATCCTAATGGCTGGGAAAAGTCCTTTTTTGGGAATTGTCAAGCTGTTTTTCTATCCTACTGTATTGCCAGAAATTCTCGGCTTTTATGATTCTGCTGGTTCGAAAACCTGTAGCATATTGGAGAGGTGGTGGGGGAGTGAAAAGTAGACACACATGGACAGAAATTCTAAAATTACTGAGTTTATTAGGAAACTAACAAAGCCAAACATTGTTCTCATGCAGTGAGGTTTTGATTCTTATAGAGGAATGTCAGTACAACTCAATTCTGCAGCAGTATGCCATCCGTTTTCCTCATTGCAGGCAGCATTTTGGTTAAAAGTATATTACAAACACATCACTTATCTTAGTGTTTGGGCATTCTCCCAAAACCACGAAAGTCCCAAGTACAAATATTCCTGCCTTTCTTTTGCACAGAAGATCAATGTGCTTTGGAGCAGCAGTTTCCTGTATGGAATCAACAGCAGTTTTTAGTGGCAGCTCCTGCTGTTTGGTGCAGGTTAAAAAGAGACTTTACAGATGCAGAGCCATCACTGCATGAAGATATGCAGCAACAGGAACAGTTCAGGGGGGAACCAGCTTGCATGTGGTTTTTAATAAGCCAGCTTATTAAAGTCAGGGAAATTAGGTGGATCAGAAAATTTTGAAGAGTAGGCTTTCTTCCACCTTGTATGTCACATAAGAGTACTTTCCAGGGGAAAAAACTGCAGGAGAGAAAAGACGCAAATTGTGGAAAAGGTAGGGACTTGGTAGGATAGGCTGACATGGGTGCCTCTTCTTTGTTTTTCTTGAATTTTCTGTTACCTTCTTCCTCTCCCCACACAAGCCAGGACAGCTCTGGCTGCTTTCCCCTTTCTGAGGTAAACTCCTGCAGCTGGTGGGGCCTCTGTAGAAGCTTGTATTGGTGGCAAATGATAGTCAATGATTGCTTAGCTGTAGGGCGTAACTGCAGTATGCAGACCTGGAAAAAACAGTTGGGTTATTTTTCTAAAAAACCAGTAATTGTTATCCCATTAAAACTCTTAAACAAAACTAGTCTTTCAAGAGAGACCATATTTGGATAGACAGGTCAGTGGTGTTTGACATCATGTGCTGTACTTCCATTTCAATGAAAATATCAATTAAATGCTAAATCAGATACTCTGGGAAAGTTTTATCCTTCTTGCTAACAACTATTCTGTTTATTTACCTATCTTTGTCACAAAAGCTGTCGATCCTTTCTTTTTGGTCTTGCAAAATCTGGAGTTGGAGACATGTAAAAACCCGCTTGGGTTCTCTGTTACTGTGTTTTGTACCAAGTCCTTTCTATTCCTGTGCTGCTTCAGTTCCTGCTTAGTAGCCTCTCTCCCACCAAGGAGGTTCTTTGGAAATACTTAATGAAACTAGAATCTCCTCAAAGAGTATTGAATTCAATTGCTATTAGAGCCTGTGGTTTCAGAAGTGGAGATGGATATAGTTGACTTGATACCTCCTTCACCTCACTTCACCTGCCCCCTTCCTTGTCCCCGAGCTGCAGTGCTTACTGATGGTGGTTTGAAAACTCTGATACCTACTGGTAGGGCAACAGTGCTGTGGTAACCTAGTTTCTGGAGCCCTACAAAAGTGTAATGCTGGCAGAAGGGAAATATCAAGGTATCTAACAACCTGATCATCACTTTTCAAACCCTCATAGTCAGTAATCCTTAATTGTTTTGGTTTTTTGCAGGGAGTGGCATTGAGACAAATTTGAATTAATTTTGTTTGTAAATAAAACAGTATCTACCAAAATGAAAAGTAGTGGTTTTCTTCTGATTGTAAACAGTTTTTCCTTCCATAACCATTTTTAAGTTGGAGTCTCTAGAAATGATACCTTTACTCTTGGAACAGAGCAATGAAATATATTTAGTAAAAAGCTTTTGCAGTATATGTCAAGTTAATGAGGTGTCCCATTCATGGTATATCTTTTAGTAATCATTGTTTTGTTCTTATAGTCAACTGCTTCAGTGTTTTGTAGCATATGTGACAGTTGTTGGTAGAGTTCCTCTCTGCTTCTTGGTCTGAAGTTGCTGAGGATACCTACTAGCTGTTTCATTAGAAATAATGCATTTCTTTATCTTAAAAAAGCCTACTTACTACTTAACAATTCCTTTTGCTGTAGCTTCACAGATAAGAGTCTTTTATCCTTCAGGGAGTCAGCTGAGAGGAGAGCAGGAATTGTACCAACAGAAGTGGGAAGTGTGAAAACCATCTGAAGGGCTGCGGGGTGGGTGTGAGGGCAGAAGCCTGGTTCAAACCTGAAGTTCAGTGAAGGATTTCTGTGCATGCTGCTGAGCATTTTAAGTACTTGAACAAAATGGGAAAATATACGTGAGTATTCGTAAACCTAATAATCACCTAACTATGCCAAAATATAGGCTGTTTTCTGAAGAACATAGATTTTCACAAGTGCAGAAAACACTGCTGCTTAGACTCATGGGGAGGGAGTGATCCAGCGCAGCCCTCCAATCCTGGTGCTGTAGTTGCCATTAACTATTTTTACTGAGGAGCTGCTGAGTATATTTCAAACCTGTACCTTCCTAAAGGTAAACATGGTTAACACGAGATGTACTTGGTATGTGATCTGAAGGTGTAGATTGACATGACAGGTAAAACGATTGGTGGCCAGCTACCTCTACAAGAGTCTCTCTCCTTGGCTGGGTGTTTCCCACTTTTCTCTTGTGTTGCGAACTGGTGATTATGTGTCACAGGGACAATTAATTCAGCTGCTTAATCTGTTGGAAAACTAATTTAAAAACACTTCAGTGTCCTGTGTTAGCCAGCTTCTCTCCTTGCAGCCTTGTGATTTGCTCTCTAAAGCAGAGAGGAAGAATGGAAAGCTATATTGACTTCTTTCATACATTTTTGGCCATTAGTCAGGTTACAGTCTCAGGTAATCTCAGTCTTGGCTGGCTGTGACCTGATGGAGTGGCTGAAGCATCTGAGACCAGTCCAGGGATACCTGGACCAGCTAGTATGTGAGAGATGTGGCTGTACCTGCACCCCTAACCTTTTTGGTCCATGTAGGTGTTTGATCACATAACTGGAAATCTTGGGGTAAACTCTGATGCAAGGTCAGCCTGGCATACCATCCAGAAAGAGAAGTCTGTGTGGATAGAACTCTTCTTTTTCCTTTCTGTTCCAGGCCAGTCTCTCTAACCAGCTGAAAAGTATGGCTCCAGAGATCTGAATTCAGTGATGACAAGTTACATCCACCTTTCTCTCCATATTTGTACACTGTTTGGGACTGTTGTTATTCTCCAAGTAATTAAAAATGTGAGGCAGGGAAAAGAAGCCTTATTTTACCTTGTGGGTTGGTTGGTTTTTGTTTTTTTTTTTTTCTCCTACACACAAGGATTTCCACAGCCTTATCTGATCACAACGGTATTTTTTGCAATAATGAAATCTCTTCCTCAATGTTAACACTGAGATTTTAGCCAGGAGTCTAACCTGGGACGTTTTGACTTACTCTGCCTCTGTTCATTTTTGCCTCACCACAAAAGGTGTCAGAGTACAACACTTCATGCAACAGCTTTGTCAAATCCATATCAACATTTGAAATAGTAAAAGGCTTGTAGTAAAGGTCATATTATATTGTTATACTTTTTTAAAAACACAGATTTATGCTTATAAAGAGCATTGATTTTGTTTTGTCTTTTTAAAAGAGAATTTGTAACAAAGGGGAAGTTGTAATTTCTTCTCTTTTGATAGACCTGAGCTGGAAATGAATATTTTAACAGCCTAGTCAGCTGATAACACTGCCTTTAGGAATTTAAATGAACTTACTTTGTATTTTCTCATCTTTAGGTGAAAGTGGGGAGTGGAATGTATTGGTCTGAACACAGTTTGTTTTTCCTGGTATATAACGTGTATTGTGTTCTTCCCCCCCTTGTTTTGCTGTTTCTGATGATTTTGTAATGTAAAGATTCTAGCTGCTTTTGACAAAGTCTGCAGCAATCAATACACAAATTCTCTGTTAATCAAGGTGAAGTTCCAGATTCAGGTGTGACCCAATTCTGGCAGACTCTTGGGTAGACTGACCTGGCAAAGTGACAACCCCCAAATTACAGCTAGAATATGATCAGCAGGAGAATTAACTGATAGTTTGGCTGTTAAATGTGCTGGTTAGAAATTGCCATGCATTAGACAAGTGCAGATCCCTACTGGATTAGATCACTTGTGGGGCATAGTTGTCCTTTCAACTTTCGAAAGGGGATTTTTTTTCTTCTCTGCCATAGTTTTCTGCTGAGGTGTGTTGGGTAACTGTAACTTTGGCGATGGATAATTTGATCCCAGCTGAGGTGTAACACTTTTGCTTTCACTTTTGCTTCTCCGAGTAGGGATCAGAACCACTGTTTAAGTTTTTGCCTCAGCTTCCTGGAGAAGGCTGTGCTTTTGCCTCAGCTTCCTGGAGAAGGCTGTGCTGTTTGCACTGCTTTATCATGTGTGTTTGCTCCCTGTTGTGGCTGTATCCATCATTTCATTAAATGTGTATTGAAATGTGGTTTGAACTTAACAATGCACTATGAGAAATAACTTCATAAAGTCATGTGAAATTGGAGCTATAGCACAGTATCTGGGGTTTGTCTGAATGATGGTCTGTGGGGAGCAGCTTGAAAGTCTGTTCTGCATTAGCCTTTCCCAGATCTATCCCAGAAAATGGGTCAGCATGCACATCTGTCGCTTAAGCTGTGTAAAAGGTTACCAGTTTCTTTCACTTCGTGGTAGCTTTAATAGCATAGCTTTTCACTAAAAGCAGCTTTATTTGTTGTGGATAGGTACTGGTCTGAGAGGGGAAGGCAGAGCAAAGTAAATATTTATAAATCGAATCGTAGTTGTTTTGTAACAACTTGACTGCATGAACAAATTTCTCTAAGTTGCCTTGTTTGTAAGGGGAGACAAGTGATGGTACTTTAGCCTCATATATCCCAAGTGAGCTTGTGACACAATAGAAGTTTTTTTAGCAGAAGTCTCTGGTTCAACTGTAATTAATAATAAATGGCTATTTTAAATACAACTCAAGCACACTATTTTGAACTTCTGCTGGATCCTTTTGAGGTCAGTGATACATGCCCCAATAAAGCTTGTGAAGCCCTTGCCTTCTGATGAGAGGAGTGATGATTCTTAACTGGAGTGAGGTTACATATGATGGTTTTAAGAGAAGGTGATGGAGCAACTTAATGAGAAAGGGATTCAGAACGTTATTTATTGTAATGAGAAATTAATTGAATTAATTAAAGAGGGGAAAAATCAGGGATCCAAACTGATGAATTTTGTACTCAAACCACAGAAATGGTCACAGAACTATAACCTTAAAGGCAGGTGCAAAATGCATAGTAAAAGTTTGTACGTTCTTTGGTTGGCACTTCTTGAATCGTGTCTACTTGGATTTCATTTGGTTAGCACCTACCACTGTGGAGTCCTGAACTGTGGTAAGTCCTTCAAGTACTTTCCATGTTTGGTTTGTGGTTTTTTTTTGGTGGTGGTTGTTGGTTGTTGTGGTTTTGTTTTGTTTTATTTTTTATTGTTTTTAGAAACTAAATTTAAAATTACACACTTCCCCAACCTACAAGAAAAATAATTCTTCACTGATTTGGAACTTACCAGCAAAAATGAAAGATGTTTCCAGTGAACTAGAAAGGAAGAGGGCTTTGCTTATAAATAAAAGGAATTTTAATCCAATTGTTTTTTCACCAGTAGAATATGAAAGTCTCATTAGACTATATTGCCCCTTCACTTGCATCTGCACATTTAAAAAAAAAAAAATTTGTACGCATAACTTCCTTGGTAATTTACAAGGATAATTTGGTGTACTGGTAGAAATTAAATTTCTCTACAGAAGTGCATATTACATAGGGCAATATTCACTTTCAGCATTAGTAGGTAAGAAGAGCAATTTAGCATATACATTTTTTAACTAAGAGTAAAGTTTCAGTTAGAAAATGTTTGTTTGTATGTGTCTGTTTTAAAGTAGAATGGCCCCTTCTTTAGGGAATATAGCTGACCAAGTACAGCCTGCAAAGGTTACTTTACATCAAGCTTGAGCCAGGCTAAATGACAGGTATAAATCAGTGCTTCTCCAGTCTGGTTTGAACTTTGCTTCCTGTGTAGCTAACAAAGATCTCCTTTAAAAGAAAGCTCAGGAGGTGGAAATAATTTTCTGACTTCAAGTACCATGCCACCTGTTTCTGTTTTCTATTGCTGGTGTTGCTGCTTTTTGGGGCACTAAGTGTATCAGTGTAGAGTCTGTGTGTGTCCTGTCCCTGTTCCTCCTTGCCAGGGCTCCCCCCTCCACCCCCACGTGCCCAAAAAACAGCTTTAAGAGAAAAAAAAAAAGGTCAGGAATTGGCACAGGAAAGTATGTACTGCTCTCCTGATAGTTTAAACATCACTTTTTTGTAGGATTAAATGTGCTAGAGCCTGCTTTCTCCTTATGAACCTAGCTCCAGAGCTAGCCCCTGCTGAGATGCTTTACAGAAGTGAAGCACAGCTGAGCATAAGAGCTGGATGCTGCCTGACATTTAGCGCCAAACTGAGGCTCAGCTGCTTTTAGACACAGGAGTCGTTCCTCATGCTGTGAAAATACAGCATACTCTTGCGTGCATTGAGAGTTCTGAGGTCCTTAATACACAGTGGTATTCTTAAAACTTGGGGATTTGACATTGTGAGAAGCAGATATTGAGGGCATAAGGCTCTTTAAAACAAAAAGAAAATAAAGGAAAATAAAAAAAGAGATATTTTTACCCATAAGAGATATTTTGTTTTGTTTTTTCTTTCCCATTCTGTAGCACCTCCTGAGTCTGTGGCAGCAGGTAGCCTTACAGGCTACCTCTAAAGCTGTACTGCCATCAGTTGCTGATGCTAGTGCACAAAGATGGACTGTTTTGGTAGGACAAGGCTCCATTGAAGTTACTGGTAATAAGCTCTGTTCACTTCAGTCCCATTCAAAGCACAGGAAAAGGATCCATCTATGCCAAACTTGAAAAGCTGAAGCTATTAGAGGTTAAAAATTATTTCAAGTGGGTGTAAAACAGATTTTCAAAATAAACACTGAAACCACACATGACTCTTACCACATATATTAATCGTATTCTGTGTGGGCATGAAATACAGAAAGTGTTGAGCTTTATATTACTTCATTTTTATAAATGCAGGTTTGTTTCAACTAGCATTTAATATAAGCAATGTTTAAGCTCCAACTTCAATGTCAGATACAATGCACGTTCTCATTATGAAGTGCTACTCCATTGTAGCTTAGTTTACTCTTAGAAAAAGGATTTGCTGCTTTTAATATCTCCCTAATGCTTAAAAAAAAACCCCAAAACCAGAACCATGAAGTAGTTGTAGATGGGATAATTTTGACTGTTTGGTTTTAAAGTGTTGTACCTATATTTCTCTAAAAAAAAAGCTTATGCCAGTCCTAGTGCAATGGCTTTTTATATTTCTGTAGCAAATTGTTTTCTTAGTTTAGTGTGTTTGAGTACTGTAGTGCTGCATTGATTGTCATATGCTTCTTAAGTATAGCTTCATGATGTACAGGGTCATTCTTCCAAGAAGAGTCACCCTTGTGGTGCCATATGCTTAGTTTCAATTTTTAAATTCTGCTAAAGGTGAATTAGTGTCCTACAAGTATAAAATGTGGACATTCCCCAGCATGCAGTTAGTGGACTTTTGGGGATTGTTTTTGTGGGTTTTTTTCATAACTTTGAGTACATCCTTCTTCTCTACTTAGACTTGTCCATGTAAAAGCTAAACTGACCTTAGCCTTTCTTGGATGTGTTGAGCTCTGCTCACTGTTTAGAGCTGAAAATGAAATTTAAGGAAGTTCCTTCCTAAGAGTGAGTGCTGGGAGAGCTGTCTCTCCATACTACAGACAGATTTGCCTCCATCCTGACCTGCCTGCACCCTGAGCGGAGGGTGCTCAGGGCATCATGGCAGCAATGGCTCGCTGAGGTGTTCTCCACCATGCTCTGGTCTGAGACTGCTGCCACCATCCACACTCTGCTTTTTTTTTTTTATCTAACATATACCTAATCTCTTTGTTCTCTGTAGTTTTACCTACATTGCTGAGAGAATAGAGGTAGTGCAGTAGGGATTTTTTTGAAATCAGTATGAAACTTCGGTTTGATACAATGGTGTTATGACTCTCTTCTAATCCTCTGGCTCCTGACTAAATTATCATTCATTTAGAACCCATATGGCTTAATTGCTTAGGCAGCAATGACAGTATTGTGTTGCTTTTCAGGGTTTTTCCATCCTTTAGCTTCAATACTTCATTAGTAGAGTCTTTGTGTCTTTTGGTACCACTGTGCAGCAGCGAGATCTGTGTCCAAATCTGAGGTGTTTCCATTTTATTTAGTGTATTGTTTGGCAGGTTCCTCTAATGAAGCATGCTAAAGAATAAGCAGTCTAGGGGAATCAAACTTGCCTGCCTTGAAACACTAATTCCTAGAAAGACATGCTGGTTGTACCCATTTTTCTCTGCATGGAGATATTTAGTGAGGAAGGAGTTGGGCTGGTGGTCAGCTCCACTTGTATAGTCAAAACTCACTCACTCAAGATTACTTGGGACAGACACAAACATGTTCTAGCTAGGTCCTTGCAGTCTCTCAAGATCCAGCAGGGTTTATTAGCTTGGGCTCACTGCCAAGCAAACGCAACTCTTGTGCGCCCAGACCAAGTAGGATCTGCTGTTTTGGCATGGAGTCCGAGCTGTTAAAGCCTGCCAAGCGTGAAGGGTGCATATCTGGGACCAGTGCACTTTTTGGATCCAGGAGCTCTGGAAACACATTGCGGATATCTGACCATATGGATCAGCTTGGGACCATCAGGGCTTATTAGATCAACAACAGTTTCTGCCCTGTTAACCTCAAGCTTGTTCCTGTGCCTGGTTTATGAAGTATTTTTTTATGTTGATTATTTTTTTTTGTTGTTCTTCTTCTTGTTCTTGGTGGGGGTGGTGTTTTAAAACTGACTCTGAGGTCTGGGGAAATTTATTAGCTTGATCAGCGTCAGGCTCAACTAAAAATTTCTACACTTGCAGTATGGCACATAAGGAGTTTCTTGGAAGCAGACTGCAGAGGCACTGAGCGTGCTTAGCAGGAACCAGCTCAGGCTAGCACTGAGTTTTAGCTGCTAGACTCTGATCTTAAATTGACTTTTAATTCATCTATGCTATGATTCCCAGCTCATTTTGCAGTGAAACAGTATCCACTGCCTGCTTTCTCACAGCCTTTATGAGCCATAATAGTGGAGCTCTGACCATTATACCCAAAGTACGGAGGCCTGGATGGGGTCTGCAGTTAGGGCTTGTGTTTTGGTTTTGTGGTGCCTGTAGCCATGGTACGTCCTAGTGAGACTGTATGTTTAATACCTGCAGGTCTCATAAAGGTAATTAGCTTTTCTGTTTGGGTTTGAAAATACTCTCTGGAAAAATTGCAGTATGCTTGATGTAAGTCAAAATAATTTGAAGACAATATGCTTGGTAGTCTGTGAACTGTTACAGTACTTGAAATTATTTTTGCTCACAGAATTCATGAATGCTTGCTTAACTTTTCCAGGCAAAAGGTCATACAGCTCTGATGGGTTTTCTTTCATGTGCAGGTGCAGCTGGGACAAGCGGATATAAAATGCCCTATCACAGAGTGCAGCGAACACCTGGATGAAACAACTGTCCTCTATAACCTGCCCCATGATGACATCATCAAGTATAAATATTTCCTGGAACTCAGCCGCATTGACTCCAGCACCAAGCCATGTCCTCAGTGCAAGCACTTTACAACCTTCCGGAGGAGAGGCCACATTCCTACCCCTGCCAAATTGGAGAACAAATACAAAGTGAGCATGCTTGTCAGGGCCGTGGGTTAGATGGTACTGCAAAAGTAGAACAGCATTTGGTGGGCATTAATGAGCTTTTTTTGCTTCACTGGAGCTGTGTGCAAGCTGTGATTAGGAATGTGAATCTGTAGTACATTGTTGATTAACTACTTACTTGACTTCAAACAGTTGAAGTACTTAAACTTCAGCCCTTCTTTTTTTTTTTTTTTTGCAGGGGGTGTAATTTTGTCCTGACATACATTTTGATTTAAACAGTGTTTTCTCTCTGACATGCGAACAATATGGTCACAATCAGAAGAGACTGGGGGAAGGGGACTTATTGCTATAACCAATAATTCTAGACACACATCTCTTAAGTTTTCCCTGAAACTCTGGGTAAATGAATTCTGGTCATTTATGGTGTTAGGCTGTTGGCTTTGCTCCTTCCTTAGTAATAGAGCTGTTGTCTGTCCTGCTTCTTGGTTTTGATTTCTTCACTCCCTTACCAGAGTTAATAGCCTCATCACTCACAATGCAAAAACTTGAGAAATAGAAGGGGAAAAAACCACTTCTACATCATTTCTTTTCATAGAAGATTTGCTTATACTGTGATTTAAATCAAAGATAAAAAGCAAGAGTGTAGAAGAAGCTTTGAGCTGCTGAAGGTCCATCTAAGTTCCAGAAGATGACGTTTTTGTCTGCAGCATCATGTTCTTTGTTAGTTTTCCATCCGGTTATTAGATTTGATGTGGTTAATTTCATGATTGAGCTGGCCTTTCCTGGACAAACCAGTTCTCCTTAGTAGGAGTTTAGATGACTGTTTAGATAGCTCTAATTACACAGCATAAGATTCAGCCCAGTATGAAGATTACAAGGGAGAAGGTTGTGTATTCATTGGAGTTGAAAAGTTGGTAAAGCTATTCCTGAGTTACGACCTAATTATGTATATCCGTGCAAGGCATGAATTACATGCCACAATCACAATGTCTGTTGGACTCAATGCTTTCAGATTTTTGTTGTCTTACATTGAGGTGGAAAAAATTGAAACTGTAGGTAAAATTCCTTCCGCTCACAGCCCTTCTCCTTCACCCATCTGTCTCATCATCACCACACACAAGATGTAGTCCAGGGTAGATCAGAGCAGGTAAGGCTTCTGCAGCCACCTCCCTTAAGGTGTCAGGAGCTGTTACTGTCCCACAGGTGTGGGTCATAGGTGGTGCAACTGTTGTATCATGGGCATGCCAGATCTGAGAACATTCCTCAAGGCATAACCAGTGCTCTTCTTTTGAGTCAAAATGCTGCAGTTAAAATGTTCCTACAACTTCCCTACAAACCACAGGCAGAAGGAATGTGTGACTGTAATGCATAGTACAAGCCAGCAGCAGTTCACTGGTCCTGTGGTGATTCATTATGTGTAGCTCTGATCTGCAGAGCTTAAGTCTCCTGGGAACAGACTCTGGCAAAATGTGTCCTTCGAGCTGAGCCCAGGTGTTATGTGCAAGAATGTCTAGTTTATGCTAGTCAGAAATATAATTAGGAAAGCGCTAACAACAGTATAGACAATTGTGGTCCACAGGGCATCAGCCTACTCCCTGAATGTCTACTTTTTACTGGTATACATACAGTTTTAGTGATTTATTTTAAGCTTAGCACAAAGAGAAGTTCTGCTGCAGGGAGAAGGTTTAAAAAGACTATATATGAGATTGAGTATACGTGAGTAATTACCTGCACACATAGCTGTGGACCAGTATTATCTCAGTTTTCTTAGGTTCTCATCTGATTGCTTGTGTGCATCCTCTCTGTGTCCTGAATGACAGGCTCTTTGGAGATAAAGACTCGTTTTCTTTTGCTTATGGTGTTAGGAGATGTCTGATTGGAGGCTTGTGAGGCTCACATATTCACGTGCAAGCAATATAAACAGCAGTTGCACCAGATGAATTCAGCACCAGCACTGGAAGTGCTGGCTGGCTTCAAGAGAATTGAGTCATATGGGGAACATCTATGCAGAAGCCTACTAGTAAAATCAGAGCATATGAGGTCTCAGTGCCAGTACACTGACTTTCTTATACACTGGAACAGGAAAGTACTCTAAAATCCAAGAGTTGTTTGAACAGATACTTTAAAAATGTTATTAATGCCATTTCTAAAATTTGGTACAGTATTTCAAGTAACAAATAACATCAAAATTTAAAGATGCAGCAAAGTAGCAAAGTTATAAATTAATTTTCCTTACTATAGCTGGTTTATGTCAGCTAAATTGATCTAGGCCCTGCAGTTCAGTTGGCTGAGATTTAGGTCTTTGTATGCCTAACCTTGAAAGTGAGTATGTTGAGGGAGAAGGAGGGGAAGAAAAGGGGAACTTACTATCCAAACCTGTCTTCTATCATTAATGCCACTTAGGACAGCAGTACAACAGGGGGACCACTTAATTTCCTATATCAAATATTTGTATCACGAATGGATCCAGGTTTAAGTAAGGAAATACCCATGTCCTCTCTCATATGACCTAAATTGGGAATGTAAGACTTGATTGTAGACAAGACCCTAGTAAAGCTTGGATCAAAGCTGTTATGCGAAAGTGCAAAGGAAAAAGGAAAAAATTGAAAAACTGCTAGTGTGTGGAACAGATAAGGGTAAGATGACTTGTTCTGTGTGGGATTTGGGGAGTTTTTTTTTTCTTCCCCCTAAGCCCTGGCTTTCAACTGTTTTAATGTTAGTTCTTTGACCTGACACCTGCCACAGAGAAGCAATACTTGATTCTCTCATTCTTATCTCTGCCTTATCAATCATAATGTTCATAATGTTTTCATGTTCAATTCTGTCAAGAAATACATATCACATAAAAGGAGGACTTGAGTGCTTGGCTTTGCAAGTGCAAACGTTTTTTCAATGCAGTTGTTAGATAAACTGTCTTTTGTTTTAACTACTGAAGAGTTTCTGAAACTTGTTGCTCTTGAACTAGCAGGAGTCCATACCAGCAGACATGCTGTGGTAGTGCTGATCTGCGTTATTCATACCAAGTAGTTCCTCACTTTTTGGTTCAGATTTTAACCTTTAAGTTGCAGATAACTTCATGGCTGTGTGTCACTTCAGCCTACCTTGAGCCTCAACTGCTGCAGATATGGTGATTTTGCTGTGCTCTCTGTCTTTCCTCTCAGCTGTTCATTCCTGCCAGCCTGCTTTTGCTTATGTTGATGTCTCACACTGGGAAATGGATCAAAGACCAGCCTTCATGGGACACAACATTTGTTTGTTCTGTTGTTGCTTCGCTTTCAGCTGCTACGAGAAAGAGGTTGGGTTGGTGATGAGCAGAAGGAAGTTGTTTGGGCAGGAGCCCATATTTATTTTCAAATAAAGTGATAGTAGGCGTCACTAGAGAGTGTAATTCATGTGATCAGTTAGTTGCATAATTAACTTTGCCATCCTATTATATAGCTAGTGTTCCATCACCAGCAGAAAATCCCACTAAGCTTTTTGCATCTTGAGGTTCTCAGAATGTTTCCTGTGCAGTCAGTTTTGCTATCATTATGTCACATTGAGCAGTGTTTTGTGTTGAAATTATTTATCAATTTTGAAAGGTCTTCTCCTGTGAAGTGAGGAAACTGATAAATAAAATAGTTTGCAGTAAAAAGGCTAGCTAAGAAAATGAAAAATGTTAGCCTCAAAGGTCAGTATTTCAGAAAGATGAGAACCAAGAGAGTTGTGTAATCTCTTCTATTTTAAGGGAGACTGACCTCTAGTATAGACTGACCTCCAAGCATAGAGTTTTGTGTATATATCCATCCTCTCAATTCTAATCTGTGGAAATGAAAATCATAAAATAAATGGAAAAATGTTTGTGTGAAGAAAAACATATTTGAAAAGAACACTGCATTAGTGTTTTGGACTTTTGAAGATATAGTTTCTCTGCTTTGCTGGACTATATTTTACTGGTTTAAGTCATATGTAGATAGCATTTCTGTGTCCTTGTTACAATGGTTTCATGCACTAATACTGAAGCATAAAGGAAATCATATTTGACTTTCAGAACAGCAGAGAAAGAATGGAATAAGAATATGAAAGACTACAGTACTTGCCCTTTTGTGTTTCTGTTTCTTAAGCACGCTGGTGTCATGATGCATCCAGGTTTGAATGGGTTTAGGAGTTTGTTTTGCAATCACTTGTTCCAAGAAAAATAAAGTCATAAGTACTTAAACACATCATTTCCTTTGCCTGCTTAGTGTATGCTCAGCACAGAACCATGGAGAAGTGAAGTGGCCCACTCAAAATATAAAAACTATTTACTACTTCAGTTTAGAGAAAGGTGCTGTTAGGGTGGCAGGTGGAAGAGGAAACTGGTAATGAAACCTGCAGGTCTCACTAGTTTGGTTAGTTAGGGCCATTTGTGGTAAAAAATGTTATTTCACGTTCATGCAATTATAACCTCATCCTGTATTTGAGTACTTTCTAATTAAATGTATTTGGAAACAGGTGATGTCAGTGTCTGTGTAAGTTTAAATATCTATCCTGGTGGCCGCTCTATTACTTTCACTTATGTAGATGGTAGAATAGAAAGATAGAATGTGCAGTTGATTTGTGTCAGATTTTCACCAAAAACCAAACAAAAACTGAACCCATGAAACTTGTGTTTTAAATTAAGTTGCCTTTCTTTTTTTAAGAAAGAAGATTTAACTTGCAGCTTTTCTACCTGTTGGTTTGTGTTTGTATTTTTTTAACATCTGTGTTCTGTCTCAAATGTCTGAATACTACAACTATTAAAAGTCTTCAGGGTGTAGAACACTTGCTTGTGGCTACAAGCTCCATCTTTGGCTCAGCTATAACAAATACTGAGCAATACAAAGTGATACTTGCTATAATCTGTCTTCCCACAGTAGGTTACTGTGATGTGTGTTGTTGAAAAATGTAAATTCAAAGCAGGTGGGTGGGGAAGGAGGGGAGGAAGGGATATGGACATACTGGGCAGGATTTGGTTAGATGATTTTCTTGTGCATATTGATTTTTAAAGTATTGTGGAAACACTGATCAGTGCTCTATGGCAGTTTGGTTAGTAGCAATATGTATGTTATTCTTTAGGTTCTTCAGGGTGGGAAATTTCCTTTCTTGTTAAACTGTTTTTATTAGAAGAATTCATCTGAGAAGCAGAGATGCGGGATAATGTATTTCCTTTGATTTAGCATCTGGGCCACTGGTTCAACAAATTTGAGAAAGGGCACCAGTTATGTTTTGTATTGCCTTTTTTTTGTTGTTGTTGTTTTACTTTAGCATGGCCTTAGACTTTTCCTGTACAAAATAATCATGTTTGTAATCCACATGTTTCAGTTTTAATGTGTGGTTTCCCTTTAAACAAGTTGCATTTGCTATTCTTTCCTGGTTTTGTGCAGTGCTACCTGAGTCTTCCATAACTTAATTGGCAGGAGACATGTGATAAGTGCAGCTTTCTTCTGTATGAGGTATCTTAGTGTGTGCTCTACAAAAATGTAATCCTGTAGCTATAGAAAGCAGTAAGTCATACTTGTAATGGGTACAGGATATCAGAACTTAATATCACACACTCATTGTGTCTGCTTGATATAAAGGAAATGTATGTATTGTAATACTTAAATGCACATACGATATTTTTTTCTTTACAAAGATAATGACCAGTAGATGGTAACAGACTAAAATGTTATGTGTTGTAATGAGAAGAAAGTCTCTCAATTTCTAGCTGCTGTTTCGTTTCTGTGCACTTAGCCATATGCCCAGCAAAGGATCATGAATGGGGACATGCTGTCTTGAGGATAGTGAGAAAATTTTCTTGACCCTTAATTCCAATTCTTGCACTTGCTGATCCATAGATGTGGATTGGCATAATGAGGTAAGCTGAAGTGATGCACTGAGCAGCACATTGCACAGAACCTTATTAAAAGTGTAATACGTGGCTAAACAGGTAAAGATGTGCTGGTTTAAAAGTAATCAGGCAGGAGAAATGATCCCAATTCTAGAGAGATTATAATTCGGAGTTACAATTTACTAAAAATAAATTACAATAGATGCAATGATACAGAGATGTATCACAAAAAACAGGTGTATAACCCAGCACCCTTGGACAAGAACAGTGTTAGTTGGCCCCTGTGCTGAGCACCACGTGCCCCCCTGGGTGGAAAGTAAAATGAAAGGAAAACCTGTTGGTCCAGATCAAGGTGGCAGTTCCGTTGAAGTAATGATCGCAGTATTGTCAAGAGTGGCAGTTGCAGTCCTGTTGGAGTTCTGGTCCTCCTCTGGATCCAAGGAGTGGTACCAGAAGTCCCAAAACCCCACGATTATATGTGCTCAGGTTCAGATGGGAATGTCCAGTATCTCCCCCAGGGCAGGGAGTTTCCCAGTGGATGATTTAACTCTGTGACTTCTGAAACTTTTGGAGTCTTTGATGGTCTAGGCCTTGCAGCTGCCTATTATGCCAGTCCAGTATGGCCCATTAGCAGAGATGCCCCCTCAGGCTGGTTGAGAAGGTGCTAATTCCTCCCTGGGGTGGGGGGAGTTATCACAACTGAGTCCTTAGGTGTGCCCTGGGCAGCTGCTGCAAATGATCCATTATCAATAGCCCATAAGAAATGACATAGAGGGTGTAGAATGCACAGTTTTGGTTATACCCACATAGCGATAAACTGGTCTTGACCCCTGTAACTAGGACAACATTGGACAGTACAAACCAAGCTATGTTTGTTAGACACTGCTGCAGTGGAGAAAACAAAATTGCTCTTTACTGGTGAAGTTAGGCAGCCACTGAAAAATAGGTTAGCTAGGGTCATAGAAATGCTCAGGTTGAGCGATTGTGTCAATTAGGTTTGTAATGTGAAACATTTAAGGCAAAAAACTAAATGCTCTCTCTGTGTATAGAACTTGGGGAATAGCATTAAGGGTAACAGACAGCTTCATTTCTTGGTCATGCATCAGAGATCAAATCAGCTTTGTATTAGCATGCCAATAGTGATAGATGTAGTGATTGCACATATAAATAGTTTAGGCTGCCCCCCAGCAAAATATGTAAGGGAGATCAGAGCACCTACTTTGAACTCTTAACTGTAGTTGAGGAGGCAAACCACCAGTTAGCATGTCTGAACAGAGGGCACAGCAACTGCTGGGAGTGAGAACTTCAGAAATGCATTTTGGGGACTTCACATGTGACTACACTCCAGGAGCAGTTTCCTTAGCAGCACCCCCACACCATGCATGGCCACCACAGACATGTCCATGGTTTGGTGGTGAGCCAAGTGTGGACACAGATATAGCCTTTGTTTGGGTGGCTGAATCCCTCAATCCCGTCCATCAGCTGGTACAAAGCCAGGGCAGTGCCAGATGTAGACTGCAACTGGAGATGGTGGACAGGGCTCAGCAATCACTTCAGAGGTGCACTTTCCCATCTTTCAGGCTGAGATTTTTTCAGCCAAATGCAGCAGAATTGAACATGTTGCAAAAGTCTGGATGTGCCTGTGTCTAATGTGGCTTCTAGTTCTTTCTTTCCATAGTCAAGATCCAGTTAGGAGGCCTGTCTTTCATCAGATAAGAATGTGCCTCTATTTATTACTTGGCAAACACAGCAACTACCATAGCTTTTCAAAGAAAAAATGAGCAGGCTTTGGAAGAAGGCATGATGATGATGATGATGGTACCTGTTTGACACAATGACACAATGGTTTAAAACCGAGGGATTGGAAAGAATAGATCCTTTCTCAATTTGAGTATGGCTTGTGGTTTTTGCCATTAGGTGTGGTCTGTAGCAAGCAGGCTGAGCTTGCCTTTACACAATCAAGAGCAAAAGGAGCTGCCTGACTTCCAGTTGGTCGTTCTGGCTCTTGGATGAGAACCTTGCTCATGGCCCCTGTTCCCAGGACCGTTTCTAATACAGCTTCATAACCTGTTCTGGGTTCTGAAGAACCCCTCAGAAGACCAAATACTCTCTGGTAATAGCCTTGGCAGTGAAGTTTATTACTGGAAGATGACAGATCCACTGCAATGAAAACTGCTAATTTTTAGGTGATCTCACAAATGTGTTGGAAGCAAATGAATAAGCTCCTGGATTTGCCTTTTGTTGAGCCACACAATGTATTTGGGAAGCGGTTCCTATGGTTGAACCAAGCTACTTGTGTTTTGTTTGATTGAAGCCTTTCCTGACTTTAGCAATTGCTTCTGTATTTTCTCTCTTTTTTTAAAAAAAAAAAAAAAGAACAAGGTAGCTTCCACAACTTCCTGTGTTTTTAAAACAGACTCTTCAAAAGATGCTAGACCTTTGTTGAGCAGCTACTCTCTTAATTGAAGAGCAGTGGTTTTAAAACACACTTTCTAGTTGGATCAGCTCCTAGCTTGTAAACATGTGGTGTTTTCTCATTTGTACAGATCCAGTGTCCATCTTGCCAATTTGTTTGGTGTTTCAAGTGCCACTCTCCCTGGCATGAAGGCGTTAACTGCAAAGAATACAAGAAGGGAGACAAGCTGTTACGTCACTGGGCCAACGAAATTGAACATGGGCAGAGGAATGCCCAGAAGTGTCCAAAATGCAAGGTGAGCTGCTCTCCCTTGGCTTGCAGGTAGTGGCTTCAAACTGTTCAAATATACATTTAAAATAAATATTTTAGCTTCTGCTCAGCATTAAAAATGAAATTCACACTTGCTGTGTAGTTTCTTTTCAATGACCCCTTAAGAAAAATAGGTCAGATGTTTTACCTGCTGGTTCCTGCACTGATTCTGCAGAATATCTGCATGTAAAAGGAACATCATCATAAGAGGGGGTTTGATGTATGTTTAGAATCATAGAATGGCTTGGGTTAATGAATGTGTTACAGAATAAATCATTCATAAAATAAAGCTTTAAGGAATTGGGTAGCTGTAGAGAACTATGATGCCCTTTTTCAGGTTTTCCAGAGAATTTGGGTGAATTCAATTTTGCAAGACAGGAAGTACTCTGTCAGAGAGTTAACTTAAGGGAGACTTTAGGATTTGGCAAAATTATGAGTTTTTTAGGATTAAGTGTCAGTTCTTTATAAGTCACGTCTCAAGGTGCGACTTCACAGGCCACGCCTTGAGTGTGGTTCTGGGCCCTTCACTTCAAGAAAGACGTTGAGGTGCTGGAGCGTGTCCGGAGAAAGGCAGTGAACTGCTGAAGGGTACAGTGGGTGAATCCTATGAGAAGAGGCTGAGGGAGCTGGGGTTGTTTAGCCTGGAGAAGAGGAGGCTCAGGGGAGACCTCATCACTCTCTACAACTACCTGAAAGGAGGTTGTAGCCAGGTGGGGGTTGGTTATTTCTCTAATGCAGCCAGCAACAGGACAAGAGAACATAGCCTCAAGCTGCTCTAGGGGATGGTCGTGCTGGACATTAGGAGGAATTTCTTCACTGAAAGAGTTGTCAAACATTGGAAAAACTGCCCAGGGAGGTGGTGGAGTCACCATCCCTGGAGGTGTTCAAGAAATAACTGGACATGACAGTTCATACCGTGGTCTAGGTGAAAAGGTGATGATCAAAGGTTAGACTCGATGATCTTGGAGGTCTTTTTCAACCTAGGTGATTCTGTGAAGTGTTTCTCATTATTTAGTTTAATTTTCAACCCTGAAATGCAGTCCCACACCCTAAAAATGTCATTAATCTCTTCTGGGTTAGGAAATACTTCCTACTACTCAAATGAGATTCAGCAGCCCTGCATACCCCTGACCTGGTTGCCCTTAATGAAGGCAGTTGGTACCTTTGTTCACTATTTTTTTTTTGTAATACCTATCTCCAACTACTGAGAGAGGAGTAAGTCAAAACCTTAAGAGCGTCATGGTGGTCAAAGACTGCCCTTTGTTTTTGGTGGTTTTTTTTTTTTTGAAAGAGAATACGTAATCTGAAATTTTATATTGCTCTAAATCTACATAAACAGGAGAAAGTAAGGAAACTGGAATGTTTGCAGGAAAATAAATATTGAAAGGGAGATTTATGTGTAAATGTACAAAGTATATGTCACACTTTGAGCCTTACACTGTGCAAATAAGAAAATGTTCATCAGCTTAGTAAGTATCTCATTTTGATCTTTGGGAAAGAAATGTCTGTGATGCCATAGCTTGAAAGATTTTGAAACACTAAGCAAAACTGGAAAGGTCTAAAATCAGCAGCTAGTTGTTTATTTTCCCTCGTGCTCATGTGACATTTTAACAGAGTTTTTACAGCTTGTTCTTTGGTAAGAGTTGATAGGTTTGAGCCAGTTCTAAAAATGTTCAGTTTCTGGAAAGTCATAAAGTAAAATAGTTCGTTCCTTTTGGAGTGGGATATGTGTTTTGGTTTTAATTCTTTGACTTGCGTCCAGATTCAGATTTTGTGACAATGCAAAAGATGTAACTATTGTAATAAATTGTCCAAAAAAAGAAGAAAGTGGACCAAGCAAAAAAGTATGAATGTGGAAAAACAAGGGGAAGAAGGATTCTAGCTGGAAAGAGAAAGGAACTAAAACTGCTAACTGTAACATATTCAGCCTGAATAAGAAATAAATTTAAAATGCCACATTGAAATGTACAACTCTTTTCACCATCTTCGAAAGAAAAAGGCTGGACGCTTGAAACTTTTGTGGCTTGTCACTAATTGTGAAGCATGAAATTGCATGAGTTAGGCTGCTAATTTTAAAAATACTTTAGGTTTCTTCTCATAATCAGAGGAAAATAAAACCTCCTACATGGTGGGAGGCAGTATAGAAAGTTATGAAACTAGCACAGAAAAAAGAAACTCTGTCAAGTCCTTTCTGGTGATGTGTATTATAAGTGAATATTGAAGAGGGAATTCAACCTTGTTATAAACTGTGTTGCTACCCTCACTACTGATACTTTTTTCTTCAGAGATGAAAAGTATTCTTCCTGCCTACAAAATATTTCCATCAACTCATTGTTTATTTTTAAGCCAAGTAATATAACTATAACTAGCAAGTAATCAAAACTTAGCTACTGGTTAGTGATACTGTTGTTCTTTTTTCTTTTTTTCAATGGTTATTGAGTAATTAAAAAATACATCTTCAGCAGCACTCTTCTTCAAGTCTTTAGTAGGTGCCTGGGCACATGGGGATAAGCATTCTAAAAATTAACAACTTGGAGTCAGGGGATTAGACCTAACATTTCTCTGCCTTTCTCTCTCCAGCCATCCCCCTAAAATCTCTATGTAAAATACCATTGAATCAAATGACAATAATATTATATAAAATAAAGAGTGACAGAGAAAATAGAGTTGATAACATACTATTTAATTTATTCTTGTTCTGTATCGACATAATCAATGTTTCAGGTGACAGTGAATTTTATTTTTAACCTCTTTCATGTGTTGGTTAAAAATTTGCAGCAGCCAAAGTTTACAGACTGAGGAAAAGTCAAGATGAAATTTTGTCTGAAGGCATTAGTATTTAATTTTTACACTAAAACTGAAACTAACAAAAATCAGAGATAGAAACTTCAGTAGAGGTAGAATTTCTTTGCTTAGGTAATTTGTACAATTACTGGTAACTTCTGAAGTGTAATACTGATTACAGTGTAAACTGTGACCCTATTTTACAGATATCTTCTGGAGATAATTATTTACATGCACCACATAGATACTTACACACACAAGCTCTTTCTTTAAGTGGCTGTACCTCAGAGAAGTCGAATGCACTATTGTTATCTTGTCTGGGCATGCAGGTGAGAAAATGGAAACACTTATGGGGGGGTGTATGTATAGGCAGATCCTCAGGCAAGTATTCACAAGTTTTCAGTGGTTTTGGTAAGTGCTTTGAAAGAACATAGTCCTTTGTACTGCGAATATAGTTGGGGACTGTTGAATCACCTTAACCTTGATTGTTTTTTCCTGTAGCTGGATACAGCTTTAGTGAATCTAATAGGAATAGCTTATATTTACCTCGTCTCTCTAAGGTGTGTTTACATAAGATAATAATGTTATACACTGTCCAATTAGGTAATTGTAGATCCATGGTGTGACTGTATGTCAGTATGGAAATATGCTAATTTTTTTAAACTGTATCTTAATTTGTATATAGTTTTTGTTTTTAATAGAGCCTTTTCCAGATTTGCTATACACTATTCCAAGAAAGTCAGCATTGACAATTTTTCTCAACAAGACTTGTCCAAAACATGCTGGTCCTGTTCTAGAGAGAGCTGGCTAGTGCATGCAAACTTGCTACATGTTTTTGGATGCCATTTGACAAAGTCTATGCCTTATTTGTCTTTCCCCTGTACTGTTTTAGGGGTTTATTTTTTACAATTTCTTGCTGTGTTTTTGCAGCAAAATGCCTTTGTTTCCACAAGTGTTTTTACAGTACAGCAAGGAAGTACTTCATGTTGGTGTTATCTTACCACAGATTTCAAAAACAACGCTGTCTGAGGAAACACCACACAGCAGCTCTAGTGTAGAAAGCTTTGAACAGCAGCAGAAGTTTTAAATAAACAATGATGTCAATACAAATAAAGGAATGTGTACTTGTTATCTGTGGTTTATCTATTCTGATTAATATAAACGTTATCAAATAACTCAGGGAATAGATTCTGAAGGTGCTCTGCAAATAAATTCTCATCCTCCGGAGGGAGGAGAGTCTTTATTTGTATACAAAGGGATAAAGCTGTGCAGGTTCTCTTCAGGAGTGGAGGAGAAATGGCCATTCTCACCCTCAGAACTTTTGGCAGTGATTTCCATAGAAGATTTCTGAGAGGATTTGTAACATGCAGAGGAGGTAAAGTGAAGGTCTGAAATAGACACTGTGCCACTTCAGTTGTTTCCTTAAGACTCTAAGCTAGGTGTGTTTGCCTTTGATATGTAATTTTTACCCCTCTTGTTCTGGGAACTATTCTTGGGTTTCTGAATGACTAAACCTTCCCCTGTAAGGTTGAGAGTAAATCTTTTGGTTTTGAACAGATACTGGGTGTAGAATGAAGCCTGTTGCATTGACTGAATGTTTGGAGGCAGAAACTGTGCTTGCAGTTATCATGCTCTCACCTTGCCTCCTCTACCCTCATGGTGCTGCTGGGGACCCTGCAGTTACAAAGCTCTGGTCCCCACACAGCTGCAGCTAACTATAGCAAGCTGCATTCCTGGCCCCATGCATTCCCCTGGCTGCCTGTTACATACCGTGGTATTGCCAGTGGAGCAGGAACAGTCATGTGATATCTGATCCATCAGCTATCGCCTTCTCAATTTATAGATTTGTAATCCATCTCTGTCAGTGGATTATCTGGAGGGCAGGGAGGCATGTCCATTTGAACCAGAGCTGAAGTTGATCTGGTGAGATGCTTGGAAGCAGCCTGACCAGATCACACAAAGTTCATCTGGCATTGTCAGTCTGTGTGCATGTGACAGGGAGTCCAAGCCCTGCATCTAAGATTTGGGTGGTTTGTTTTTTTTTTTCCTTCATTTTTTTTAATGAAGTTTCTCCTCGCTGTAAAAAGGAAAGTTTTTTCAACAAAAAAATTATGGACAAGTCCAACCAGTTGTTCTAGATTTGCAGCTTTTGAAGCTAGTTACATATGTGCAGATTAGTATTCACTAAAATTTTTTTTATGGTTTTCCTTTTGAGGAAGCAACATAAAGTACAGTTACAGTATGTGTCTGTAATAAAATAAATTCCATAAAAGAAGTATCAACTTCTTTTATGTTTAAAGAGGACAGTATGTCTGGAGGACTTAGAGTAGAAACAAGTATCTTGTCAAATGAATCATCAGCGGTGCCTGGCTAACTGGAGCTGGTTTGCATCTAGGCAAGCATGGGTAGGCAGTTGGCAGTCAGTTTCTAAGAGATGAATATTTATGAAAAGTATGAATGGTAGAATGTATAAAGGTATTTCCAGCATCTCCTTGAAGTCCTTACTACCAAAATAATTAATTTATTTTTGAAATGTGAAGTAGTTTTGGTTTGCATCTAGGGTTTTTATGGATTCCAGGATCATACAGACTTTCAGTTAGGATGGATGGTAACTTAACTGGTTTGGTAAATTAGAGAAGAGAAAGGAGAAGTCAATGGTCTTTATTCAAAAAGAAGATAAAACAACCAGTTAATTCTCATTAGTGCCATAAGATCTAGTTCTCTCATTTACATTTTTAAGATGGAATCAGTACATAAGGAAAGTTACCTCTAAAATTGCAAAAGTCCATATACTTGCTTTCTGAATTTCAGTTCCCTGAAAAACTAATTGAAATTAAAATTTAAAGTTAATTTGTTAAAATACATGAAGTCACTATTAAAATTCCTTCATTTCAGTTCAAGTTAACCTTAGGAATTACATTAAATTGTGGCTTCATGAGCAAGGTCAACATTTTTTCGCATGTAACCTGAAAAGTAAAAACAAAAGTCAAACTGACAATATAATGTCCCTTCTAGAAGAAAATAGTGTATAACTTTATAAGTTACGCTTAAGTTGGTACAGTATTGAGTAGACTTCTGTTTCTACATTGTTTGCAGTGCTTAAATGTGAAAGTTTTAAAATCAAGTTGTTTATAAAACTCATCAGCAATCGTGTGTTTCCAGGTGCTTCTGCAAAACAGGGCAGCTGTGATATAGCAGGCTTTCTCAGGGTAGAGAGGGTTGCTTGGTCACAGGGGATGCTATTTGCATCCCTTCTCGGGGGCAAGTGTAAGTCCACTAGAATACTTGCTCACTAGAAAGTATTTTTATAGCCCAGTTCTCTCTTTTCTGAATGCCTTTCTCCTCTTCTTTATGAAAGCAGCATTTGAAAGTGTAGAAATGCAGATTCTGAGATCACTGTTGTTGACACAGTGATGTTGGCAGTTGTATCTGGTACTACTGTTAACTACATCTGCCCTTGGATCTTCTACCATGAATATTGCTGGTGGAAAACATCACTTTGCTACATGTATAAAGTGTCAATTTCAGTAGGTGTGTGGGTGAGTCAGATGTGATCCCAGATGATGCCTGATCAGCACCAAAGAACAAACACATGTGACCCTCTCAAGAATGTTGAATACCCCAGGTGCCATGAGCCACTTCTGAGGTATCTGAGCTATCAGTGTCTCTGGTGCTTGCAGGGTTACGGAGTGGTGATGCCTTGGTGGAAGATGTATCTCCCTGAAAAATAAGTATATATAGATATCTTTATGAATTTCAGGAGGCATTCATTTATTCATTGGAAGTTTCAACAGATAAAATTCCAGTTGGCTATAATAGAAAAAAATATTCCCCGTGAGAGTGGTGAAGCATGGGACAGGTTGCGCAAAGAGGCTGTGACATACCCATACTTGGAAATTTTTAAAATCTAATGGGATGAAACTTGGAGCAATCTGATCTGACTTTGAAGTTAGTCTAGCTTGGAGCTGGGGGTTAAAATAGATGACCTCCAAGAGTCACTTTCAACCTCAATTATTAGGTAATTTTATCTGCCTTTCTGTGGACCACTGTGGAATGTGGTCTCGGGAAGTGAGACAGGGGTTGTATGTGGGATCTGTTTAGCAATTTTGTGAGCTAAGAAGAGTATGTGTTTACCACTACATTAGCTGTGGTTTTAGTTGACAAGATTTAAAGTAGCATATAGGCGTATTTGATTTCGTGGAATACTCAGGACCAGGATTACCCTCTCTCCAAAGACTCTTCGAACTATTGATGAAAACCAGAGCTTTATTAGATCTGTTCAAGGTAGGTAAATTTCAGTTTGCAGAAGAGTACATGGAGATACAGGAATGGAACTATTTCTTTTGGCAATCAGCTGAAAGATGGATGTAGAACCTAGGTAGCCTTGCTTCATGCTCTATTGTGGGCATCATGAAAGCTTGGTGTAATTTTTAATACTGTTTGTGGAATCTCTTTGGGAAAAAAACAGAAAACAACTCCCATACTTTTCAAACAATTCAGTGTAACAGCAGTGTCTTTTGGTGTATATTACAAAATGCCAAATCAATTTGTGATGGGAAAGGGATGGGGCCACAAGTGGTATAAGAGGAAAACCCATCTGTGGAGAGTTCAGAGTTCATAGCTGTATTTACTGTGCTGCTTTTATTTTTAATAAAGTTTGGTGCTAATGTGTCTTCTTTGGAAATAAAAACAAATTTTCACTAAGAGCAAGGATCACTCATTCTCATCTGATTATGAAGTGTTTAAGCAAGGAAGGAGAATTATACAGAAAATGGAAATTGAATAAATCATACTTAATGCTCTGAAACTTGCCTTAGAAAACCATTATTGGCTTAATCCAGCTGCAGTATTAATTAAAGAAAATGCAGGCTTAAGCAGGGTGTTGCAGTGTCTTTTCATCTGGCACATGGACTGTACTGGGTAGTGCCTGCTTTCCTGTGCTTTGGAGGGGGGAAAATAACTTTTTTTTTTTTCCTTCCTCTAAAACAGATCCACATCCAGAGAACCGAAGGGTGTGACCACATGACCTGTTCACAGTGTAACACTAATTTCTGTTACCGTTGTGGGGAGAGATACCGCCAGCTCCGCTTCTTCGGAGATCACACGTCAAACCTCAGTATCTTTGGATGCAAATACCGCTACCTCCCCGAGAGACCACATTTAAGGAGATTAGTGCGAGGCTCTGTTTGTGGTGAGTGGATAAAGGTTCCTTGTAGAGAGCTGCACAGTGAAGTGATTGGGGGGATAAGGCAATATTTAAATTTAAAACATGGTTTAAAGTATTGGATGGGCAACTTGTTTTTCAGTTATGTAAAGGGAGGGGTTATCAAATATATTTAAATATATCACATTTGCACTCCCTTTTTAGATAGACTTGTATAAGTAAGTATTTTGTCCTCTTCTGGTAGCTTCTGTTTCCTAACCTTTTTTAGTAATACATAAACAAACTGGGAAAATGCTGTCAGTATGCATGTGGCTGGCTGTGTTTATTACTCTAAAAGCATATAGGAGAAATGGATAAGAGCAGGAACCTGTTATTTAACCTCTCTGTTATTCTGTTTGAATAAAGTGCTGTTTGGATTTGATCTGGGTTATTTTTTAACTGTTAACTTAAATTCAGATAACAGCCAGCTTAAAAGAAAATAATATACATTAATATAGACATTAATTTCTCTCAGAAATATGATGCCAAAATACAACCATACAAAATAGTTGTATTAACTGTTAAAAACTGGGGACCTAATAAGTAAAATAGAACTTTTTGTACTTTGAATTAAGTCATAGAAATTGGAGGTGACTTGGAATTCACCTAGGATTAGGAAATGCTTTGAGCTTATCAATTGATGATCTTGATTGCAGAGGTAGAGGTAAGAGATTGTACATGTGGAAATAGAAGTCAGCAGACCTGAGGTGAAAACATTACTCATGAGCCAAACATGTTCCAGTAAGAAAACTGGGTGCTTTTTAGAATAACACAAGAGTTGGCACACAAACATAGGCATGGTAATAAAAATGCTGATCTTGCTGCTCTGCAAAGTTGTGGAAGATTCACAAACCCGGAATGCTTGTCTAACAAGTGACAATAAGTCATTCAAGCCCATTATTTTGACCTCAGGAACTTGCAAGGCTTTATAACAAACTTTATCAGAGAGGTGAATTAAAGATACATAAAGTGGAAGAAAATTGAAAATGATTGGAGGTACCTACTCGACACATTTTGTATTAATTCCAGTGGATGAGAAAGAAGATCTAGTCTAGATTAAAAACAATGCTGGCACTAAGGCACATGGATAGAAACATTTCATGAATAAATTTAGGCTGAAAAGTCAAGAACTGTTTCAAAACACTTAGTAAGATTTCAGAAGAGCTTTTATTAATAGCCACAATGGCAAAAAATGTAAGCTGTTTTAAAATGGATCTTCTTACATTTTTAGTATATATATATATATAGTATACATAATTAGTATCTGCTGTAGCAACGGACTGTTGTAAGAGACATCACCAAGTCAATGCTGCTCATGTGCAGAATCATGGGTAGCCTTATTAGAATCATAGAATAGTTTGGTTTGGAAGGGACTTTTAAAGGCCATCTAGTCCAGCCCACCTGCAATGTGCAGGGACATCTGCAACTAGATCAGGTTGCTCAGAGCCCTGTCCAACCTGGCCTTGAATGTTTAGAGGGGTGGATCATCCACTACACCTCTGGACAACCTGAGCCAGTGGTTCACTACCCTCATGGTAAAAAACCTTCTATGCAATCTAAATTGCCCTCCTTCAGTCTGAAGCCATTACCCCTTAACCTATTGCTACATGCACTTGTAAAGAGTCCCTCTCCAGCTTGCTTGTAGGCCTAAGATTAAACCTTCTCTGTGCAATGGAGATGCAAAGATAAAACAAGTTTTATCACAATAGAGCTCCAAAAAATAACATTATCATTCTGGTAATATTTGCAGTGGTTTGCATTTAAGGTATCTAAATATGTAGTTGGAATATTTTAATGTCACATAAGAAGTCCCAAATACAGATGCATGTACTGCATGTGCATAACTGCTATTAAAATTAATTTGTATTTACCTTCCTTGTTTTCTTAAGAAACAATAATACACAGCCTTTTCCTTTTAACATAAAACAGCTTTTACTAGTAAGAAACAAAACTATTTTATTTGCAAACATCAACTTGAGGGCAGTAGAGAAATGTGGAAGAGCATATACGGGTTAAAGTTCAGTGGTAAAGATGTGCATGTTCATATTTAAAAGATCACACATAGTGAAGGTATAAAATAATTTTCATTTCCTGTTTGCAAGGGTACTTGTGGTTTGCATTAATTAGTAAATGAGAAAGATTAGCAAAGCTCCAAGTCTCGGATGACGTTTCTCATAGGGGCTTTCTGTTAAAAGTTTCTCTCCAGGACTACCTCTGTTATAAGGTGCAATTTCTCACAAGAATGGTCATCATTTGAATGGAGACAGAGTTAGCTGAACCTGCCAGCACATATAGTTAATGACCCCCTTTTTTACAATAGCGTGTTGGCACCCAAGTTGACAATAATTCAAAAAATTCTGCATTGATGCTCATGACTTAAGTCCTTGTCATCTCTAGAACTCTAAATTTTAATATTAATCCTGTTACACTTTATAAATAACTACCAAAACACTCTAGAACCCTAATAGAACTCACACATGAAATCGAAAAAATAACAGCTTCAAAAATTTGCATCAGATTTGAATTCTGGAATTGACGTCACGGCTCTTCCTCCATTGGATTAGATTTTGGCTGTGATTTGTGTATATGAGCTAGTCTAGATTTTTGTATTTTTTTCCCCACAAAAGTGCATGTGTGGGTTTTCACATATGTTTTTTAAGGCGACGTTATATTGCTGTAAGATTGTACCTACTGACATTTTTCTTCAAAGATGGTATAACCCCATACTGGGGTCAGGTCAGTTTGTGGATTCTGCCATTTTCAATGCTGCAAATCTGCTAGGATCATCTATCTTTGTAAAACTTCAGCAGAATTAATCTGTGCCTGTTAATTGGGCTTGTGTAAAGGTCTGCCTCATGAGTCTGTTCCTGGCAGTGGTCAGTTAGAAATAAGATCTCGCTCCCTGTTTGCTTCCAGTAATCATTGTTTTAAACAAGACACTTCTTTAGTTAAGGTTTATATCTGAACCTTTGATTAATAACTATCAGTAGATGTATGCTTCAGTAGTTTATACAGTTCTTAAGTTTTCGCTTCCAGACATTTCTGGTACAGGTTCTAGGATCTTACTGTGGTGTTGTGTCCTGTTGTTTTTTATTGATTCCTAGTGATTTCATTGGTTACTTCTGTTATCATGAAATTAAGTAAATAATAATAGCTTGCTTACCTTATCATATCTTTCTTTTATGGACCCTCCATCAGATTCTACTTTGTCATGATATTTGATACTGGTTTTTGTTTGTTTTGTGTTTTATGTTTTGTTTTGAACTGAAGCTTACTAGTCATAATGATTTACGATCAAGGTGAAAACTCTGAAATGTTGAATTCCAATTAGGGATCACACCGAGGCTCAGGGATGTCCTGGTTGCTAGAACTGTAAATATAAATACATAAATACTTTGTCAGGCAAGAGAGGAGCATTATCATCAGGAGGTGCTGCTGTACAAGCCTGGGTTTTGGTTCTGTTCTGAAAGTCACCAGAAGAAAGAAGAGATGGTAGCAGAGAGATAGGCCATTAAAAGCAAAGTCCCTAAATTTTAGAAACATAGTAAGAAATAAAGGTTCAGTTTCCTGTAGTAAAATGCCTCTACTAGCTAACTAAGTAGTGGAAATTAGGGGAATTTTTATCTTGTCTGTCAGTGGGAGACTGGTGAGGTGTTGCTAGATATGTGGGTGTTTTCTATGACTTCTTTATTACTATGGAGAAGAAATACTTAATGTGATTTTGCAGCCGTGTACAGTAAACGGTTTTCGGGGTTGTTTCTAAAATCTGGCTGGATAGAGTATATAGAAAGAAAAGAATCCCTCATGGCAGGCTGGCATGCTGTCATGGTTTCTGTTGAGAAGCAAGGGTGTGTGAATACAATCACAAACTGTTCTGCAATAAAAATGAGGGAAAAGCATTTATGGCAGCATCAATTTAAGCATACTTTTCTTCACAAACCAGTTGTAGTGTAAATGTGATAGTAATCACAGGGAGTAGAAAACCTGAGAGCAGAAGTGATCTCTAAATTTGACATTTCTTCCCCTTCTTTAGCCAACATTTTTTTTAGAGAAACTTTGTCCTGTGACCAGTATAGTAAAGTGAAATTGCTTTTATTCTTCAGTCGCAGCAGGCTTAGAGATTTCATTCTCGTAGTAATTATTTGGCTAAATTGTGATAGTAATTATTTGTCTTAGTCTCAGTGTCATTTCTTGGTTTGTCATGATTCCATCACATTACATTCATCCTTCTGTCTACACTTAAATAATTTAGTTGACAACTTCTGTGTGTATAGAATGCAGCGCAGTGGAGTCTCAAGAAGGTCTGCCATTAGGATGCCTAGCAACTAGAGTAATACAAATAATATTTGCCAGTTTTTTTCTTCTAGGAATTAATGTTTCCCACCCACAACACTCCTATGAAATTTAAAAGCTATCAAAACAGGATAAAAGGACTAGTCCATTTAACTGCTGTAAATATTTCCAAAATACCTAATTTTTCCTTCAGACTGCTCAAATTAGTGTTTCAGGTTATAGAGAGGTTTACATCATTATTGAATGAAGTAATTCACTTACTGAAATCTGATACAAGTGACTTGAGAGAGGGAATGGCAGGGAAGAGAGAAGTAACAAACTCACTTTTTCCCTCATTCTAGAGGTGATCTTTCAAACATGTGCCTAACTTAGAGACTTGCCAAATTTCAAGTTCCTGTTCAGAGTGCTGGTGTATCAGTAAAAATGCCTTCTCTTCTGCGTTTTCAAACAGCTCAGACAAATGATATCATACATCCAACTGCTCAGACAACTGAGACAGGGAGATTCTTCCACTTGAAGTGTGCAACTCAAGACAGATAACTTGGTTTCAAGTTCAGTTTCAAATTCATTGTCTCAGAAGGACCCCTGCCTTCACTCCATGATTGTGAACTCATTAAAAGTAAAGAATATGAGCATTCTTTATTTGTTCTTGGTCTTATGCTCTAGCGAGTATGCTGCACAACATTGCTGCCTTACTCATGTAAGTGCCACAACATATCCTTACAAATGTTGATCCAAAATAGACTTGGCTGTAGTTTGATTTGGACCTAAATCACAGCTGTACACAAGCACTTCACTGTATGTAGCCTTTTAAAGTGAGCAGAAGCTTATTTAGAAGTGATGCTCTCATCACCTTGAGCTAACCTAAAACTTTCCAAGATGCTAGTTTGCTTGGCATCTTTCCAGGGTGGCTGCTGTGCAGTTGGATTCCAGAGAAGCCAAATGATAGTAGCTTTATAGCTATCACATTCCTGTCAATGCTTGAGGGATTTCAGAATGGAAACAGAAGTAAATGCAAGCTGTTAATGGACAAAATGAGCTGTGCTCGAAGAGTTGTGGTGGGTGAAGAGTACAGAAAGAAATGTGTGCAGGGAGCTGACTGAGTGGTGATAGATCATAGCTGCATTTGTGGGATGAAACTGCATATAGGAATCCTATTTGTAAAGGTAAAGTATTCTAAAAATGAACCAGCTGGGAGTCTAATGTTGAAATGTTTATGGATGATTGGAAAGGGAAAAATAAAAATGCCTCCTTTGAATTGCTTAATGAATTTTACATTTCAGCTGGAAAACTACTCATTACACCCCTAATACTGGTTCTGGGACTGGCACTGGGAGCCGTAGCTGTTGTAATAGGTAAGAGTTACATATGTGAATGAAACTAATGCTGCTTATGCAGTGACTTTTGCTGTATGACATCTCAGTATTTTCCTCTCAAAGAGGTGGACACAAAGTACATATTTCACAGATACTGTTTTGGTATGAAGCACATGACTTTTTTTTTTTTTTTCTAAAAATCTTTTCTCTAGGTTTTGGTGAGTTGTTTTTTTTTTTCCTTTCTTGCATTTTATGCTTATTAGCTTTATTTTCGTTCCTATATTTGGTTTTCTGAACCAAAATCTTTAACTAGTATAGTTTAACTAGCAAAAAGGTCTGGGTAATTTAAACATAATCCTAGGAGCTGGCTGACTTGGACCTGCGCTTTAATCACCCCGTTGAATCACAATTTTGTGATCTTGGCCATGTGCGTGACAAGCTTGTTGGGGCATTAGGCATAGTCCCAAGAGCTCACCAGCTTGAAGATGCAGCAGCAACAAAGCAGCAAATTGGGATGAGTCAGTCTTAAAATATGACTCAGTGCATGGGCTGCCAAATTGGATTCCATCACAAAAACTGTTACTGTGAACTCATTTGATATAGTATCAAAGCTCTGTTAATGTGGTTGTATTAATGTGGAGGTAGTTATTTTAGCAAATCTGCTCTTTGCCTGGCTTAGCTGAGTTCTCTTGCAGAAAGGAAATTAGCTGTGACAATCAAGGTATAATTTTGCTCCTGCGAGTGCGTATCTACTCTTTATGTTGGCAGTAATATGTCATTTGGGTATCATGGTGCTGCACAGCTCTACACCAAACTACTTACTCCATTGAAAATTTACAGTGCATGCCCTGAGGCATGTTGGGATGTGGCATCTTTATTTAATATGATAAAGCCAAAATATACTGGGAGAGTTACATTAATAAGGTTGTAAATAACCAATCAACCTTTAATCAAAATACTATTACAGCTTTTCTATACTACATCTGGCGAAATAAGGAAAATTGCTATTAATTTCTATGTTTAGATTGTCTTCTCCGGAAATATATATTTAGAGAGAGAGAGAGAGAGAGAGGAGTCTATCTTAAATATTTATTCTATTCAATAGCACTTTTTTTCCAGAAATATCGACAATAAAAACTTCTTAATGCCAGTAAAGCTTATTTTTCTCTGCAGTCTGATATAGTCTACAATCTATAATCCACTGTTTTGCTTACTATAAAAATTAAGAGTTTTGCAGTAATGTAATAACAATAATTGCAATAATCAGCATGCCATTGAAGTCCCATCCTAGGTATGGCTGGATAAGATACAACCAGGAACAGCAGTATGAGCAGTTCCTATAAATAATCCACGTTTTTGGAAAGTTTTGGATTTTGAGATAATTACAGCAGCATTTTTTTTTTGCCAACGCCACTGTTAAAGTAATCTCAGTATCATAGCTCAAAACCATTGTGCACCATTTACAAGGCTATTGAGCAAAGCAAGAACATTGGTGATTGTGAGAGTGTTCTATGTTATTACTATAGTGGTGTCTGAGAAAGAAATCATTGGCTATTTCAGTCAGCTGGTGCCAAGAGAAAGGGGAAGATCATGTCATTTGCGTTTGAGAGAGTGAGCTCTAATGACAAACTATTTTTCACCTGATTAAATGTGATTTATTTATTTTTCTTTTTACAACTTGCTTTCTCTCGACTTTTAAGAATAAATACTACCCTGCCCAGACAAGGATAAACATTTGGTATTACTTTGCAATAGATGAGGATGTTTGTATAAATAAATAACATTTATAAAAAAGTAAAGCTATAACATGCTGTCTCTATTGAATGTCAAACTAATTGAAAAGTAGTTTAGTTACATCAGACTTGGATTTAGATCTAAGGATTTCCAGAGTGCTTTTAAAAGTTTTGTTTGTATCTTTTACCAAACATCAGGGTTCAGAAATTAATACATCAGAGATGGGTGTAGCATTTGCAGGAATTTGTTGTAAAGGAAAGAAGGGTAGCTCAACTCATTATTAAAGAGACTCTTGCAGGCTAATATTTTTTCTGCCTAAATTCTCTTGGGATGTGGAAAGCTCCACCTGAATACAAATATTGAAAGAACACAATACACGCATAAAGGATTGCATTTAATTATGGTTTTCTTCATATTTTCTTCTTTTGGCAGGTTTATTTGTGTTTCCTATCTATTGCCTTTGTAAAAAGCAGAGGAAAAGGTCACGGACAGGTATGCCCTGGTGAGGATGGACCTTACTCTTCTGAACTGAGCTGGTCCTGCAAGGGCTATACGCGCTTTGTGCAATGGAGCAATACAGTGCTGGTGACAGCATCAAAGCCACCGCCCTGGAAGAAGAATGGGGGTTCTCCTGCTATCATCCCTCAGCCGAAAACACTACTGCAGACCAGAAAGCCTCTTTGCTCTGGTGCACTCTCAGCAAGATGGGCCCCCTGAGTGCTGCTTTTTAAATGGTTTTGGTTGGTTGTTTTTGGTTTTTTTTTTTTTTTTTATTATTACTTTGGAGGGGGTTTTTTGAGTCTAAGTTTCTGAACTAGACAATCAAAGTCTGTATTGTAGCCACAACTCTACTACCGATTTGGCCTGTGAAGAAAGCATTTAACTGCTAACATGTGCTCCATTTAACTTCAGTGTTGGCCTTTAAGGGGGAAATGCTTAGAAGTGTTTGGACTCTTAATGTATACTGAGCATACTACTTTTGGTATTAAAAACTACTTCTGTAAATAACTTCCATCACACAGCATTCTGTTCAGCATACCGAAACCCCATCACATGCCAGAACATGACAGCTGGTTATCTTCTGAGTCCTCCTGCTAGTAGGCAAGAGTGTAGATTGCCACCGCCAAACTGCAGTGCCTCAGAGGAAATATCCTTAGTATTGAAACTCTGTGATACTTAAGAATATGATGATTGGTTTCCCTTCAGTAATTTATTTATGACAGTCTATTAATATTAATGGCGGGGGTGTGACGAGACTTGTTACAAGAGTACTTAATTTTTAAATTGACACAGTACAGAAAAAATTCGAAGGCTTTAGATAACAAGAAGTGTCAGTGGCCTGTTCAGTCCCAAGATATCCCTGGAGTGTGTTTGCAGGGAAGATGGGAACCTGCTCTACTATTCTGACTTGGAATATGATCCACATGCTACACACTAGTTGTGTGAAGATAGACTTGATGAAATTTTATAACCTAAATAGCACATTTTGTTTGTTTGTTCGTTTAAGTAGACTACTACGCAAGTCTTAGAGTATCCACTGATGTCTCATGAGGAAAATCTGTGAATCTGGGATAAGGCGAGGGGTCATGAATTCTTAGGAGACCACTTCATTCTTAATTTCTGTTTCCAGTGTTTCTCTTCCTGGTGCATTACGGTTCTGAAGAGAATAGCTATCTTTGCTCTTTTTTTCATAACTTCAGAGTTCCACTGTTTGCTACCAAACCTCTTTCTCAGTGTGTCACCCCAAAAGCGAACGAATTCAGCATTAGGAATCAGCTACTGAGAATTTTTACACTTTTTATTCCAAATTTATTATACAAATATAAGTTTCAAGAAAAAATAGAATAAAATAAATTTGTGTAGGCAGAACACTGAAACAAAGAAAAGAACTGATCAAGAAAAATACCTACTTTATACTGTAAAAATATAAGCTGATCTTAAAGAAGATTGGGTTTGTACTGTGAAGGTACTTCTTTCCAGTGTGTGTGTTTGAAGATACACATATATGTGTGTGTGTGTGTATATATATGTTTGAGTATATATGGGGAAAGGGGAAAGCAGGAAGATGGGAAATATCCTGAAGAGTCTAGAGACTTCAAAATTTAGGCTTGCAAATAGCACATCATGTAGGAGAATGTACTTTGCACCCCTTCATTTGTTAAATCTGAATCCAGTTGTAATTTTTAAGTAAATGGTATTCTGCCCCACCAAGATAATACTGTTGTAAGATACTCACTTTGACTTCAAAGCCTCAGTGGAAGAAGCTGTTGACTTTTGTTTACCTGGAAACACAAATATCAGCTTTCTGTAGTTGGCTAGTATACTTGTTGTCTGTCAGCTTCTTATTTTGTTTTTTTGGGTTTGGGTTGTTTTTTTTTTTTCCATGTTGAAACAGTGTGTACAAGCACATCATAGTAGTCGACAACTGTTTAATAATTTCCATTTGAATTTAAGGGCATGTTGACCCTGTTGTCCTAGCAGTAGAAATAATATCTTTCTAAGATTTGCAAATTCAGCAGGGAGGCAATGACATTTAGAAATAAAATTCAGAACCTGTTGTCATTGCAAATCCACCTATCAATTAGATTTCTTCTTCTGAGACTCATCAGTTTTCTGTTTGTGTTCTGCCTGAGGTTGGAAGCTGCCTTAAAATTGGTCTTGGTTTTGCGTGTGTTTTCTGAGGCTATACATATCAGTTGTCTTTGGCTTACTCAGGGATTTTTATTCCTCTCTTTAAATGTCAAATAATGAAGATATTTTTGTATTATTTAGAAAAACCTTCAGACCTCAGAGACCGAGATATATGTAGATAGATTTGGATTTGCAGTACAGTCTGCAACATGGTGTCAAACTATTCCACTTGAGAATATTTTAGTACTTGAGATTGTCTGTAATTAACTATACAGTTGATTAATTTTCTTGCTCTTCCTGGTTCTGTATAAATACGTGAGATACACTTTTTGTAGCTGTTTTCACTCTGCCGTGTTTGCCATTTTCAGTTTCTGACAGGAGTTCAGTAAGATCTGAAATTAAGATACTAGAATAAAGAGCATAAAAGGGAAGATAATAGTTTTGCACTTATTTATATTCAGAAAGCGTGTCCTTGTGGATGGAGAAAAGGAACACACAACTCAGCTTCTACATTATCATTTCATCTAGGCCATTTTGATTTTATCAGAGCAGATTAAATCAAAGGGAAATGGTTCTTCATTTTCTATACAGAGCAAAAAGAGACATCTCTGACCTTGTAAAGATGAGCAAGTCTGTTCTTTTTCAGTGGGGAAAAAAAGGGAATGACAGTAACTTTTGCTTTTCTGTAGAACAGGAAAAACTTCCAAGATTCAGACAGAGTAGAGATATGAAAGTCTTTTTCCGTCTGTATAAAAATATTCCCACTTGAAAAGTACATAAATACAATTTTTATCAATATGTTGTAAGATAACCAACTGAAATAAGAGAAGTAGCTTAGTACAAAGGTTCATGCAATAAAACACTAGCTTTTAAACAACTCATCACAGAAAATCTTACATACATCAAAGCCAAGACATTTGTTTTAAAAGCATTCTCTTATGAGTTTGAAAGAAATTTAATGAACTTCATAAGGAAATTCAAGGATGTTTTTATCATGCGAATACCTTTTGATTTTGGTAACTACTCTAAAGAAACTACCAGGCTCTTCTACTCCATCTTTACTAGCAGAAACCTTGTCAGGCAGCTGAATTAACCTACTAATGCAGATTTCACACTACTGTATGCTGATCATTGCTGGTCATTGTGTTTGCTTTCACCACATTTATTATTTAAGATTATTTATCGTTGTGCAAAGTTGTTGCTCACCAATACCTGTGTTCAGACTAGGAAATGCTTAAATCCATTCTACACTAATCTCCTGTTTCAAGTTTGCCTGAGAATGGATTTGCCTATGGGCCAAGTCCTGCTTACAGATGTGCAGTCAGAGCTAGGGCCTTCCCCTTGGTGCCATGTGGTGTGTGCCCAATCCTGCTCTTGCTGGGAGGGCTGGCTGGACATGCCATCCAGCAGGGGCTGCTCTCCCTTTCTCCACTTTCTCCACTATGTTTATTTATTGTATTTCAATAATGGGGTTGAGCTTCGGGGCTACTCAGCCATGTCATTGGCTGGATAATTTATTGCTGTGGCATAGGTATATTTGCAGAGCTTATTGAGCAGCTTATGATTGGAAAATAATTGTGCTTTTCCCTGTGTCACGGTCTAATAGCCAGTGAGAAGAAGAAACTGAGTAGGAATACAAGGGAGAGACAGAAGAGCAATTCTGAGTAACCTCATACTGAGCTGATCCATCAGTTTTAGTTCTGTACAAAAAAGTTGGTTAGTCTTCAGTTCTCGCCACCTCTGTAATGAACAGCATATTCGTATCTTTCTAATGTCATTAAAAAATACAGTGCACTTTGAGTGATCTGTTATCTTCCTTTGGGGAAGTGCAAATGTGTAAGTAAGGGAAGATTTTGTTTGGTTTTGATGTTACTAATGCTGACTTCATAACTCTTCCTGGTATGTTAGGGTTTTTTTAATTTACATCAATTCATTATAAAAGCTTTATCAACATGAAGTTTATTAAAAATATTAATTTGCAGGGACTATTGCCAATTTAACTAGACAGAATTTTGGATCACCATCAGGTATTCTTTTTAGCCAAGGGGCTTTCTGCTCTTCCAAAGACTGTTACAGCTTGTGTGATGTTAAATGGTGTGTAGGTGGGGCAGTAGTTCTCTCAGAGGATACAAATTCTCCAGTGATGGAATGGTTTCTTTTGCCAGTTAGATAGGAGAAACTGTTTGACATTCAGTGGCCAAATAGTTTGTCATTCACTTTTGAGGGTTTGGGTTTTTTTAATTTAGTTGGGGTGTTTTGTTTCTTGAGCAAACTTTGCCTCGTTCATAATTTTGGGTATGCTGCTCATGTAGTTTCCAGTTGTGGATAAGAACCATGGATTGCTGTTACTTTTACAATCTATATTAAATCTATGATTCTGCTGATGGAAAGAATCCTACCTGAGGAAACTCTTAAAGAAATAATTTCTTAGTTTCTTTTATTTTTGCAGCTTTGTAATTGTAGTGAATCAGCTTCATTCCTGACGTCAGCCATAGCCCCATTAAAACAGAGAACCCCGTTTTTATGCCAGTATGGGATTTGGTCACAAATACTTTGTTGGCATGTTGATAGCCATCGTGCAGGAACTTGAATATCTGTTTTGCTTCTTAAGTGCAAACTGTCATGGAGCCGCTCATCTCATTTGCTGAATGATGCCAATGTGTTTCGTAAGTGCAGGAGAGAGAAGGAGCAGGGAAGAATTTCCAAGCAACATTCTTAAAAGAGCAGATTTTCAGGAGAAGGAATACTAGCTTTTAATAATAAAGAGACCTTCTTAAAGCTTTGAGTCATTAGTAAAATTAGAAACAACATCCAGAGATAGTGTTAAATAACATCTTCAAATTCTGCTTTCTTCAATGTAACAAATAATAGCACAGTGTAAGAATTGGAATTGTGAACTGTTCAGTACTTGGGGGACTTAACACATGACCTTGAGGGCACACAACATTTAAAAAGTTATGATGCTGATCTCTTTGGTGGTTTGTCCTGCTACTGTTACGTTAAAAACGGGCTGAGCCTTGATTCAGTTGAAAGACAAGCCGTGTTTTCACTTTTGTAACAGTTTGACCAGTACTTAACATCCCCCAACTTTTTTCTTAATAAATCTAACAAATGCAGCTGCTTGCAGACTGTAACTTCCTGGTTGATTCTTCCTTATCTTTCTGTGCATAAGATTTCAGGATCTATATGTTCTCTCTGCAGTAAGGAACAGAGTGCTCATATAAGGCAGTTAATCACTGATGTTTCTCTTAGCCTGATAGTGAAATACCACAAGGTAGGGAAAAGAAAACTGATTTCAAACATAAAAATGTGTAATAAGCTTTAATTGCTCCATAGCAAAAAGTAAATACATTTTCAAGCGTAATTCCAGCTGTTTATTTCTAAATATATCTGGTTTAAAAACAGAGTAGTTATAATAGCGATTAATTTATTAAAATACGCATACTGTACAAAAGGAAAACTTTGTTGGAGCTTATTTGACTTACCAAAACTTGAAAAATTAATCAGAAGTGTTTTGGATGGATCAAAGTCAGAGGAGAAACATTGTGAAAAAATATTTGTTTAGCATAAACATGAATTTTGCACATACCTTCTTAAACAAAATTTCATGCCAACCCCGATCCAGTATTCACCTTTTTGAAGTTTTGTCAGGGTGAAAACAGTATGTTTGAAATTTTAACTTACTGTCACTGAGCACGTTACTAATATAATGCCACATTTACCTCATTTGTAGAAGGAAATCTATTTACAGAATCCAGAGAAGCTGTTCAGATATTTTAAACCTGTCTGTAAAACTGCCGATGCAGTCAAGAAACATTTCCATGCCTTATGCAAACTCTTGATGAGCAGATGGGTTCAGTCTTTCGTCATAGACTATCTTTTGCATAAAAATGTGCTCTTAGGAGTATCAATTTACATTCTGCTACTTTGTGTCCCCAAATTGCAAGAGCAGGGGTGGATTTGCATTTCCCTTTGTTTACCATCTCATAAGTGTTTGCCATGTTTCCATTTGTTACACACTTTATTTGTAATGCTGTCCTTTTCCTTCCAAATTTCATAATTTGAAACTGACTTGTGAAAACGGCTTCAGATCAAATTGGAAAATGTGATCTCATAAGAAGTCATTTCATTAATGCTTTGCTGAGCTATACCAGCAAAAGATTTGTTTTGTTGTATTTAAATTACTTAAACACAAAATGCTGAAATCTTTTTCTTCAGGGCTTTTAATTTTGCAATTTTTTTAAATGTAATTAAACAGCACGGTCATCTTTGCTACATAACTAACTATCGGAGTGTAAAATAACATTTTAAGGTATTCATTAATTCTTTTCACTGTGGTAGAGATGAGAATAATAATATGTGCTGAGAAGAACAAGAAAGTATCTCTGAGGAGTTTGTCCAACCTGAACTTTCTCTTACTTCCATGACAATTCAATGAGAAATCTTCCCTTGTCCTCATCTCTTTTATGTATTTTAGGATGAAGCATTCCCTTTAAAATAGGTTTAATTTGAATGGTAGGTGGTGTGGATAGTGAGATAATAAATCACATCCTTTTTAGGATGTGTAGAGGCTCCTGGCATAACTAGGGTGCTGGCCGAAACACTGTGGATTCCTTAAGAAAGCAATTTCTAGTTCTGCATTTGGACTTCATACAAGCTATATACATCAGTGATGGAACTTTTTGTAGTATATTTATTGGATGGCTAAGAAGTCATAAAAACTGGAGGTAGGTAATGCCCATGAAATCAACACTTGAATTCCAGTATTTAGTGTGTTTTGTATAATGAGGAATTTTAAATGTGTAAGTGCCTTACTGCTTGAAACAAATGAAAGGTGTTTGTTCCCCTCAATAGAGCAATATGGGAATTCCTGTTCTGTGGACTTCTACAGTTAAGTTAAGCCAAAGTAACCAATATTGGTTTGCTCGGAAAATTGAAAAATGTTATGTTAGTGAAGAAGTTATTATAAAAGTAATCTGGCATGCTTATTTTAATAATTCTGATGATCTCATTTCTGAGGCTTTTTTAACTTGCTGTTTGCTCCCCTCCCCCCACCAACTCCCACCTTCTTTCAGACTTCAGCACAAAAATGCATCTTACGTTGTTGTTGGAGTGAGTTTGGCTCTTCCAATATAACAAACCATGAAAGAAATGCAACTTTTTGGAGAAGAGAATTCAGCTGCAGTTTGGTTAGACCACAGCCTGTCGTAGGTGTAACTTCCAACTCCAGGGTTCAAGCAGTCCCTGTTCGCACCAATTTGTGAAGGTGGAAGCACTGAGGAGTGTGGTGTAACTAGATTGGGACATTGAGCAGGTTAGCAACATTTCAGTGGTATCCAACTTAAACTAATATATACTGTTAATATAAATTGGTAACTCCTCTGATGTGGGTATCTTGATGGACTATTCCATCAATCAAGCTTGATGGCACAGCTCTGGGATCTCTGCCCAGCCCCTTCATCGCAGGTGGGAGATATGATCTGAAAAAGTATTATTCATTTTGCCATCTTCTGATAGCTTCAAAATGAATAGTGTAGGGTTTATTTCTTCTTACTTCCATTCCCAAAAGACAGTAGAATTTTGCCTTTTATGATCTAGATTTTCTAAAGGATCTGTTTTTTCTTACTTACATGAACTCCCCTTTTGTCCATCTATTACTGGAAATCAGGCATCAAGATTAAGCTGCTATTCTAAAATTATCTTGAATTACATGAACTTCTGGTAAGAAACTATCTTTTAAAAAATAGTGAAGTATAAAAGGTAATTATCAGAAGGAAATTGAGTTAATGGGGGTTAAGAAGAGAAATCATACTTAGAAAGTCTATTTATTATAGATTCATGATCATAAAATAGTTTTACTATGTTCAATTTCCTCCACTGAGAATTTGTTAAGGCAAGAAGGAAAAGAGAGAAATGAAGATAAGAAGAGTATCCCCTTGAACCTTTTCTTCTCTTGATATTCCTGTTTTTCCGAACTGTAGGAGAGGTGTTTTTTCCACCCTGGAGTTCTTAATTGGCAATACAGCTGTCACAGTGTTACTGTTAAACACTACTATGAGTGTTTAATCAGGATTCAGCTTGCATATCTGAAGGTTTTGGTGATAGGGAGTTTAATTTAGAGCCATACTGCAGCAAAATTTTGAGTTATCACTCTTAGAGATATCTTATTTCAGCATTATCTCAAATTTTTAGGCATTAACTAGGTCCTGCTATAACCCATTGAACAGAAGACACCATGTATCAAAATACTTCTTCAATCTTATGAGTTACTGTTTATTTGTACAAGCTATTTCCTTAAATGAAATTTTTGTCTCTTAGAACCAGCAGGCACACAACCAAAACCCTGATAAGGTTTTTCCATTATCTTTGTCTTATATTTAGCTGATAACTCTATTTTCTGCTTCATAGTGTTGCAACAATGGTCTTCATGCTGTAATAACTTGTATTGGGTAGTCTTGGGCAATATTTTACAAATAGTTCATCTTCAAGTTGGTATTTTAAATGTGTACCAATAATCACTGTTGCACGTGCTATCTGTGTGGCTGCTTTAGTTCATGTCAATGTTTTGTAAGGATTATTTCTTGCTACCCTCTTCAGAGTGCCTTTTCATTTAGCAGGTCTAGAAGGCGGTTCACTGAAGTCTTCTGTTGAATCTACCATAGTAATGTCTGATCTTTAAACTTGTCCTGATGAATGTATAACTAAAATCTTGTTCTTTTAAAAAGCTATAGTAGGCACAGGTGTATATGCACATGTACATGCATGGATACAAGGGACGGTGTTCTGCCAATGTTTGTCCTGCTGGACAGGACCTTTTGAAGTAAGTGAATTTTTAAACAGTTTTATTTTCAAAATGTTACCTCACTAGTATTCAGTAGTAGGTATGTCTCTGTACTGCTTCACTTTGCTAAATACAATCACAGTCATGGTAGGAAGTTTCGTTTAAAAGACTGCAACGAATCTGGTGTCCGTATTGAGACTGAATTTCGTAAGACAAAACTTGCGGTACTTTGTTTCCTTTAAGGCATTCCTTTGACTCATACTGACTCCCAAGCCCCTGTTACCAAGAGACTGAAAAAGTGCTTCCCCATGATGAAATGGAAGAATGTAAGGTAGCATTTGAACGCACTCCACCTGTCTTAAAATCAGTATTCAGGAATGGGGAGGGGAGTGGATTTGATGAACTGTGGGAAGAGATACGTTGTAGATGTCATTCACTTGCACACAAGGGGTTTTACAATGTCATCTAGTAACATCTACCTAATAAAGTTTTGAAAAAGAAAAATTAAATTGCCTGAATGTTTAACTCTTTCTTTAAGCAATTCTATGTATGAAGGATAGATGAACAGCTCCAAGGAATCTTGCTTAAACCTGTAATACTTTTTATAATTCTTATATAATCTTTTTTTAAAAAATTACACCAAATTGTTTAGACTCCAGAATCTTTGTCTTTACAAACATTGTATTTCAGTCACTTCAGTCTTTAACTGCTTTAACACTGAAAATGAAAGCAGAGGTAAAAAGCCAGTCTACTGTGATGAATATTTTAATGTAAAATATTCCCTGCCATATGGTGTCATCTCTGGCTACTGCTTTCAATTTTAACAACATCTCAATTGAACACAGAATTTTACCTTCTCACAAGATCTTAAAATGTTAGCTTAAAATAACCCAATATAAATTGAGGAGAAAATATGCTGGAATCGAGTTTTCCCATTCCCTTGTTATGACTACTCCCTAAAACTTCTTCACTTTCAAAGACAGTTTTTACAGAAAGCAATCCGTAGCTGTAAACTTGAAATATGTAACCCATTAATTGAACTGAGTGCCTTTTTCTCTGGAAAAGAACTGTGTTCAGTTTCTACACTTTGTGAGCTGACAATATTGATGGAACGTTTTGTTTGAAATGTTGAGGATTTCTAAGCACTATACCTAATTATGAAATTGCAGTTGCACATTTATGCACAGGAAGACAAGGTATCACAGTTGCCTACATCTCTGAGAAATAAAGCTGAAAAACAATTTGCTGCAATGAAATACACAGCAAAAATATTGAGGCCTGTGCTAGGTGCCTCTGGCAAGGACAAGCCTCTCCCCAGCCCCCTCAAAACAGTCAAGATTTGCAACCAAATGTCAAGGACATCATACCAGAGGTTCCTTATCTGCAGGAATTCTAGCATTCAGTGGAATGATAGTCAGCAGGCCAAAGAAATTGATAGCCCTAGAACTGAAATTGAAGTTAAAGGCTAACTGCTTACTTGCAATCTCAAACTGTTTGACAAAAGACAGACAGGAGGCTTTGATTATAAGCATCTCCACAGAGATTACAGGTATGCAACTGTAATTTTTAGATGCTTCCCCTCAGGTGATTGACATGCTTTTGTGGGTTCTTGAAACAGTGATTATAGGAAATATAGATAGAGAAATGTTTTCCCTAAATCATTAATGCATTTGTGCCTGCTCATAAGAAATTACACTTGATCATTAATAACTAAATAAAGATATCAAAAATTTTGAATTAATATTTTAATTTCTTGTGTGTTGCTTAGTCGTTTGGCAGCAAAATGAGACACCATGGGATACATGAAATACAGGCTAATGAGAACCTAATTAGCAGCCGTGTAAAGTTGAAAAAGTTGATATGGCTTTTATGAAGAAGTCTTTTCTTACCAGCCACAAAGTTTATTGGCAGGTCAGCAAGTTCTAGAAGTCTTTGCTGTAATTCTTTGCAATAGCCTCAAATTAAACTAAGTAGATGTAGGCTAAGAAGGAGGATCTCACAGGGACAATGTGGACATGTTATGGTCAGAAGATGCAAAACAGTTGGAGTAAATAGCTTTTGCCATGAAGGGAGAATGCCAGTTGAACTCTGTGCTAGGACTCTGTTCCTGGACATATTTGCAAATAATGTGAAGAAAAAGGTAAGTAATGGGGTAATAAACATTGCTGATGATGGAGAGTTACCCAGAACAGCAAACATTAAAGCCTAGTTACTGTGATCAAATGGGTTTTGGACAACAGAAAACTAGAGGAAGGCTCTTCATCATGGAATTATATGATTGATGCATATTGGTTATGTTTGTAAGAAAGGTCTCTGTTTGAGTGATACAGGAAAGACAAAAGAGTGACAGAATGGGAGCTGTAACAAAAAAAGGAAATCAAGATGAAATGAAAGACTAGTGAAATCTATTGTAGATATCAGCTGGGGGCTGACATGGAAACTGCAGCAGTTACAGGAGAGAAATTGGTGGCGAGTCACCAAAACTATAGAATAACCTCTTTTCTCAGAAAGTCCTCGAGTCCAAAGTGTTTGGAAGCCTGAACAGTAGTAGTCGATAGTATTTGTTTGCAGTATCATGCATCCTTCCACAAATGTTTTGGTTACTGTCAGGCAGGATACTGCGCTCCCTGACATGTTACTCTGTCCGAGTAGATTCTCTTCTTTTAACCCATATTTTGTCAATTAACAGTAATGGCAGGCTCCAGTCATTGGTGCACCACACCAGAACACATTGCAGAGCAGAAAACAGTGGTTGGGAGAGGGAGCAGTGAGGAGGACACATGTTCATGTGAGCAGCACAGTGTGGCAGCAGTCTCCCTCTGCCCTGGCCCACTCTGGGCTTCGCAGCACAGCTCTCCCTAGGCCTTTTTTATTTTCACTTTTATTTATTTTAACTTTTTTATTTTCAAACAATGTCTGTTTTAACTTTTAGTTTGACCATTTTTCTTATTTACTATTTTCTGTTATTTATGAAAAAGTACTTTCAAAAACATGGCTTCATTTTGAACATCTTTTCATAGCACTGTTGAGATAGGGGAAAAAAGTGCATACTTCAGCATACAATTTCTCTGTCTACCCTAAAGTCAACTACCAACTATTTCCTAAGCTAAGACACAGAACTTAGAAAAATACTTTTATGTGATTTAATTCATTGTGTATATGCATGATCAATGCTATGGTATTGAAAGCTTTTGCTCGCTTCCTTTTAGTATATATGCAATTTGTAACAATTTATGTTATAATGTAATAGTATGTCATATTATAGATAGATAGTTACATATTTAATAATCTGAAATTCAACAAAGGCAAATGCAGGGTCCTGCAACTGGGGAGGAATAAGTCTGGGCACCAATATAGGCTGGGGGCCACCCTGCTGGAAAGCAGCTCTGCAGAGAAGGACCTGAGGATCCTGCTGTACAACAACCTGTCCATGAGCCAGTAGTGTGCCCTTAGAGCCAAGAAAACCAATCCTGGACTACATTAGGAAGAGAATTGCCAGAAGGTCAAGGAAGGTGATCCTGCTCCTCTACTCAGCCCTGATGAGGCTCCACATCTGGAATGCTGTGTCCTGTTCTGGGTTCCTCAGGACAAGAGAGACATGGAGCTCTTGGAGGAGGTCCAGCAGAGGGCAACAAAGATGATTAAGGAACAGGAGCATGTCTCTTATGAGGGAGCTGGGCCTGTTCAGCCTGGACAAGAGATGCCTGAGATGGGACCTCGTCACTGTATATAAGTATCTGAAGGGAGGGTGTCAAGAAGATGGACCCAGTCTCTTCTTGGTGGTGCAGAACAAGAGGCAAGGGGTAGAAACTGGTGCACAGGAAGTTCCTGTGCATGAGGAACATGAGGAAGAACTACTTTACTGTGCAGTAACTGAGCACTGGAGTAGAGAGGTTGTGGATTCTCCCTCACTGGAAATTTTCAAGAACCACTTGGATACAATCCTGGACCATGTGCCCTAGGATGGCCTTGCTTGGGTAGGGAGGTTGGAACAGATGACCCACTGTGGTTCGTTCCCCATTCTGTGAGATATTCATATATATACAGATAACAGCAAACCAACAGCATTATTCGTTCCTTGCTGGTTTGTCATGTTGCAGAACAAAAGAATTACAGTGAAATAATTTAACTGCTGCCTGGTTTATTGTCTGTGTACGCTTTCAGGGCTTTTTAATTATTACTCTTTTGCTGACTTGCTTATCTCAATGGCATTCTTTGGTACTGAATTATCTACATTCCAATGTGGAAATGTATTTCTTAGCTTCAGTAACTGCCTTTTTATATAATGATTACCCATCAACTTTAAGATAAGAACAAGGACCTGGAAAATGCTTGTGGGTGTGAATTTGTGTATATCGAAAAATGAAATGAGAACTAAGAAAAGGCTTTGAAATTGTAAAGATGATGGCAACATAGGATTACCAGGGAAGGAAAACTACTGTTGTGAATGTACAGCTGATTAGAGTTGCATGTTGTTTAGGTTAGAGACTTCTGACCACGTTAGACTGATGTACCCAAAAACTTTAACACAACTCAGTCATGAGAAGCAGAGTCCTCTCTTTGTTTCTGCTGGTCCCTGTGCTTGTTAGGTATACGATATATAAAATTAGCTGTTTCATTAACAGAAAAATTAACCAAATCTGTTTTATTGTGGATTTATTTTCTGTGCCCCTCCCTCATAATCTGTCATCCCCTGGTATGAATTCCCTTCTCCCTGTTAAATATCTCTAGTTCTGCCCTATGTTCCCTAAATTCTCACCACTCTCTCCCTCTCTAGCTGAGCAAGAATTACCACATGCCTTACCTTTTCCAAAGCATGTAGGTGCCAGTTGATCATCTACTAGAGCTGTGATGGTTGCCAGACCAGTTTTCAAGAGCTGTCAGGCTGGCTGGATGCCCACCAGCACTGGATGCTTCACTCTTTCTCCCGACTGAAGCATTCCTACTTCAGCCACTTTTGGCCAGGTACTGATTTTCAAAAATCATATAGGAATGTGATATCTTGGAGGATGGTTACTCTAGGCCACCACACAACAAGGTGTTCCAAGCCTCGTTTCTTTAGAATCCCAGGATAAATTGAAGATTTTCACATGTGCATATGTAAGGCTTTCCTTTTAACTTCAGTGTGGTATTTCATTTTTTGAACGCAAGTACTAAAGCATGGCAATGATGCTGTGGCTCTCTGGCTTAGAGCACATTCAGAGGCCAACCAAAGGGAAGCAGGCAAAAATTTCTGTTTGTGATGGACGAGCTCAAATCTGCAGAGACCCAAAGCTGAGGGCGGTGCAAAGCTCAGCAAACATTATCTGAATTATTATGCTTTTTTGGAATTTGGAATTAACACTAAAATCCAATACGCATTGTATAGGAACAGCCAGTGAGCTGTCAGCTCCTGCTCACTGCCTCCATGTTGTGAGACTTGTGTGTCCCTGCTGTATATATTACGTAAAATTCTCCCCATTCTCCCTCACCCAAGATGTCTTTTCCAAGCTAAGGAGCCTTAGCGTGTGAGTTGCTCACACACCAGAAATTTTTCCAATACTTTGAGTGTTCTTACTGTTGTTCTCTGTTCCCTTTTGAGTTCTGTCAGATCTTTTTTTGAGATGGGTAGCATAGTACAGAAGGTAGATGAGATGCACACATGGTCTTGAATATCTGGGTAAATATGGAATTTTGTAATGGCTTAATCATTCTTCATATATGATTGGCTTTTTTTTACTGCTAATGAGTAAGGAAGTGAAACTTCTTTGAAAGTTTGACTCAAAGTCTCATCTCCCAATCCTAGTTAGTCTGTACTAAGTTGACGTAGAGGATGAAGAGATTCTAGAGTTAGGAGACCGTTCCGATTTCTTCTTGACCAACTTTTTTCTTCCTTATGAAAAATATAATTATTTATGACAGAATTTTTTAGATTATTTGTTACTATTTTTTCTCAAATGTAAATTTTTTTTCACTTTATAAGCCTATATATGTGTCCTGTCTCCTCAATATTATGATCTGAAGAATAGCTGAAGTACATTATAGCAGTTATTCTTTTTGCTCTAGAATACCATCTCCAGCAGTGAAGAGCCCTCTTGATTGTTGCTTCCAAAAGAGTTGCAAGAAACTATGCCCTAAGCAAAAGCTAAATATTCTGGCAAGAGAAAAAAAAAATCTCCCTTCTAAATACCAATAAGAAAACTGCTGATATATGCCCAAATGGGAAAGGACTTGGGTCCTTCCCTATCCTTTTTCACAGTTCTAGCATTCTTGTATATTCAGCCACTTTTCAAACCCCACTTGTCTCTTACCTATCATTGGTAAAATGACTAAAAATGTTCCACTTTCACCTATTCACTGAATTCTTATGCAGTCTGAGAACTAAAGGGCAGATTTTTTTTCCAGAAGGAAAATTCCTTGCTTGTCATTTTCTCCACCCACACTAGGAAGTTAACTCATCAGAAAAACTTTCAGCCTGTTTTGTGACACTGTGGACATATATGTATAGCCAAACTCTTAGACTGAGTGATTTGTTTTGCTTTGATGGTTGTGTAAAATACTTAAATAATAAAATAGTGTATTTTTTATATGCTGATTATTTTTCCCTCTAGCTTATATATATGCATCATAACAAGCTGCAGTATTAGTTATTATATTTGTCTATGTTGCTATGTACATTTTATTTATCTATGTATATAGTTTGAGTCCTGTTAGGCATTGAATTTTTTTTTAGTCATGTTCATCTGATTGCAATAGGCTCATACATTAATTTTCACACACCTTTAAGCAGCAGCACTGGCAATGATGCTGTATTGAACTGTGCATGCAACTATGGTGAGGAAATGTATGTTAGCCAGTCCTTCCCACCACAGGTGACCTAAGATTAGGACAGCTCTATTTATTAGCTGAGAATGGAAATTTACATATCAGAGGCTGTTGGAAGTGCTAGCCTGAAACAAGGATCCTGTCCCTGCTAAACAGGTGGGTGCTAAAGCAGAGAAGAGCAGTAATAGTTGAGGTCTTCCACAGAATAGGCAGCAAAGTTCCTTCAACAGAATAGCATGAACAGAGCCGTTCATTACTGTGTGCTGTTTTCAGCACAACACGTGAAAAACTGGAACTGAGCAGTTGGAAGCAAGAACTTTTTTCTAGGAAAAGCCTGCCTTGAAAAATGCTTTGTGTTCATGTTGGAGTTCAGGAGGCAACCATGTGAATTCATAGTTTGATTCTAATCGGGCTCTAACAGTCTTGTGTCTTCAAACTCTTGGGTTGGAGCAGGGGCTGAGGATAGATGGTGTTTAATATGATTCAATTAGACTTTTGTGAAGCAGTTTAAAAATACAAAAGTAGCAGATAGATGCCATGCATAATAGTAGTGAGACTATTATGCCAACACATTTTGCAAATACTCCAAAAATTGTATAAATCACTGGCATTTTTGATCACGTTTTCTGACATTCCACACTGATCAGAAGTTAATCAGGAGATCAAAAATTAATCAAAAGTAAAGATAATTGCAGACACATGGCTGAGACATTTCTGACACACAGATATCAGAAAATGTAGTTAAATCCTTTTCCCCAGCTGCAAGTCACAAGGCACCTTTCACAGGACCGGCATGGCAGCTAATTTCCCAAGTGCACACAGTGGTGCACGCTCAAGACTTTGGCTTGCACCTCAGTGTAACTCTTGCAGCTAGACAGCTTCCTAACATCTTCAAGGCATCCTCAAGACAGGTGCCTTCTGCAGTTTCCCTCACATTTTTTCCTTCTGCACTTAGCATAACTTTCAGTTTCCCTTTGCAAATCTACCTTGATGCACAATTTTCTCCCTTTTCAGTATTCCAAAGCCTACAGACTTTGTTAAGCATATAGCCTAAAAGCTCTCTGTGGGCTGTAAAGAAGACCTGCGCAGAATACTTACAGGAGCTTTCATAAGAGCCTTTAGGGAAATGAGTATTCAAGAGGAGTTATAAAGGTGCGACATGTTATTCTTGTTTATCCTGGAGCAGAGCAAGCCAGTGGAGACATTTCCTCTGAGCCCTTAAAAACACGGTGAAAAAGGTTAGGAGTAACATCACCTGGGCAGTCTCCTTTCTGTAACTTCTCCAAAGGCAACCACACTGCAGTAAAATGTCAGCTTGCCTGTAAATCCTGTCTCCAACCTCCTTAACACAAGTACGTACAGGTGCCTTCTCTCACCCCATCCTTTCTGTCTTTCACTGCACCCAAGTCCTAAGGCCCGAGCACAGATCCCTACCCACGTTCTTTCTAATTATTTTAACTGTTCCTCTTCTGATGTTTAATTGTCCCTAAACCCTAACTTTGCTCACTGTCCCATATCAGATCAATCGTACCTAAATTCTCTGTGTTAACCAAAGCTGAGAGCCCCCTGAAAAATCTTGTGCTTGCTCTTGCCAAATTCTGCTCATGGTGATGCTAAGCCAAGGACTAAGTCAGTCGCATTTCAACCTGCTCAGATCAGCTAATTTTATCCTGGACTCAAATGTAACTGAGAATGTTGCAAATGGTGAGGACATGATGCTGATTTTTGGAAAGGAGATGAATGTGGAGTACACACACTGTCAGGGATATGTATGGGCAAAAGGAGCACACTGGAGACCTGTACATGCCTAGTTGTCTCACCTAAAGGGGTGTAAACACCAAGTGGCTGGGCATCTGAGAGGGGGAGGCTGGATGAATCACTGGCAGATATACACGCTTAAAACAGTTTTCAGTGCTGAAGTTAGAGTAAGGGAATGGCAATGCCTAATCTTCAAATATTCTTGATATCAAATTATAAATGTAGGTTTCCTATGAAAATTATATACGATTCAAGCTTCAACTTAAACTGTAGTTCAAAAGGTGACCTGGTTTTAAAATGTTTTTAGCTTTGGTTGTGTAATACAATTGGCACCATCAAGTGGTAAAACAGTGGACTGCTCATTCATAGCAATCTCAGTAGTAAAAAGGGGAACATTTTAGCATTAAAAAAGGGAACTACTTATGTAGTTGTGTATTAGAAAGGAGCCTAAAGAAACCTTTGAATACATTTTACCATGGTTATTTGAAAAAGTTTCTGATGTTTTCTCAGGAAAACATTTAAATGTTTTATGTTTCCAGCAAATCTAACTTGGATCAATTATTGTTTCCGCTTGAGTATATCATGGTACTCAGTATTTTTCAGTCTAAAGTACTGAAGATGAGTCTATTTACATGTGATCAACATGGAAATAATGTTCATTTTAGGATAAAAGCTGGTATGATCTTTTCTCCTTGGTAATATCTTAAAATATTAGCTCTGTAAAATGGGAGTAGAACTAGTAACCTGCATTGTTACTAGGCTTGCTTCAGTTTTCCTTGCTGGCCATTGAATAGGCTTGAATAGTAGCCTATGGTAAAGGCAGTCTGCAAAAGAGACAACTCTAGACAGACAAAATGAGTAGAAATTAAATACAGAATTTAAAAGAGCACAATTAATTTGGTTCTAAAATAATAACAACAACAAAGTCCTTTGCTAGGCCAAACCCAATTCTGCAATCTGAAGAGATTTTAAATTGTGTAGTAATCATGCATCATTTCAATTAGTACCAGCCTTGGTACAGATAACACTTAATATATGCATAACTTGATTAAAGAAATAATAGACCTACCTGCGGGGTAAAATGATCTATAATTATCTTGGTTGATTGTTGCATAAATGTTTGTGATTTTGTCAGTGTGTGCTTATCAAATAAGAATAAAAAAAGACCTTTTTCCTCAAAAAAACCCTCAAAACTAAGCAAAAACAAAGCTAAAAAAAAACCAACAACAAAACAAAACAAAAACAAAACAAAAAAAAACTAAAACCTGCTCCCATTAAAATAACCTTTTTTGTCACTTAAAAATTTATTTTAATGAGAAGCGGTGTCTTGTGGATGAGATCACACAACTGAAGAGAAAGAAAATACAAGCACATGAAGTGATCTCTAAGAATGAAAAGCCGATAATTTGGGCCAGGCAGGAATTAGGAAGGCAGCAAACCAACCTGAATAACAGTGAAGAGAAAATCCTTATGTTACAGTAAAAGGTATTTTTTCTGATATCAATGAATAACACAAAGCACTTATTTGGATTGACTCCTCATGTTTATCTGAGGCAAAATACCTGATGCCAAAGATATTTCTCCCTTTTGCTATTAATGTTATAGTTTAAATTCTTTTCAGTGTTAGATGCTAGAATCCCAAGTACAAATGCAGAGAAATATGTGGTACTTAATGAAATACCACTCCTTAATGATTAATCAAGACCAAAATACATGAGTGCCTGTGTTAAAGTATCAGAGAAAGAAAAAAAGACAGACATTTATCAGGAAATACTGGAGAGAAAGACAAGGGAGATATACAAAAGAATTGTTGTAGGCTTCATAAAACTCAGTGTGATTCCTTTATGCAGGCCTCAGCTACACATCATAAGAAAGGGATTGATAGCAGCAGTCTGCTGTCATCCTCCAAATCCCAGCACTTAGCAGGGAAGAGGAGGAGTTGCTGTAGGCTTTGTTGACAGCAGGGAGGATGATCTGGGGCATGGCAGCACCGTGCTGTGCTGGCAGGAGTGTCTCAGCTTCACCCAAACACCAGCCAGCTCCGAAACAGGAGCCATGTATCCCCGCGTTGGCACAGCACTGAATCCAAGCTAACGTACTTTGCCTCCAGCTCAGCCTTTTGGCTGGGGCTTAATGCAGTGCTGGCTCATGTCCCTCTGAGCTGGAGCACAGGCAGGCTGCACTAAAAACTGCCTCAGAAGGCTTTTGTAGGCATACTCCAAGTAACCGAGTGTTTCATTTCACACCTTTGAGAGGATCTGCTCAATAGATCGCATGTCCTTCAGCTTGGTCCTCATGTCATCTCTCCCTGAATTTAGAATTTACCAAACCAAAAGAGCATGCAGGGATGTCACTTTCTCACATGGCTTAACAAGTGGAACTTACTTAAAAAAAAAAATCTGCAAAAGTACACAGACATGTCAAAAAAGAATTTGCAGTCTGTAATTTAATTGTATTTATAATTAGGTAAAAAATGAGGAACTATTAGAGAATTGCTCTATTTCTAACCACTCCTTATTAAACAAAACATGAAATCAGAATGTGTGGCAGATTTTCAATAAGCAAGTTATCTCTTATCCCAGACTACTGGCATCCCAAAGTAGTGGTATGGTTTACAGGTAAGCTGTCAGTAAATCAAAATTTGAATCCGCATGTTGACATTGTTTTGCCTCCTTGTATGTATATCACTACCAAGCTAAAACAAAGTGCAGAACAACAAATAACCATAGAGCAGCCACTTTCCAAAAACAAGAGAGAGATTCTGAAATTGCAAATTGTTGTGCCTGATGTGGAAAATGAAACATTTTTTAAAATAGCAATGGCACAATAGTAGATGACACATGATATCAAGTTATTTGGCTTATGGTAGTTGGAATTTTGAAGTCACAGAACTCAGTTTTAGTTGCATCCTATATTTGGGCATCAGTTTTGTTCTTGGGGAGGTTGAAGTCACTCAGCCTGGGCACCCAGTTCTTTGAACACACACTGCTCATTGTGATTGTTTGCTGACAGTTCTTCCTTATTCACTTTTTTTAAAAGAAAAAAAATGAACCTTTAATCTGGTGCTTGCTGATTCTAAGATTGATTCTGCAGAGGTATCCTTTCTACTATGAACCCTTCTAAAGAAATCTTAGGGGCTTTTTCATTTCTTTTTGGAAAAATTCATCTCACATGTTTTACATAAACTGGAAAATTTTAAAAAATCTAATCTTTCAGTGATGTGTGATTCATATCTTTGCACTGTAATGCTAAACAAATACCTATGTAAGGACATAAAATAGAATACATATATGATCTGCTTCTTCCTGCTATTTGGTAGAGTTACATTTTTCTTTTGGTGATATAGATAATAAATAGGCAGTAATGCTGTCAGATTGGTTCAGTCATTCCCAGTCATGTGGCAGGATGCACTTACACTTCAGTCTGGAGATGGAGGATTTAAGCCCCAGAAATGGTCATTGCATCCAGCAATGCAGCAATAATTCCACGTGCTAGGCCTTCCCTCAGTATCAAGAGCACTTCAAAGAAGGAACTCCTTTAAGAAGTTGAATTAAACATTTCTCAGCAACGGGTTGTATACCAGCTTCCCAATGCATATATACATAGATGAATATTTTCTAAACCAATAAAGAAATCCATATCTGAGCTACATTTGAAAAATAAATTCTAACCTTGCTTTTAGGATGACTTCTTACCTTTTGGGTATAAAGAAAACATTCTATGAAGACAGAAGGAACTGCATCAGTTGTGTTGAGTTAAAACTAAATCACATTGGATCTATCATGATTATTTTATCTGTATCAGAGATTGATTTTGACCTGTTAAAAATTTAGTTGTCATAATATAGATTCACCAAGTTAACCATCTTAATATAGCATCTTGTAGCATGTATTTGCCAAAACTGAAAGTTTATTGTACAGCAGGATTGGCACATAGCAAGATAAATTGACAGAGAGAATGGATTAAAAACTGACTGAATGACTGTGTTCAAAGAGCTGTGATCAGCAGCACAAAGCCCAGCTGGAGGCCAGTGACCAGAGGTGCTCTGGGCTTCACGAGGCAGAGTGGTGCCAGCAGGCCAAGGAGGTAGATCATTCCCTCTGTCCAGCACTGGTGAGGTCATGCTTGGAGTTCTGGGTCCAGTTCTGGACAAACATGGACATAAGGGAGCAAGTCCAGTAATGGACTATGAAGATGATTGGGAGCGTTTCCTTTTCATCAGGTTAATGTCTTTGTATAAAGTTTTCATCTGCATGAATTAAATTGATTAATTGTGTGTTTTAATCCAGTGTTCAATTTCTGATGTGTGTAGTAGCAATGTGTTAGTAGACGTGTCCGTGCACTACTTCTGAAGGAAAGCTATTTACTATGCAATTGGGGAGATGGAAAGCTTTGGAGGTATAAAATCGCTGCTAAAAAGTGAGTTGCTGATCTGAACAAAAGCCTAGTGGCAATGTGACTTAGAAAACCAAGATATTTATAGCTTACAGAAAGTTACAAGAATGTTATTTGAAAGACATTAGGTGATTGTAGCAGGGGTGTATGCACAATGTCAGGCAGACTTGGTGAACATGCAACAGTTCTGCAAACACAATATGGCATTAAGTACATCTAACAGGGAGTCTATCTACAGACATTTAGCCCACACCTAGCTCCACAAAGCAGAATGCAGTTTTCTGAAAAATGGGGGCTACCTTGTCACTTCAGATATAGCAAGAAGTCTCACCTGGTCTGGAGCTGCTGCTCCAGAGCAGTGCAGGCCTCACATCTGGGCTGTGCTGCACCTCTCTGCTCTATCAAGGCATCTCAGATTCCCCAGGAAGTGACATTGGATGTTTCTCTGTGGGTAACTGAGATCTTTCTGAACTGAATAATTCAAGTGCTTAAAGTTAAATGTTTCGTTGTATTTTAGAATTCCTAGGGTATCGTGTCTGTCCCAATGTGACACTTCACAGATCTCCCACAGATCTTGTGTGATACACGCCAGCTCATGTGGGTATGTCAGGTATTTTTGACACCTAAAATGATTCTATGTATGTATGTTTAGATATTTAATTGCCTTCCAACATTCAGGCAGCTAAGTTTAGATATGTGCCATCTGGTGTTGAAACATACCATGAGGGAATCAACTCTGAGCTCTCATGGTTGCAGTTCATCTGAATGACTCTAGAGCTCTGTGTCAAGATGGCATGAACCCATGCATAGAAATGCTGGGTTTCTTTTTTATTTTAACATGAGAGATGAGCCTTTATTTTTGACAAATAGTGTATTTCATTTCACAAATTACATGAATGAATGTTGAATTGCTTATCACAGTATATATATCTATATCTCTTTTAGAAAGTCCTAAAAGCGTGATCACAACAGACATTCACACTGTGATAGGCACAACACCCAGGATGTTTGTAAGCAGTTTGCCAAGCATTCAGGCACTAAGACACTGAGTCCAGGCAGCCTGTCCAGGATCACTTGCAGTGATGTGGGGGATGAGAGGCATCAGGTTTGGAGCACCTCCCTTCGCTTCCTGCATTCTCAGGAGCATGCTGATTTGGGATGTGACGTACCACACCCTTCAGGAAATGAGTGTGATATATGTTTGTCTTCTCCAACCTCTGTGAGTCCCCAGCATTTAGTCTTGCCTCCATTTCAGATCTGACACACATAGGGGTCAGCAACACATGCCATTTTTATAGCCCTTCTCCTGCTGGTATTTTGCTCTCATGCATTCACATTCACTCTTCATTCATATCAATGTAAATGTTTTTAATATAATTTTCCACAGCCCTGGAAGATTCCCAAGCTTCTATTTTCTAACGGATTGTAGGCACTTTGATGCCTACTGACAAAAATGACAGTTAGCTTTTGTGAGTCCTAGGTTTTTTCCCAAAAATATTCCAAGTTTCTGGTGTTGCCCTTCAGTATTTCAGCAATATATTAGGATAAAATTTCCAGTTTCCTGGGCCAAAGTTACAAATGAAGGCTACAATTGACTTACTTCTATACAATCACTTCATATACAGTTTCTGGTCTGATCCAACCTTCATATTCTCTAACTCTCTATTTTACTGGATTGTGGTGAACTGTCTGATGTGCCTTCCCACGTGCTTATCCTCTGTTGTTCACCTCACATTATCCCTTTTCATCCCATACAAACTGCAAAAAAGAGAGAGAAGGAAAGAACCACTTTCAGAAACAGTCAGAAATCCATTGAGTAATGGAAAAAAAAGTATTTATTTCACTTCTCAATAATTTTCTAAATTCTTTCAGTGATTTATTATAAGAGTGTCATAATACTGTCCTGTTATATACTTCTCAAAGACTATTTGGAGTGGCTAAGCATAACTTTATTATTGTAATAGAGATGTCAGCATCCAATAAAGAACTTGATTCATATTCTTTGAGATTAGGTGCACAGTAATCAATGCTGGATAACTGAAGTTTAGTTCCACTGATGCCAGTTATAAGAAAGTTGGGATGTTTTAAGGAAAACAGAGCTGTAGAAAAAACAGGCAGACATTTTTAATTCATATTAATAATAATAAAATAATGATGATTCCATCACAGTGTATGTTTCATACAAAGTTAAGCATTAAAACTTTACTCAAAAAACACCCACACAATGCTTGTATTTTCATTCTTACATTCTGTTAGCTACAGCTGGAGAAAAAAAATTTCATGGTAAAAAAACCCAACAAACTACTTTATCATCAGACCATTAATAATACTGGGAAAGTAGTTTCACAACCATTAGAACACTCGTGAAAATCTGCTGATAAAAATGTAAATGTAAGATTTTAAAGTCAGATTAAATCACGAAAGAGTAACCTCTTCAGGCCTTTTTATTGCTTAGAATTGTCTTCTCCTGCAGGCCTGGCATAACATCCAGTTACAGATACTATGACTCACATGAAGATAAAATAAATACATGCTTAGATTGTATTTCATATAACTTTGCATGTTCCTAGTATATCACATCCATCCTTACAGCCTGTAAGAAAACTTAGGGATGTCTCCTAGACCAATATCAAAATTCTATTTTGCAGAACTGTCATCTCTCAATATAATCTTATGGATCAGATACATGGGTAAAAATTATCCCATAGTAGACATATCTATGTGATAAAATTAACGTAATGCTTCTTATTTCCGCTATGTCTTCAGCCACAGCCCTGCTGGCTTCTGCTACACATGATTTTTTTACTGAGGTTTGCCAAGGGAGGGAAAGGAGATAGGTTTCAGAAGAGGTTTCAGGAGAGCTTTCATCTTGATATAAGACATTTTTTACAATGAAAGTAATGAACCACTGGAACAATCTCCCAAGGAACATGGTAGAGTCCTCATTAGAGTTCACCTTCCTGACCTTATGGGATGTTTTAGGCAGACACACATTTCCTTTCACTCTAGCACCAGCGAAAAATGGAGTTAAATGTATTACTTTTTAAGAAGTAAGGTCTAGTGCATGCAATATTGTTCTCTAATAACATATTTGTATAATTCAGCTCAGTGTTTTTTGGTTTTTTTTAATACTGTTTCCATTATCTTTCTCATATTGTTCTAGTACCTTTTGACCCATGGAGCCAGAACCCCACTGTATGAAACTGCAGACTAAACTGAATTCCCTGTCTGTAAAACTTGCACTGCATCTTCTCACTGTTGTGTGCTGTAGTAACACTGACATTTCACACTTCATATTTTTAAACTGCAACATTGTCCTAAACTTTAAGTATACATAGAATAAGAGAAAAAATCAAAAGAACTTATTAAAGGCTAAGGGAAAAGCTCTGAAAGAAGATGGAGCGTATTTTATTTTAATTTTCAATATTTTTTTGAAGTATTGGAACCCACAGTACGCTGAGAATTGAACATTTAGCGAAGAACTCAATGACATCTGAATGGAAGGAAATAAATTGCAACATCTGGTCTGAACACATGACAGTGTGCTTTTCCAACCTTGTAATGACACAGAAGACACACAGCACATTCTTGGCCTTTCCACACATAGGGTATTACTAGAAAACTTTAATCTGCCCATTGCTCAGGATCTAACTTTATATCACAACTAGAATGTCGTGCTCATTGCAGCCTGCCCTTTTTCTTACAGAGTGTGTGTATGCATATGCCACAGTTCATCCTGCTAAAAAAATCATTCAGCCTGAAGGACCAACAACTTCCACTGTATTCAGTTCCCAGACTGTTTGCACTTATGTGAATGATTCAGCACAGTATTTCCCCATTATTTTCCACAGAAATTTGGTAAGAGTTTAGGATATTTGGCAACATGCAGAATCCCACTTTAATTCCTTCCTGCAAAATGCACATAGTTACTCCCTACAAGCAGAGACACCCACTGAAGTCTGACATGAGATTGAATGTTGCTTTTTTTTCGTTGGAGGATAAAATCCAGTCAGTGCAATGCCATAAACTTAATACATTTGTTTGATGCCTTTTACTGTTGTATTGTGAAAATGGTGTAATCCGAAGTGTGCAGTAATACATAAGTATTTCAAAAATAAAATAATTTGGCTCTTGTTTTATTCTGTCTGGCATCTTAAAAACCAAACAAAACCCAACTGTTCCTAATTTCAGCATGATGGGAGAGACAATGATCTTTCTCAGGCAACAACTAAGCTCCTACAACTTGACTGAGCCCTTCCAAGACAGAAAACAAAGTCTGAATTATGTCAATCTCTTCACACAGAAAAGTGAGACAAAATCTCTTAGAAGGCAAATTCTATGAGGAATCTCACCAAATCAGTGATATATGTGGAACCATATGAAAATGCATCCTGCTGAACTATTTTATAACTAAACAACATAATTTCAATGGGATATTAATTTTCTAATCAGATTCACCTTTAAAATGCTGATTTCCCAGCTGCATGTCGCAGAATATTGTAAATTTCTTTTCTCTTTTTCCTGTCTAACATGCTGTGATATGAACATGGTACTGTGGAACTCCAAAGGCTTATAGGTTTCTTTCCCTATTTATCATTCTCTTAAATGTAGAATTAGTATTGTTGTTTGCCAATACTTGTTAGGTAAAATGCATGAATTTTACCTGCTTTGATTTACCCGCTTTAGTGCTTGGATTTTCTTTACAGTAGAGTGCATTTCTGGTGTGGAAAAAGAAGTAATATATCTAAATGTAAAAAATAAATCAAATGAAGCATCTATTCATCTGGTGAAATTTTCTGTTATTCAGTAATTTGAACAGCACATGCTGCTGTAAGATCTGCTTCTGCATAAACAGCATTGTTAATATTGTTATAGCCCTGTAAGTAAATTGGATGCTCAGTTTTCATTTTGCTTCATAAGAACTGCTTAGGCTGCTTTAAAAAAACTTACACATATTTGCAGAAAAGTTTCTTTTCTAATTATGTTTTTAGTTTCACATGTTGAGAGAAATTTCTCAGCTGTTTCATGTATTTGTGTCTGGACTTGGGTTTGTTTTTTTCGTGTAGAAGCTGATAGCATTTCTGAGCTCAAATCTTTTACGAGTAAGATGTCTCTACATTTGAAATTACATGAGTACAGAAATTCATTCTTCTGACAAACTTTGTTCTGCTTTTGTAAGAGGTAAATTCGAACTCAAGGAGATGTCAAATCACAATGAAGAGAAGCTTGCCTAGGAAAAAAATAATGATAATTCATGTCTTACAGTAATTCAAATTCAAACCCACCACTGTGTGCGTATTAAAGCAAAATTTCATTAGATGTATACAAATTAAAGTTGCCTTGGCCTTGATTTTTGATTTTTTATAAAAGCAAAGTTGAGAAATAAATAGATTTGATGCTTTGTTATGCTCTATACCATTTTAAGGAAAAAATATTATTTTCTAGCTATGAATGTTCTTGTTTCCTTTTACCAAACGGCATAATAACTTTCTTTTGGATTTTTTTTCTTCAATTACAGTATTATCTGTTTGCATAATTTCTCAAACAATGGCCAATACTTCCTTCATCTGCATTTACTGTGTTGGTTTGTTATTTTTAGTATTACAGGTCTTGAGAAATTATGTGTCCTTAGTGTCTCCTGGAGGCATTCGGTAGTATCATATACTCAAATTACATATGGTGTTTCACTGATAAATGCATGGACCGTCAGCCACGATGAATGCAGCATTGCTAAAACAAGTATTCTGGGCCCTTCCACAAGTGAAGTCAATGTGGACTGGTAACAGTGCGTGGAAATTATGTTCACAGGAGCAACAGGTAGAGTAAATCTGCACTGCAGTGTGAACTATGTAGCAGCACTCCAGCTTCCAGTGAATAGTACGATACAGAACTGTATGCTGGGAAAATAAAAAAAAAAAAAAACAAAAACCAACATTTTTACTTAAACTGCTAGGTATATGTGATAGTATAGGCTCTGTCAGTGTTCCTTTGAATGTATCCCCATGCTTCTACCTTAGGAGTTAGTAGTACTTGGCATCCACAGGTGCTCAGATAAGCCAAATACTCATTCACTTCAGGCACCTGACTACTTCACTGTACCGCTGTGACACCAGGTGCTCCTGACTGCTCAGGCGGGGAGCGTATCCTGCCGGTGCCCTGGGGCTCTTTGCTTCCGCTCTGGAGAAGTCCCAAGTGCCTTCCCGCAGCGGGGGCAGCCGTGACTTAAGGCGTTACGCGGCGGAGACAGCGAACAACAACTGTGCAGCTGAGGAAACCGGGTGCTGGCCAGGGCCAGCTTTAGAGCTGAGGGGCTGGCCCAGGACGAGGGGTAGGGCTGCGGGAGAGGGACGCTTGTCCTCAGGATGGCACGGGATGAGCGCGGAGGCCCCAGGTGAGCGGCGGCGGCAGTGCCCGCTCCTGGCCGGGA
>VYXB01002889.1:280306-300597 GCA_013397135.1 Pachyramphus minor
GTGCTGGCGCGGGGGCGGGGGCGGCAGCGCGGCCCGGGCCCGGCTGTCAGCGCCGACGGAGCCGGGGGTGCGCGGGGCGGCAGCGCCCCTCGCTCTGCCATGGAGCCGCAGGCACGAGGTGAGTCCCGTCTGGACAGAGCCCCCCGGAGCGGCGCGGGGCTCCCGGACCTTCCGCCGCCGGGGGCTGCGCTCCCCCCTCGGGAAGGGCCGAGCCCGCGCGGGGGCAGCGGGATTTCGGGGCGGGGGGGCCCGGCGGCGGGGGGAGGCCGAGGGAAGGCGCGACTCGGGCACCGGGCGGCGAGGGGAGCGCTCCCCGTGAGCGGGGCCCATGAGCGGGACCGTGGGAGGCTCCCGTCACTACACCGGTGGTGGCGGCCCCGGGCTCGGCCGGGGAGCCCGGCACAGCCCGGCCCGGCTCGGCCCGGGTGCATCCTCCATCCCGTCCTCCATCCCGACCCGGGCTTCCCCTGGCTTTCCTTATGGTTGGGGTGGTGGCAGCCGCTTTCTGCTTCTGCTGACTTTTGTCATTTCACGGTCAGGTAGCTGGCAGACAACTCTGGGTTAAATTAGTCCCTTAAGGGTTTGGGGGCTTCGTGGGTTGTTTGAGGCAGTTTTGTGTGTCCTGCCGTGTGCTGTCCGGCTGGCCGTCCCTCCTCGGGAAACTATCCCCCGGTCAGGCTCCAGCCGCTGCCTCCCGGGGCCGGTCGGGACGGTGCGAGCCCGAGCAACATCGCCGTCCTCGTCCTGGGAGGCTCTCGGCGTGCGGGAGGCGCCTCCAGCAGCAGGGACGCTGGGACCGAGAGCTGCTTCAAATTGGATCCGCTGAAGTATTTCTGTAGTTTTGCAAACACAGCATTCGGTTGTTTAAGGGGAACGTGTTCTATTGCAACGGTTAGGACCGTTGCATACGTACATACATGACTTTACACTCTGGGTAAAAGTTAATTGACCTCCAAAGAACAAACTTTTCATGCGAGTTATAAATGATGTTTGGGTCAACCTAAGGTGTTTAGCATACACAGGTCTTGCTCACCTTTATAGTCTTGCTTCTCTTTTCTAAAGAACCTCATGGCTTCACCACACGTCTGTAAGTCACCAGTACTAAGCAGGTGGTACAAATATTTCTTCAAAAGCAGAGTGTTTAGAAAACATTTTATGTCATCTGTAAAACAGGGAAATGAACTAAGAGGGAGACATATGCTCATTGAAACCAACTGAAAAAATAGTCTTCCAGAATAGTTAAAAACTGCCTTAAACAAATACACTTGAGAGACAACTCTTGGCTGCAAATGCAGTTGAACGTAAAGGAATACAGTGGAAATTTGAGTTCACGATGCTTGTGAAGGAGAAAGTGTTTCCAGCAAGTGTGGTGTATGTGCTGTCCTAATGGATACATGGCTGAAAGCTGCTTGGCAAAATAAATAGATCTGTGTCTCAGTTCACAGGGTTTTAAAAAATTGGTATTAAGATTATAGAATAAGACTACTATTTAGACTAAATTTCTGAATACATCTCTATAGATGCTATGATGGGAACTCCTGTTCTTTAAACATTAACTTCCTAGGATAAAGAATTTTGATCATTTCTTGTTTTGTAGAACTGATGGAAAATAGTATCAGATTCTAATTAGCTAGATAGTGGTATATATAGATGTGATTTTTTTTTTCTTTTTTACCTCCTCTGACTAGCAAGATGAGTAGATAGGTTCTTACTGCATGTTAAAAATTCAGGTCAATAAATGTGCTTTGTTAGTGTATATTTGGGTCAGCAATTCTGTTACTTCCACAGGTCTTGAATAAGTTCTTCTGGATGAATATAAAAGCATTTTGAATCTCTTCATCTTACCTATACTCAATTTTTAAGTCACTTCTTTCTTCTGTTTCTCACTTCTGTGGTTTATTTCTACAGTTTCTCAGAAGAGTCTGCCATTACAAAATCAAAAAATAAAGTATTGCTTTGATAAACGAGGAGTACAAGCTAAGGTTTTTGTGCTAGATACTTGCATGCCAGCAAACCTTTGTTACAAAATATCCCCTTTCCTTTTAGACTAAAGTCGGTGCATGCTACTGCAGTTATGGAGCCTTGCTGGCAAAAAGAATTTAACCTGCATGTGTCTAATGCTGTCAAATTCAATTAAGTACATCTAAGCACTGACCAGAAATCTGAATTTTTCAAACCCACTGTGCAATTTGCAGAGCATAGTTATAGGAGTTTGCTAACAAAACAGTAGCAATTTGCTTGGAAAAAAGTTCCACTTCAAATATCTGCTTAAGCAGCAGGAGAAACATGTATAAGTTTGAATGAGTTTTTGAATTGCCTCTAAAAAACTTTCAGATGCCTACTGAATGGTTTGTTCCAGTGTGCTCTGCTGGAAGATTGCATTCCAACTGAAAAGACAAAGTAAACGCTATGCATTTAAAAGCGCTGTTGAATTTCTCATATTTAACAATTTCAAGATTTTCTTCAGAAGGACTTTTCTACATAAATGTTGTTGTTTGCTTATGCTTTGTATTGTCCTTAAGGGAGGCTATGCCTGAGTAGAGCAACTTCATGTTCAAGAAACACACACATGCAAGTATAAAATCTACATTTCTTCAAAGCAGGAAAATAATTTCTGTCAGCATTTTTACGCACCAGCATGAGTCAACCTTATAAATCTTAATGCAACTGTGGAGAAAAGTATTACGTGTAACTGTATCAGGGTACTGGGTAGAAGTAACAGTTAAACATCAGGAGTTTCTGTGCAGTTCAAGGCATAACATAATACCTGCCCATGCCCCAAAGACTGTGAAAGTTAAGTGTTTTGATATTTACTTTAAAGTAGTAGAGAGATTTCGTGGACTGAAACGGAATTACTGTTATCCTTAAGCATATTGAATATATCTTGCAGCATTCGTGCGAATGAACTAGATGAGACAATCAGACAGAGAGTAATAGTAGTTAATGTTAAAATTGTTTTCTAAAAAATAACCAGATGTTCCATGTAAGCAAATTCATATGTGTAATAAAAATAATAAATTTCACTTTACAGACAATATATCTTTAGGTCTCTGGGTGCTCTTCTGTTTGATTACTTTTTCTTCTTAGTGGTCCTAGAGCTAGCTGGTCCAGGAACACACCAGCTATTCTTATGCTAGGTGCTAAAAATTCCATAAAAGCATATTTGTTTTCCTTCAAATGGCTGTCAGTAGTTTTTCATGTGAAAAGTTTGAAAGTCTGAAGAACGGTGTTCCTCTCTGAAAGAGAGGAAAATCAGGACTGTGTATTTGCCTCTCATCATACTTGTTCTACTCCAGGTCCAGATTAACTGACTATCCTCCATAGTCCTGCTTCCTAGTTTTAAACTGTGAATGTCCTGTAATAATGACGGTACAATGGATGTCTTAATCTATGTGACTTTTTAACAGTGGAGCTTTGCTCATAAAACATCTCTCTCCTTTTGCAATTATTCTCCCTTTCTTTATGTGTCCAGAAATAATTGTACTTTCTTTCTCTGTTCTATCCTTTCTTGATTCTATGTGTGACAAAGCTTTGGTGTGCAGCTTTCTGCTCCCTTTTACCTACCCAGGAAGCTCAACCAACTTCTTCCACTTCAGGCCTCCGAAAAGGTTTTTGAGGCATCTCCCTGTCCTAGCAATTCTTCTTACAGCTGTTCTTGAGAGATGTTCTGCATCCTCAGCTAGTTGTGCATTGTAGCCATAGTAGCTTGCTGCGCCTGTGCACGCACCTGCTGGATATTGTGGTGAGAGCTGTGGTTAGTTCAGATGATAGATGATTCCTCCTCCGGGCCTTTTGCACCTTGCTTCTTCCCACTGCTGTCTGCAGCTGACGTGCTCCTTCCGTGGTCCTCAAGCCAGCCACATCTGGCATGTGAGGTTACAGAGCAGAGAGGCAGCATCTTGGCATGTGCAATTTGACTGGAGTGTATGATCACAGGAATATCATTAGAAGTCACAGCATTAGCCCAGTAGCCCTCTCCCTGCCACAGTGGCACCTGCCACCTCACAGTCAGTCAGGTGGTCTGAGGTCTCCATGGTGGGAGGTAGTGCTGAGGAGGTCTTATGTGAAATGGTGTACAAATGGCATTGGCATCTTGGTCATCAGTCTTCTCTCTCCCTCTTTCTCCTTGCTAGCTACTCATGTGGTTACTAATACAGATAGGAATCTGGATAGAGGGTCAGCCTCACAGTGGGAAGGTGGGGATAAGGAGCACATGGTGATGTTACTGCAGCAGCAGCAGTGCTGTGACCATCACACCAAAGCAGTCTTGTGTCATGCTGGAGAGGGCAGCATGTTCCCTAACCTTGTGTTTGAGGTTGGTGGCTTTACCAAGGAGCACTGACTGTTTTGTTCCATGTTCACGTTTCTCCTAAGGACAGAGTAAAACTAGTTATTTGGAGCTGTTTTAGTGTAATTATTTTATGAGAAAAAAGTGCCTGACCGCACATGCTACTTGAGGCATCAGGATTCACTCTAGTTGTCGAGGGATTTGTGCTCTCTCCATACTGCCTTCCAGAGCTCACCATGGCCCCGTTATAGAAGGCAGGAGGTAGGACTTCACAGAAGGTCAGGAGGATATTGGTGATAACCTGCTTATTTCACTGCATGATGGAATTTTCAGCTGCTGTGTTAATAAGACCACATGAAGAAGAGGTCAAGTGAAAAAGGTAGGGTTATAATATTTAATAGGATTCTTAAATATTTAACGAGTGCACAAAGCTCAAAATAATTGCTCTTTCTTGCTTTTTATACTACGAGAGCAAATACGAGTGGAACAAGTTATTTGGTGTATATCAGATTTTAAGCAAGTAAATGCTTCTCTTTTACCCTTTGAACCTGTACTGCTTTCAGCTTTATGACACTTGTCACTGGATGAAATTCAGTTTGTTGAGGCTGAGAAAATTTGAGAGAAATTTGTGAGAACATTCTCACCTGAGAAGTGAGAATAGAATACTGCTGGGATTTGAAGAAGATATATAAAAGAGATACCTTTTCTAAAATCTAGGACCAATCTTATGAAGCTTTGTAACTTTGCCAGTTTTCTAACTGTGAAGATATAAAATGCAGAACGCATTAAAACAAACACATTAAACCCTAAAACATGTTTTTAAATGCTTGCTCTATTTTTTCTTCTGTATCTTCTTATTTTCACAGGACTGCAAGGATGAGTACTACTGTGAGGCAGCACAAATATAATCTGAGTCTGCTGTCAGTGTGTAGTAAAGTGCAGTAGTGGAAAGATGAGTTTCCTGATGCTGTCCTGACGTGCCTTGCTGATTAGTACAGTACAGAAAGGCGTGGACTTTTGAGATGCTTTGCTTAGGCTGCTTGAAGGATGTGGAACAAGCTTGGCAGGAGATTGCAGAGAGATTGAAGGATGTTCTGCGTGGCCATATTTAAAAATTTATGTATCATATTAGTGTAATCCTGGAATTTGGGTTTAGAAAGACTGTAGTCTGCCTTTGATCCAGAAGGAGTTTTAAGGGTTAAATTAAATCTTTCTTTTAAATAGAAAATACCTCTTGGAGTAGTAGATAAATATGAGATCTGGGGAGGGTAGTTTTATCTGATTTTATTTATATCTCACATGGTTGCAATGCCAAATTTTATATATGTAGTATGCTCTAGTCATATCACTGCTCTCTAAACTGTGCCTTTTGGCTGCTGCATTCTCTAATTCCATCATGCTTGAGAAATGGTGAGAGGGGGCTGACAAATGTGGATTCTACTATCAGATGTCACACTGACCTTCTCCAAATCCCTGGGCATACTAGTTGATTTGTTTGATTGTCTAGGGCAGAGATAATGTTGCTTAGCCATATTTGAGATCCATGGATCAAAATCATAGTGTCTAGCTAGGCTATCATCATTACACTTCTGCATCCATGGTGTGGTTAAGAGTTGCAGGTGAATAATTGTAAAAAACACGTTTAGGAAGTGTTTGTATTGTATTTTCGCAGTAAATCTCCCTGTTCTTTCTCTTCTGCTGCCTCTTATTCCCTCTTTCTTTCACTTTGTACAAAGAAATAGAAGGGTAGCAGCAAGGATTTTGGTGCAAATGTTCTTCTCTGAAATTGTAAAACAAGTGCAAGAAGCAATGTGTATGAAGTGATACTGCCTCAAGTGCCATCTTACCAAGATGATAAAGGTCTTACACTGTCTTCCAATTTCCCTTTCCTGCTTCGCACATTTTACTTTTTCTGCACTTGTAGGATTTAAAATATCTAAATAATAAAAGGGCTTCTAAAATGCTGTTCTTGTTAATTCTCTGTAAGATTTCTTGAACTTGTTGATTACTTGTCACTTATTCCAGTAAAAAGGTATCGTGTTTACATTAGTGGCGTGGGCTTCGTGGTATGATAAAGTGAAGGATCTGCTATTAGATCCCCAAGCAGACAAGAAAGTGCCCACTGCAAAGAGTTGCATAAAATATTAGGAATTCCTGTATTTTCTTCACATTATGTGTCACAAAGTTTTCTTATGTTAACCGGTTGCTGAAAGTTGTCATGCTTGTAGCTAAAATCCCAGGCTTTTACAGCAACTAAATAAGAATAATACAGTAGTAAAATTTATAAAGACAGGCTTCCAGAAGTAAGGAAAAGTCATGGTTGTGTGTGTATCCCATGGCCAGATACAAGAGATTCTCTCATTTAGTCTGTTGTCCAACTAATGAGCTTTTAGATGCTTAGGAATATGTAGTCAGGGATCCATTTCTTAGGTAATTTTTATGTCTTTACATTTCTAATCACTGATGGAGAATCTAGGGTGCTCAGAGAAGTAGTAGGGGGTATAAAACCAGAACGAGTTCTGATGCCTTGTGTCATTTTCAGAAATGGAAGACAAAGCTATGCCTTTGTCATAGTGAGTTCCTTCTAAAGCAAGGAGGCCTGTCAGGAAAAATGCTTACTTTTGGGTTTGGTTTTTTTTTGATATTCTGGGGTTTGGTTTTTGTAAAGTTGTCCTGTTACCATTTACTTTAGCCTGCAGTTATCATTGCTGTCCACCAAGAAACTAGTCAGTAAAGTGTTTTAACGTAATGAAACTACTTAAAATGTGTAATGGAAATCAGTCACTTTTCAGCCTTGCTGTTCTAAAGGCAAAATTAGACTTTTAATGTTTTTGTTGTTAAAAGTACTTTAAATTCTATTATCTTATGACTTATTTCTCAAACAGAAAAGTTTAGCATTTTGTATAACACCGGAACTACGGCTCTAGTGGTGCTTTAGGCACAGAGAGATATAAAGTTACACTCTGAAAAAACTTTTGATATTCATGCAAGCATGAAGTGCCTGCAAATACAGTGTTGGTTTTCCCAGTAAAAAATGTTTATGTAGCAGGCAGCACAGTTTATTTCCGTGTGCTTTCTTGTTGAAAGGGCTACTTTTGTTTGTTGATCAATGAAATTGTTAGGACCAGATCCTAGACAAGCTATTTCTCCCTCTGTTGTGAACCTTTCTTTCTGGTTTTGTTTGTTTTTTTTTTCTTTCCATTTATACAGTTGATTTCTCTCTGAGTTTTGTTTTAGTTTATGAAACACCTTCTTCTTTAGCCAGCTAAATGCGTGTTGTCTCTCTTTAGTACCTGTGCCACACTTTAAAGTTGTATTTAATAATTGTGTAATAATTAAAGTTACTAACTTGTAAGTAAAGTATGGAAAGCATAATTTAAAACTATGTATGGTACAAATTTAAAAGGCTTTTATGATTTATATTCTGTAAATATGTATAAATGGGAGCTGAAGGGAGATGATGCTTTCCATGTTTGCTTCTTCAGTAAAGAGTTAGGTTTTTCTGTTTTCACCTGTTTGTTCAGGTGTTCTCTTTTCACCAGTTTCCTCACTAGGAAATTGCCTTGTCACCTGGGTGGGACTAAGGTGGTGCAGGTTTGTGGTTATGAAAAGGTTTCTCATAACCTTAGAGTTTTAAAATAATTTTGCATAGCTTCCTTGGAATAACTGTTTTCATTGTGCTTTAGGTGGATTTAGTAGTAACTTGTCAAGCTGATGTTGGCTCAGTTATTTGAGCTGCTTAACTAATTCCTCTGTCTATGTTTCTCACTTTAATTAAAATGTTCTTAACTACACTGAGTAGATACTTTTTTTGCTGGGCTGGTGCATGCTAAATTTTCATTAAAAAGTGATCTGAGATAGTTGTATTTAAACACATCCAGATTTTTCTTAAGGTAAGTAAAATGTGTGTACATTACAGAGTCAGAGGGGCAATTATGCCAAGAACAGAAGATTATCTTCTGTTCAAAGTAGTTTAGGTAAATGGCAGCTATTAACTTATTGTTGTGGGAGGAAGGAATCAAAGTCATAACAGGGAGAATGATGTTTGTCATGTAATTAAACTATCTAGCCAGCTGTATGTGCATATGAAGAACCAGTGAAGCTCGCTGGTCTTGCAATAGTAAATTCTTCAGTCATGTAGTGTGGTGCAGAAGCTTTGATAGCAAGGAAAAGATGACAGTGAAGAAGGAACAATTACTGGAATAGCCTTACTGATTAAAAAAAAAAAGGCTGCTGAATAATGTCATTTGTATGAACTGAATCACAATGCAGGCTTGAAGACTTACATAGGGTCTTTGCAGAGCTAAATGACAGATATTGTCAGGAAACTGGAAGTCAGATATTACAGGTAGAGGAAAAATGTGTGTTCCCTTGGTTTTTAATTGCTTCAAAAAACGGAGAGGCATGGATAGTGAGCAATATTGATGAAGCCTGCAGGAAGCACAAGGAGTTAGAGTATGTAATGATAATAGGTTGTACTCATTTGGGAGAGGTTCAAAGATGGGAACCAGGTTTACAGCTAGATCCAGAATTAGAAGGCTTCTCAGTTGTGTCCAGTTCTGCACAGAAATATGGAGTGTGAACATGTCATAGTCATGTGCTGCGCATGGGAACCAAGGACAGGGAAGGGTAAGAAGAGAGTAAGTTTTAAAACTATGTTGAATGGGGATTATTTCAGAAAAGTGTGGGGTTTTATGTCCGTCATGCAACAAGTTCCTCAGAAAAATCTTTCTTAAGGTAGTAGAAGAGGGAAGAGAAGACAAGGATTGTCTTGTGCTCTCCTTCCAGACCATCCTAAGGTACTGAGTTAAAATAGGCATGATTTCACACTCAGTGATCTGTAAAGATAGATTAGAGATTTGAATGGTGTTCTTGCCACTGAGTGTGGTCTAATGCAACCTGAGGGGTGTAGCAACTCATGCCTCGTGCTTAGCCAAACCCCTTCCTTACCCATTGGCCTGCCATTACCTGTGCCCAAAGCAGCTGTCAGAGAAGCTGACCCTCTTTGTTTCAGGACTCATTTTCCCAGTGATCTTCAAGGAAAAAAACCCATAAAATCTGCCTGTGGCAGCTGCCATTTTCTGCTGGTATTTGAGGATGATTCAGGAACCTCAAATATTGAGACTGTATGATGTGTCTGAAAGTGCCAGTCTCTGTCTCCTGCTCTCACTTCCTGCAGCATGGTCATCTGTGTCACTTGGGCTGGTATGTCTTCAGACCCTGCCCTACAGAAGCAAAGCCTGTTCCTACGGGAAATTCACAGGTACCCGGGGCCCTAAACCCCAGATGCCCCTACTCACAGCCTCACTAAGCAAACACATTTCCTTGTAATGGATTCTGCAAAATACTGAGTTGGTAAAGCCAAAAAGTTAATGATGCCAAAAACTCTGAAGGCCTTAACATGAAGCTTGACATTAGGAGCAGAATAAAAGTGTTTCATTTCACAGCTCAGTATGCTGGCAAAAACACTTGTGAGAAAAACAAAAGAAACTTGGAGTTGGGCAGGCCCAGATAGATGGTGCTATTCTGATTGAGCTATCTTTTGTGTGGCCTGTGTGCAGAGGATTAGTGTCACGCTAACTCCAGGTTCCAAGTTTATCAGAGCAAGACTGCAAGGATGTAAGGCAGTGCATTTGCAGGAATCGAGGTGGCACACAAGTGAGCTAGTTTTCAATATATTTGTAGTATTTGCTTTAAAAAAATAAAAATCTGTTTTATCTTGAATATAGGGCCTGTGCAACAGGCCATGTTGCATATCATGTGCAACATGACCATTGTGTCTGTTAAAATGTATTATTTTCAAATAATTTTCATATAAATAATCTTCATTTTTATTGGTTTTAAATGAGAATACAGTTGTGTCGGAGGTAGGTGCATGCATCCAAGAGTAGGTCAAGTTTACTTAGGGAAGACTAGAGGAAGTCCACACTGTCAGATGACCCCCATTAGGAAGGCAAAAGTGCATTGGTGCAAATTAGCTGGTCTTTAATTATGAAGGGATTAAGGGGTGAAGCAGGTGGTGCTTCAAAAATGGGACAGTGGGAGGCAGGAAGGGAAGTGGATGCGACACACAAGACAGGTCTGCTCTAAGGAGTGTGTTGATTCATTGCCTCTTCTTGGTGGCCATGAGCTATTATGTAATCTAACATTAAAAATTAGAGAAAAAGTGAGAAAAGTTACCGTGTCTTTCTCCCAGCTTAGTGAGTGATTTCAGCTCTGAGGCCCCTAACATAAGGACTTGGAGGACCACAGAGATAATGAGAGAGCTGGAGCACCTCTTCTATGAGGACAAATTGACAAAGTTGGGGTTGTTCAGCCTGGAGAAGAGAAGGCTCCAGGGAGACCTTAGAGCACCTTCCTGTACCTAAAGGGGACCAAAAAGAGAGCTGGAGAGAGAATTTTTACCAGGGCATGTAGTGGTAATGGCCTTAAGGTAAGGCCAAGGGGTAATGGCTGTAAACTCAAAGAGGGTAAGGTTAAATAAGATATTAGGAAGAAATCCTTTACAGTGAGGGTGGTGAGGCACTGGAACAAGGCCAGAGAAACTGTGGATGTCCCATCCCTGGAAGTGTTCAAGGCCAGGTTGGATGGGTTGCTTTGAGCAACTTGGTCTAATGAAAGGTGTCTGGAAAGCAAAAAGGGACCTGGGGGTCCTCGTCGACGGCAAGTTGAATATGAGTCAGCAGTGCCCTGGCAGCCAGGAGGGCCAACCGTGTCCTGGGGGGCATCAGGCAAAGCATCGCTGGCCAGTCGAGGGAGGTGATTGTCCAGCTCTGCTCTGCACTGGTGCAGCCTCACCTTGAATATTGTGGCAGTTTTGGGCACCTCAATAAAAGAAAGATATTAAGCTCTCATGGAGCGTCCAAAGGAAGGCAATGAAGATGGCGAAGGGCCTTGAGGGGAAGTTGTATGAGGAGCGGCTGAGGTCACTTGGTCTGTTCAACCTGGAGAAGAGGAGACTGAGGGGAGACGTCATTGCAGTTACAACTTCCTTGTGAGGGGAAGAGGAGGGGCAGGCACTGATCTCTTCTCTGTAGTGACCAGTGACAGAACCCAAGGGAATGACCTGAAGTTGTGTCAGGGGCGGTTTAGGTTGGATTTTAGAAAGAGGTTCTTCACCCACAGGGTCGTTGGGCACTGAAGCAGGCTCCCCAGGGAAGTGGTCACAGCACCAAGCCTGACAGAGTTCAGGAAGCATTTGGATGATACTCTTGGGCACGTGGTGTGACTCTTGGAGATGGTCCTGTGCAGGGCTAAGAGTTGGAATCGATGATCCTTGTGGGTCCCTTCCTCCAACTCAGCATATTCTGTGATTGTGTCCCTGCCTATGGCAGGGGGATGGAACTAGATGATCTTTAAGGTCCTTTCCAACCCAGACCATTCTGTGATGTACTGTTGTTAATTTTTAATCATGCTGCCTACCAAGCTTAGTCACAGATCATGGACATTTTGTGCCAAACAGTATGCAAAAATGCAGTCCTGGTCCTTTAAAACTGTGATCTTTACTCTCCCAATGTGAGAGATTGAGCACATATAGGGGAAAGATAATTTTTCTCTTCTCTCTCACCATTTCTAAATATGTACTTTAAATATCTTGGCATATTTACATATACTAATCTGTATTAAAGCAATGGGAGTAATGAATTTGCGCTTGAAGAGAATAAAGAATCTGTCATGTACCCAGTTATAATGGTTTCCTGTATATTTTCCCTAGTATGTTTACAGGACCAAAAGTGACACATCTGCCTTTAGATGTTGAGATTGCTGAATTGGGATGTGGGGAAAGCAAGCAACCTGCTGGCTGCATTAAGATTTTGCTTGTTTTTAAATTATACTTTTAAAGATATTGTTAGTTATGTGTTTTGAGAGCTAAAGGATACAAATTATAACTACTTGAAGAATTTATTTTTTAATTAAAAATATAATTTTATCACTTCTTGCAGTACGGATGCATTGTTGGAAGTTAATTGAGGAGGCTTGTGAGCTTAATTATACTGCAGCTAGATTGCTATCTAATTATATTCTTTTGCACTTGGCTTTAGAAAAGTACAGTAAACTGATCCATTCTTAGAAGAGAAAGGTTATTAAATCCTGCTTTTAAGTTGCAGTGATTTTGATTCAGTGAAGCAGATGAGTGTGAATTGATGAACATGACATGAAGCGTGAGCTTAATTATACAATTGATGGGATTGCAGTCACTTCTACCAGCTGAAGATGGGACCCCAGGTGTCTGTCTATTCTGAGACTAAAAAATGTACCTTAGTGTATTTTTAGTATGAAAGGGTGGATTTAAGAAATGTGACTGATGACTTCCACCTCTGACTGCCAGCATTTCCATATCATACCTCTTATCTTCCTCTACTTTGCTTTTTCTCTAGTCTGATTATATATGCTTTATTCCTTCATTTGTTTTATGCACTCTGTTACAGCTTCCAGAGTACCTTATTTGTAGAGAACAAGTCACTTTTGTGACTCGGTGTCCTGCACTTTCTCATTCCCTATTATTTCATAGTGACTTTGTTTCTTTTTTTTTTTTTCCTTCCCTCTTCTACCTAAAGAAAGGAGACGATAATCCTCCCACCCGTGGCATCTTTTTCTTCCTATTGACATCACAGAAAGTTGTCTGGAATGATCAGTAGAAAGTACACAAGGTGATACAATGCTGTCATTACTTTCAGTTTAACATAATAGAAAGAGTCTTCTGCTGTCTTTAAACTGTTACATTTCACAACAAGTGCTTTATTTTGCCACAGCTACAGCTTAAAAATGTCGCCCTTGTCTTGCCCAGGCAGGCAGGAATTATTATTTTAAACAAAGAGAGCTCGCTATTGGATAAAATGCGCAAGATCATCCCTTGTATTTCGGGACTTTGCACATAATTATTTTGTTGGGGAAATCAGTTCTCAGGTTGAAGTCTTAGCTTGAAGTAAGTGATATGTATTTTTTTTTACCATTACTACTATTCTCATTTTTTTCCATTGCACTTCTCCTTACCAATGTGTGTGGCTTCCCGGTGCAGCGATCAAGCTGTCAAGTCTGTTTTCTGCCAGTTTTTTGTGTGTAGATTGTGTCTCTTCCCTGGCATAGGTTGGCAGCTGTGTCGATGGTTTCTGGGGAAAAAATAAGATAGAGACATCCTCTAGGTGTGGTTAATTTCTTCTTATTATACTAAAATGGAGAAAAGAATCAGCACAATACAACTGGCTGTTTATCCATGAGCTTCAAATAAAAGTGTTCCTTTGTTTGGAAACCTGCCAATCTATCTCATAGGTATGGATGGATTTATTATTGCTTGGTTTTGCGAGGGTTAAAAGATGGAAGGGAGAACCTTAGTAAAGTCTGTAATAAGCTGCTCCAGGATGACTGGGAACACTTATTCTGAGATTTTAGACTACATCTTGGAGCTCTTGAACATCCAGAAACTGTGTTCCTTCCCTCCGATTGATACCACCCCAAACCCAGAGCCCATTGGAAAAAGGAAATGAAGACACTTGCCCATCCATCTCTCTCTTCTAAGGAGCTTACTCAGAGAAAAAAAGATTGAGCCCTCATGGTTGCAAAAACTAGAATCTACAGTTTTCTTTAATGTTTACATTTTTAATCTACATGACCTGTGTGTCTTGAATTCTTGCCTCTCCGAACCAACGTGAATCCAGCCTCTGAGTTTGTTTTCCAGTCATAGCTTCAAAATCAACCTTCGTTATATTCTAAGTCCTTTAGGGAAAAGGCAGACTGTATGGTGATTGCTGGGCAGACTTGTCTACGGTTAAACCAAACAGAAGGGAAGCAGAAGGGAAGATCTTCCTCCAGTAGTTTGTTTTCTAGGTGAATTAAATGAAAACATATTTTCCTATTTCAATAATATTATTATTTCCATAATAACTTTGTAGTGGAAAAAATGGTCCTGGAAATCCTTGCAACTTCTGATAGTTTTTTCAGATCAATTTAGTTATTTAGTACTTGCTTCTGGTCCCCCTTCTCCCCCCTTAATCTCTATATCTGGCATTAAGACTACATTATAAAGAAGATCAAAGACACTAATGCAGTGTCTGGACAGTTCCTTTGTTCTACTTATCATTTCATCCCTTTGAAGACTTAATTGCAATTTAAATTTGTAAACAAGAGTTCCAATTTAAAAAAAGAAACCCTAATGACATGGCAAAAGAGGCTGTAACAAGTTGGTTTGCTTACTAGAAAGATTATATAATTAGGAGTTGTTTTCTCACTATTTGATATGAATGCCAGATAACAAGGTAGGCATGCTATTTTTAATTCATTGGGAAACAAAAAAATAGAGCAGTAAAAGGGAAGTAAAAAACAGAAATTCTTAAGTACTTCATTAGGATAAAAGATCATCTATATATATGTATCTTTGAAATGGATGTCAGAAAATGAACAGAAACGGAAATTGATGTTCTTAACTTTATACTTTCTGCTATATAACTGCTGTTAATTCAATAGCTGTCACTGCCTATAGAGTAAGCTTGTTTTTTTGGTTGGGTTTCCTGTTTTGTTTTGGTTTTAAACAGTCAACATACAAGAATTAGTCTGATACATAATAATCTAGAACATGGGCCTGAGATTTATATAGAGAACATACATAAAAAGCACTAATTAAAAAATCCTTACCTAGTCAATCTTTAGATACCTGAGTAAGTCTAAAAATCTGTCTTGGATTTTATTGTTGTATTATCTGGGTTTTTTTAAATTTTGTGAAGTAGTTAGAAATCCTCTAGATTCTAAGTGGCTTATTAATTTGTCATCCCTACAATTCTACTGGCAAACATATGCACAGGTATTGATCAATGCTGAAACAGTTTCTTGCATTAAATCAGATTTCATGGCAGACTGTAGAATTTGCATCACCAGTCTTGGCTACAACTGCCATGAACTTCGGGAGGAAACTCAAAAATGCTCATGAAGTGTTTAATAAACTATAACTCCATGTATGGTTGTTGTATTATCTTGTCATATGAATCTTGCAGAAGAACACGTGAAATTGTTTCAACTTGGATCCTTCTGTATGACTTGTGGTTCCTAATTACTGATAATCCCATACTTTTAATGTTTCATGGATATTTTATCTAAGTATATGTGACAGTAAGTATTAAAACTTTCTTTGACGTAAAAACCAAACAGCTATTTGCACTGATTTAAACCTACTATATGCTTTCCCAGATTTTGTGGGGGTGGGTTTTGGGTTTTTTTTTTGATATTTTGAAGTAACATTTGTCCAGAGAATCACTAGTTTGACTGTTTGTGGAGGATAAATGAGTTACACATGAGTATATTCTTAGTGTAATTTGTTGTAGGAATATGAGGTTGTGTGAGACTGTTGGGATGTGCAGTCTTGTCTCCAGCAATCCTACACCGCAAGAAGAGGGGTTGTCCAGAAGACATAACGAGGGAGGTGGACTAAATCTTGCATCTGTCTCTGGGCAGAATCCCGTGACAGCATATCCCAGAGCTGAGTGTTGATTGAGCTTCTGAATCGAGCTTAATTGCAAATGGAAGAAATTGCATAAGAAATAGGAGAAGAAAATAGATATTAGTAAGTTGTGGTGTGTGGGCTCTATCCTCATGCCTTATCTCTTAGTGGCTTGCTGGAATGAAACCTGGAAAACCTGTGCTTCATATGAGTATGTGGAAATCAATGCCTAAAGTACCGTGTTGTTAGTAAAGGACATAAGGGATAAAGAACATCAACAATGTCCTTTACAAAGTTCTTGTAAATGACTGGCAATCTACTGGATGAAGCTCCTAATTCACTCAGGCAAGCATGCAACACCTATACTATGACGTAAAGCAGAGGCTGTTCGCCCACCCAATGACTAAATTGCTGTTCTAAACAGGTGGAAAGTTAACTCCCCATTCCACACCTGGATACTCATATAATTCTGAAATAATAGCAGCTCTGCATCTGAACAATTTAATAACCATCACAATTTCAGTTTTTCCAGTTACAACCACAGCCAGAAACAAGGCACGATTGTCAGTATTTCTGGGTAAGTGGGTAAGAGGAACAGGCAATGCAACTTGAATGCAAATCCTTCATGAGGAAGCACACATATACTACTCAGGAAAAGGAGGTGCATTGGGAGCCCTACATTGACCTTTCAGGTTTTTTATTCTTTTTTTCTTTCTTCTACTACCAAAGATTTCATGTTAATAATGGAAATGACTTTACTACTTATGCAACTCCCCTCTGAGAGTGACCAAAACTTCCTGGTTCCTAACACCTGTGCATCTTTAAGCAAAAAAACCTGTCTTTCCCAGACTAAGTACCTGTGTGTAGTCAGGTTACATAGCTGGGCAGGAGGGAAAATGTCTCAGTCTCCTTTGAGACTGAGAGGAGACCTCATTGCAGTCTACAGCTTCCTCATGAGGGGAAGTGGAGGGACAGGCACTGATGTGTTCTCTGTGATGACTGATGACAGGACCCAAGGGAATGGCCTGAAATTGTGTCAGGGGAGGTTTAGGCTGGATATTAGAAAAAGGTTCTTCACCCAGAGGGTGGTTGGGCACTGAAACAGGCTCCCCAGGGAAGTGGTTCCAGCACCAAGGCTGCTAGAGTTCACAAAGTGCTTGGACAGTCCTCTCAGACAGACAGTGACTCTTGAGGTTGTCCTGTGCAGGGCCAGGAGTTGGACTTCGATAACTCCTATGGGTCCCTTCCAACTCAGGATATTCTGTGATTCTCTTCTATGCCCACTCAGGATTTTGAGACTGTACAAGAGCAGTACTTGCAGGTGGACTTATATGACATCCCTTCAAGTGTGCTGTAAGATGCTAGGCTGCTCTGTGGTCACTTGCCCTTAGAGGCTGGCGCCATCATCATCAGGGAGTCATAGAACTTCCCTCAGTCTGAGAATAAAGTGTGCGAGAAGACAGTAGAGAGAGAAACCAGTGACTGCCAGGAATGTACTGCTGGCTTTGCAGTGTAGCACAGTGCAGAGTTCTGAGCAATAGGTATACCTGTGATCTAAAGCAGCGGTCCTGACTCAAGGCTCCAGAGAAGTATGTTATGTTATGTTATCAGCATGCCTGAGCTGATGAGATGTGTAGCTTGTAGTGGCTAACTAGCAGAGGGCGAGTTTGTACTGATGCAGTTGTAGTCCAAGTTTGAGCTGGTAGATGCTGATCCCTGTGATGCTCCATTTCAAATATATTGTCCTAATTCTAACAGCGCTGCTTATTGTTGCTGCTTTAGCAATGCCTTTGACTATGCAGAACTTTCATTTAGCAGGATTAAAGCTTCCTTACATACTGGTCTGGGGAGTATCAGATGTCTTGCAGTTCTAAAAAAACTGTGAGTCTCAGTGCAATGAAGTCATTAAACTTAATATCGGGTGTGAATCCTAGCAGAGTAGGTTCTTTTGGTGTTTATAAATTTAGAGTTAGAAAACCTACATTGTGTGCAGGTAAAACTGTTTTAGTTCCTTGCACATAAAAGTAGTTGGTAATTTGGCAGGATAAGTTTTGACCAGGCATGTATGTGTTGCTTCTTGTGGGAAACTAATTTAGCCATTGGGAAATGTTTCACTTTGAAATTTTATCATCAGGAGCGCTAACTGAAAGTTAATAAGTAATAAATATTTTCCCTGATCCTGTATGTTAGCAGAAAGAATGATTTAAATTAATTTTATAGCTTCCCCATACTTTCAGTAAGCCATTGGGAAAACAGAGTCTTGAAATGTTACCTGACCAGATTTGCAACTTCCCAACAATATTATTTTAATAAGCAGCTAATGATCATTTGAATGCTATGATTTTAGATAGCTAATTTAAAGGAAAACGTGGAGATTAGTGAATGGAAACTAAGGTGCATTGTAAAATCTATCACATTGCAGTGCTGCAGGAAAGATTTGCCTTGGGCATCTGATCAAAATGCCATTCTGTATTTTAGTTCCCGTGAGAAGTTACAGATTCTGTAAATATAGCTGTAAATACATTATGACTATGAGTAGATATATGCTTATCTATAGAGTTATATACTATGTAATTATAGTTAATTCCAAGTTTACTGGAAATCAGTTAGATTTCAACATCAGTTGTACCCCCCAAAGGAAGAGGCGTGAAACTGAAAAGCTCTGTTACCTTCTCAGCTCCAGGAACTGTATGTATAAACTGAATGTCAGTTCATACACATGGATGAATGTCTGCATTGCTATAGTGCAGATTTCCTTTTTCCTTGATAAAATACATAATTTTTGGAATTGAATGTACATGCAGTATTATCTTAAAATTCTGGCTTTTAGATACCTAAATCTGGCCTGCTTGTGTTGTGTAAAAAAATACTTTGCTTCTAGGACTTCAACTGTTTAGCTGAATCAACTCATCCTTTTTTGTGCATAAATAGTTAGGTTAAGTATGTTTCACAAAACGTGTAGATAGATTAAACACACTCAACAGGATCCTACCTTGTTACTTGATTCTTAAAGAATTGGTCATGTGGTTAATTTAAGACATAGGAGCAATCCCAATGAGCTCTTGTATTCTACTGTGTTTCTGTCCTTGCTGCATTTATAACCAATATTTGTAAGGTGTGTTTCCCAGGCTGCCTGGTTGAAGAGACCCTACAGGGAAAGTTGAGAGGAAGCTGTGCTTCCTGCACGGAGTCGAAGGTGGGAGAATATTTTGGGGTCAGCAGTACTTAGCAATAGGAGCTGTTTGGCTACTGCAGTCATTACCAATTCTTATATGTTTTGTGATGAATTTTGCTGCAAGTTCCTGTTCTCCTTCGAGACTGAAAAACTAACAAGTTTTCTACGAGTAGGAAGATGTTGATAGCTTAATTTCCTATGGTTTTGTGCCTTGTGCTTGGCTCAGTCCTTGAATCAGTTTAATGCTATATCTCTTCCTGAGGCTGTGCTGAAGTCCCGGGAAAGTTGCTGTATGAGCCTCACAGAAGGTGCACTTTTGTGGAATGGATGCTGTGGTACCCAGAAGTAAATTTTTTCCTGTTATTGTAAAACAGATTTTGTGAATGATCCTTTTTCCCTTTGTGGCTTCTCTGATACCTCATATAAGGGTGAGCTCATTTAGCATCCCCTCTGTCTGTGACATTACTTTAAATCTTCTTTACCAGCTGACTGTTTTCATTCAACTTGTTTTAAAAGACCTCCAAGTCTTTGAAATCTAATCCAGAACTCAGTGGTTATTAGAGGGGAACTAGAGACAGGCACATAAATTTTTAAAAAATAGACTAAGAAGAATAAGGTCTTGGGAACCTTACCTGCATACTTTGCTGTGCAGTTGGTAGCAATTCTGGATGCTTATAATTCTCTAGGATAAAAATCACAGGACAGGTTTTATTCTCAGTAGATGGAAAGAATTTGAGTCTCCTCTGCCTCAGGAAGCCTGCTGTCTTCCTAATGTTTTTATTTCCCCTCTTTCCTAAGATGAAGACTAAGACAGGTAAATTAGGTAAGTGGTCTGTGACGGTAGTCTAAGGCAAGGGTGAAGTTGCCTTTTCAGAATGACTGTCAGTTGCTCAAGTGGGGAAAAGAGACTGAAGAGTTCATATGACCTAGCACTAGAACTTGAAGCACTCTACTTATGTTTCTAGTCTTGGCCCAGGACAGAAGTGGTTGTCGTGGGTTTTACCAGGGATCAATTTTTTTCTTGAACTCCCCCCTCCACACAATTACTATCAGTTGAGAGAGATTTTATACAGACAAAACGGAGGCTTGACATAAGGGATATAATACTAAGATTTATTATTAGCAAGATAAAAACTAAGAAATAACATATACTACAACAGTACTAATTAAACTAGCTTATCTTATGGAAAAAAAGAATGTCAGGTTGCTATATACAAGTTTGGTGGCTTGTCTCGGAGTTTCAGTCTTTATTCCCCTTTATTCCCCTGCCTCGGGAAAACAAGGGAAGGGGGAAGGTATCTCTTCCGTGGAGTTGGACATTTGGCCGGGTGCCAGGTCTAACAAAAGCATTTCTCTTAGCTTTTTTCAGTCCAAGAGAAAGGTGTCTTCTTTTGGTAAAA
>VYXB01002889.1:301253-366228 GCA_013397135.1 Pachyramphus minor
CTGGCAGCATGTTTCAGCTGGGCAGTTTCTTTCTGGAGTTTGTTTCTCCACTGTTACACATCCTGGCTGGAGAGACTTCAGTGCCATACCTATACCCGGCCCAAGGCCGGGGGGAGCCTGCTGCCCCTCTCCTCACATGGCTGCTGAATTTCTTACTGCAACATCACCTTCTATTCCATTTTCTTAAATACGTCATTAGCAGAGGCATTACTGAAACTTTTGATTGTCTTTTTCTCTGGAAATATACCTGGGCCTGACCGTTTCAGCCCAGGGGGCTGGTAAAACCCACGATAGTGGGCGGTCAAAAAGGGTGCAAGAATATCAGTGAAACTAGAAAAAAAAAAGGATAATGAAAGAATAACAGAGACTGAGAACAGCTAGGAAGAATTGAGATAATAGATTGCTTGTGATAGGGTTCACGTGAGGAAGTTTCAGAACTGAGGTTGACTTAAAGAAGATTGTGAACCACAGTACGGTGGAGAGATGTTCAGACTGGAACTGTGAGGTGACTGAAGTGAAACCTTTGCACAGGGACAGTAACCATTAGGGAAGACTCTGGTAGTGGCTTGAGCAAGAAAGTAGAGACTAAAGAATGAGATTAGATTTTGGAGGATTTAAACAAGAAGCAAAACGTAAAAATTGAGATTGGCACTGCACTGCAGAGGCACTTCTTTGTCAGAAGACTGACATGCATGTGCTATTTTTGTAATTTCAGTCCAATCTTGAAGTCTGAACACCATTGTTGTCCAGTTAAATGTTATTCAGTTGCTTCTGGTGATTTTGTCCAAGTTGGCTTCCACCTCTATCTACCCTATTCTGGCCTCTTTAGCCATTCACAAACTAATGCTGTCCCTTGAGCACAGGTCTGCCTTTTTTTAGCTCAAGGGTCAGTTGCGCCAAGGTAGCCTCATCTCATATCTACCCCAAGGCTTCCCTTAAGGGTTTTCAGTCTTAACCCCGTTGTCCCTGAGATTTTTTTCAGAGCTGCCCTGTACTACTGCTCCTCCATCCATGGAAAAAGAGACTGCTTTCAAGGTTATGGGGACTAAGTTTAGCTTAATTTCCATAGCAACACTATTAATCCTCAAATACCAAACAACAATTGTGTTTGGAGATGGAGGAGTGTTAATAAAGGTGATTTGGTAGTATTCATACAGAATAAATGTGCTTTTCTTTTGTTGGGACTTCAGCAATCTAGGTTTTTCTGGCAAGCTGCTTTTTGGGTAATAGCTAAGATATCGACTACTTCTATATGCTTTCATGTTTTTAAAAAGGTTTTGTTCTTAAGGGTGGTGATCTTTTTCTGCATATGGTGCCAGGCAGGGGTTCAGCACCTGTTTTGCCACTCTTTATCTTCCCACTCAGGGAAGCTTGTAATTAACAAGGCTGAGTTCACCCATTGCGCTCTGCAGTGAGGTTGATGGTATGAATCGAATCAGTTCTATTCTATTAAATAGGAGGAAATCCAGGTACACTGGGGAATGAATGCTAGGTGGAGGAAATGACAGAAAGCTGGAGGGAGCTTAGTTTTCTGCATGAAAATGTAAAGTACTCGATTTCAACAGACTTACTGCTTGCAACCTCTGTTCCCTAATGTGAAAATTTAACTAAGTTATATTCTAATCTCTGTGTAATAGAGTGTACAGGCCCCCACGGATCTGGGAAAGAAATTAGTCTGTTCCATAGTAAGTGGTATAATAGTGTTAGGAGTCAACAGAGATGGATGATTACCCCACTAAAGAACTGAAATAAAGGGAAAAGTGCTGTCCCAGATGTAGCCTGAAGGGGATTTTTCTTCTACAACAGAAAAAGATCTAGAACTTCGAAACAAGTTCCAAAGGAACAAGAATGTCTTCTGTTGCCACATGGCTCATGTTGTTTTCATAGAATCATAGAATCGACTGGGTTTGAAAAGACCTCAGAGATCATCAAGTCGTGACCCTTGGTCCAACTCCAGTCCATTTACTAGATCATGGAACTAAGTGCCATTTCTTTTTTTTCCATAAAGAATGAGAGGCTTTTAGTGGCTCTTAGTGGCTGGAACCCCAGCGATCTTCTCTTTATTGAATGCCTGGGAGACAGGATATATTTTGGTTCATCTGTATGTATTATACTGGGCAGACCCAGGTCTTGCACACATCTTTGTATACACTTATCTTGCTTATTTAACTTACTGGTCTTGGACATGCAGAAGAAGAAAGTAACTGGAGATTGAGTATATTTATCCACCCTTCACAAGTTTAGATTGAGCAATCAACGTATGCTTCTCACTAACATTTAGAAAATTCAAACAGTAGGTATGACATTTGCTTCTGCAAGCTGCATACATCTGTAAGGCTTCAAATTGCTGCAATCGGAGGTGCTTTTAAAGCAAACTTTGCTCAGTGATGTACTTTATTATTCAGTGCACTATTGCTACTGTTCACATCTATGAATCCACAATAACCAACTTTTTTATTTTGAAGAAAAAGCTTTCTTTTTTTCTTCTATATTGTTAGAAGCAAGGAGGTGCCTTATCAGGGATTAGTGGGGTCCAAGGTGATTGCTTTCTTGGAATGAGAGGTGCTTATACGTATTAAATTGCTTCTGTGTGGACACTGCCATCTGATACTTCCAATAGCTTTTCAGAAGCAAAGAGAAGCAAAATCCACATGATCCGTAGCAGGAAAAGGTTGGGTTTTGGTTTTGGGTTTTTTTTTCTGGTGGGTGAATATTATAATGTTCTTAGATTTTAGGGCAGGCCAATACCATAACTAGTATAATCAATAACTGCAATAATTAATAATGGTTGTCTTGACCTTTTAACTCTTTAAGGCCTGTTGGAAACCCAGTCGATTCATGAAGCAGATGAAGATGTGGTCACTGATGTTGATTTCACCAATATGATTTCTGAAGAAGAAAAAGAAGAGTTAAAGATTGAGCTAGCCAAGGTAATGAATTTGAATTTCTGTGAGTGCTACTGTTTCTAGTTCCTTAAACTGGAAGTTATTAATTGTAGGATGAAGTACACGTCATAAAGGTATGCCCTTTCTTTTGGTAGAGTTATTCTAGGCTACAATACTGTGAAGGAATTAATTTCCTTATATATTTTTTTGAAGATTAAATATGTTCTACTTGATGGTTGCACAGAGAAAGCTAAATATACCTTACCATCTGAGTAAAGACTTGTCTTTATTTGGAAACCTTCCTTGATCAAGAATGGAAGGTGTTTTTATTAGATCTGTGGTATTGTTGTTATAGTGGTTGTGCCACCTGATGGAAAAGATTCTTTTTGTGGTGCTCAGAGGAAAAGCAAAGTGTGATTACAGAAGAAACTGATGATGATGAGTACAGTAATTTCACCCCATTTTTGTTTTCTTTGTCACCAATGTGTTTGGATAAGGTTATATTTTCTTTCAGGAGTCTGGAATTCAGGACACTATGAAGAGGCTTAAAAATAATAACAAGGAGATAGGAGGAAAAAGGTGGGAACCATGTGGGGTTTTTATTATAAAGATTAAAGAGATTGTCTAGATTTGATCTACAATGGGAGGATGTGTTCAGTTTTAATTACTGTTGCTGAATACCACAGAAACTGAAGTGAAATTCCAAAATGGGAATGGGAAAAAGTGTGATTTTACTTACTTTAAATATGTAAATATTTAAAATTAATAACCGACAAATAACAGAAATCACAACGGTATGAAGGGGAAGAGTTGTTTTTGTCTTAATTGGAATATTTAAATTAATATTAAGTTTTAATACTAAGTACTCTTAGAAGTCACATTCTTAATGACTCTCAGGTCATTTACCTTCAGTACTTGATTTAGGATTTTCTAGTGAAACAAAAGACTGGTTTTTCACTTTAATATTTTATCAAGCCTTATGTTTCTGAGTCACTAGTTAATTTTAACTTCTTTGCTGATCTGGTCACATCTGTAAATAATCAGAAAGAAGCTGAAACTTTACATGTTCAGTTCATCACAGAAGTTGGCCTATTCATTACTGGCTTTTCAGCAGGATCAGAGGCACACACTGAAACATAGGAGGTTCCCCTTGAACATCAGGAAACAAGATGTTTTTAACGAGTGTGATTGAGCAGTGATACAGATTGCCCTTAAATGTTGTGGAGTCTCCATCCTTGAAGATACTCAAAAGTCTGTGTACAGTCCTGGGAAACATGCTCTAGGTAGTCCTGCTTGTGCAGGGGGCTTGAACCAGATATCCTTCAGTGGTCCCTTCCAACCTCACTTGCTCCTTCTGTGATTTTCTTCTCTTTTCTGGTAAAAGGGACTTAATAGGCAGATGAGAAGAAGGAAGGAAAGAAATTCAGTACTTCTTGCAATTGTCTGAGAACAATATGCCTGTCAACAGAATTAATCTGAAGAGTTTTTGGGTGTCCTTTCTGCCTAGTGATTCCCATGGGAGCAGAGACTTCTCAGTGGCTCATGCTAGAAATGCTTTAATTCATGTACTAAGAGAATGCCTTTTAAATATTATGATCTTGAGTGACCTAGGAATTACTCTTTTAATTGCTCGCAGCAGTTTACTGGCATATAACTTAGGCTTAAAAAGAAAATAAAACTAAAAATTATGATAAGGAAGGTTCAGAAAACTTGAATTTAGAGTGAACAAAGTCTAAACTTAAAGGAGACTTATGACTCTTAGAAAAGACTGTAAAAAAATATGTATGACCTTGCCTCCTTCAGAAAAACCTCTATGGGAATTGGCTAATGTTTCCTTTTGAAAACCTGTTAGTCTTTACTTTCAAGCCCTTTCGGCTCCACCAGTGATAGTTTTGTTTTCTTCCATGTCCTTATCTGTTATGTAATACCAGTTTGAACCTGTAGGAACAAGCACCTTGCTTCTTATTGTTGTAAAATGTAAAAATCATCCTTAATTCTGCTATCAATAATTGATATACTGGGGAGCTGTTGTGAGCACCTGTTGTGCATGTAGTTAAACAGAAAAAATATATTCCATCTCTGTGTTGTGTTTCAGCTGTATGTATTCTTTGTCTTCTTCCTCTTCTTCCTTCCCTCTCCAACATTAGGAGAAGAACAAGCACTACTGGTTTTTTTGACGGGTTTTCTGGATCCTCTACTCCTATTTCCCTGCTAGTAGTCTCTTTGTACTGGAAGCTTCTCAGAGCATGGACTCACTCTGTTTTTGTAGTCTGGCTAACACAGCAGAGCTCTGACTCTAAACAAACCTTGGAATTTCTACAGTCGATCTAAAATGAGTAACTCTTAGAGAAACTTTGAGCAGTCATTTGAATTTACAGAGGTCAGCTTGACTTTTCAGAATAATAGCAGAAAATTGTAGCCCAGAAACTTTACATAAGGCCAGAAGAATGTTAGCAAAACAGGGGTTTTTTTCTCCCTTCCTCCCTCGCTGTGAGGAGCATGGTACAATGACTCTTGAGTCATGATGGGGGCTGAGATTGTGAGCTGTCTTGCTCACTGCTGTCAGTTGTCCTTCCATTACACTTGTCAAAGTAGTCATTTACTCTTTGCTGTCTTCCCCCTCCCATACCTTCAGAAAAGCAGCTATCTGCTTTGATCTGGCTGATGCACATTCTGAGTTCAGCAGTGTGTGTTACTGCATGTTTGCTCCCAGTTTGAGGAAAGATGCTAATATCTTTTTCTGCAAACTTACGCCTAAATTTATTTATGAATGTCCCTGATGTGTCTGGGTGTTCTTCACCCAAGGGAAAGCTTATGTATTAACAGGTTCTAAACCCAGAGGTGTAAAATTTGAGCTATATGATTTGTGCGTGTGCTGCTTGATTTTATCACTGCCTTCCTCTCTTCTCCGTCTCAGCTTGTTTCTATCCCTTATGCTGTACCCATACAGGTACTTGCACATTAGTCTGCAGTGGATCTGGTTAAAAGATCTTCTGTGATGGCTCTTACCTGGTTCAGTCCAGCGAGAAGAGCTGTGCAAACAGTCAGACAGGGCCACTACATATTTGGGTGATGTGGTAGTAGTGAAAAAGGATGCTTAATCTAACTTATGTTTAACCATGTTGGCTTCTGTTTTCTGTTGGGGCCCCTTAATATTTTAATCGCTTACTGCCTTGGAGGCTTGTATTTCTGCTGACTTAAGCCCTGGTTTCATAACAGACTGCATTTATATGAGAGGACTTTTAAAAAATGCCTAAGCAGGTGATGCCTGACTACCATGGGAGCTAGATATGTAGCATGTTTAAATGGTTTTCAAGATCCTACTGTAAGTCACTAAACCTTTCTACCTACTTCAGAGTCTTCAGTCACTGATATCTGAGCACTTGAGGGTGGTTTTGTATCTGTCATTATTTCAAAATGATGGAACTTGAGGAGGATTTTGTCAATTCAAAACTGATCACTGTATTAAAAATACTAAATTATTTTTCTTTAGTCAAAAATGTTAATTATACTTATGCCATTGAGCACATGGCTAATGCTTTAGATGTCTATGTAGTGGAACAGATGGAAAGTAATTTTAATAGAAGCTCTTAAATGTTCACATATCCAGGTACCTAATGATCAGGCTAGCACTAGCCCATATGGAAAGCATTAATCTTTAAGTACAAATAAGCATACTGGTATTGGTTTAAGTTAAATTCTTTAGCAGTGTTACTCAGGCAGATGTGCGTAAGGGGATTTCCTGGGGGGAAACAACTAAAGGGAGGTCTGAACTGCTGCCTGAGGAACGCTGACGTTTGTGATTTCTTTCTGTAACTATTTAACCAGTTATCCTCTCAGAAAGGAGACTCTTGACAGTGTTTCTTTTGCAGGTTAGGAATATAATGAGCATAAAGGACATGGGGAGGAATAAAGCAATTGGGATTGTTGTGTATTTTAGAGATGAAGTGTTGGCATCGCAGGTATTGGTGAATACTGATATCCGCTTCACTCAGATCATGATTTTCTTTTGTGTGTAATCTTGCTGCTTGATTCCTGAGCTGCTTGAATAATTCAGACAGCAGGTAGTGACAAAAGAGAAACTGACAGCTGAGGGATTCAAGGATGAGACTTTTCCAAAAATGATGAGTTTACAGCCAGTTTTACAGGGAAGCAGAATGTATGAGTGTGTAAAATAAAAATAATGCTGGTATTGGTGTCCTAAATATAGCCCTGGAGGTCAGCACTGTTTCAGCTGGTGCTTGCATCATTCCCTGCAGCCTATGGAGTTATATCACGGGGAGACTGTGGTTCCAGGGAACTTGGCATATGGTAATCAGATATACTGCCATATGTTATCCTATTAACATATGAAGGAAGGAACACATTTGGTAAGGGAATTTCTAAACCTGAAAGGCAGCTGCTCTGGTGTCACTTGCCCTTGTTAGCTGCACTGCCTCTGAGTGCTGCTTGTATAGATTGGATTGGGAAGCTTCCAGATGAGGAATGTAAACCTGTGCTCGTTTGCAGGAGTGTTGCCCAAGGAGCAGGATTCTGAGCCAGTGTGGCAGGATGTTTCTGCTGTCCCTCTTCTGGTCCTGCGTTCTGGTCCTTGCCTTGTTAAAACACAGGCTTTGTTTAAATGTTTCAAAAAAATGTCCACTGCAGGAAGAACTATATCCCCCTGTTTGGGCTGGATGGCATCTTTGCAACTTGAAAATACACATTTGATTATTGACTAAGAGCTCTGAAACAGATAATCTACTGTGTCTTCTGAGTGCTTCTGTGCTTTGGGCAGGACCTGCCCACTCATTTTAACAGTCCATCTATAAACTTCTATGTTACTATTTTAAAATATGTAGGGCCTAAAATACATTAAAAAAACTTAACTGATAAGGATTATAGCATGATACTCTCAAGTCACGTGTTATCATGCGATTTTTCTGGTTTTTTAAACCCTCTCCTGTGAGTCTGCATCTGTTTTTTTTGGGACTGGAAGACTGAAAATCTGCAAATATGAAGTTAAAATGCTGTGCATTCAAAGACTGTTATTTGCCTGAATTGTCCAGTCTTCTATTTGCCTGAATCGTCTGGTCCTGCCCGCTCCTATTTTACTAGTGAATGAAAAGCTGATGTTTGAGACTCCTAATGCCGTAAGGCAGATCTTGGTCAAGTCGCTTTCTTACTGGACAATTCTCTGTCTTATCAGATGCCTGTGTATGATGGTGCACATAGATGACAAAGTTTCAGGCATTAATTGTAGTGTCAGCTCTGTTCTGGGCATGCCTTTGTGATCTCCACAAGCACTTGACTCTGTCTCTGTAGTTACCTACAAAAAATACAAGTTTATGTGAGATTTGTTGGAAAGAGGCTAACACCTTTCTCCTTTCTCCTCCCCATTTGTTTCTCTCAGCTAGAGGATGAAATTTCGACTTTGCGTCAAGTGCTGGCAGCCAAAGAGAAGCACCTTGTTGAAATTAAACAAAAGCTTGGCATAAGTCTGATGAATGAACTGAAGCAGAACTTTAGCAAAAGCTGGCATGATATGCAAACAACTTCCGCGTGAGTACTGATCTTGATACTTACACATATGAACATACCATGTTCCTCTCAAACTTTTTGGGCTGAATTAATAGCAAGATTGGTAGAAAGAACCACCCACCTTTCATCAAGTGCTGTCTGAAAAGTCATTTGATTTTTTTTTTCCTTTTCATTTGACAACTGAATTTGACACTTAAGGAGAAGCAAGAGTGAGCTGCTCCACAACTGAGCTGAGCTGGGAGTTGACAGCAAGGCAGGCAGGGCAGTGGCATCACTCATGAAGGAGCAATCCCACAGTATCTGAACAAAGAGAGCAGAGCAGATCCAGTGACAGTAAAGAGGGTCAAGCCAAGAGTTCAGATCTCTGTCTGCATTGATGAGCCAGGTCCAAGGTCAAGACAGGCAGTCAAATCTATGAGTTCAAGAGTGATGAGGTACTTAGCCAGATAGAGGCATACCAGTAATATGACTTGTGTTTAAATGCAGTCTAAACTTTAGTGTAGCTGCAGAATGAAGGGAAGATGTGCTTAACAAGGCTTCTCCCAACTCTTTCTTTCATGGCACTTTGATCACGGTCTCACCCAAGGTTGCACAGTTGTGCAGTGTCAGAGGTAGCCTGCAGCCAGACTCAGGAGAGTGGGAGGGGAAACGTTTGCAGTGTCTCTTGGTGCATTCAAGGTGCTAGCAAAGGCTTGGAAAAATACAAATGTACATTTTTGCATTGAAGTAATTATTCTTTGTATTTTCATATGAAGTCAAAAGAGGCATAAACCCCTTAATGGAAAATGTCGTTTGTATGCCTCCTATCTCTGACTTTTGGACAGTTTCTCATCTAGGTCCTGTTTCTCATGACATGTCATTAGCAGGAGCATCACTGCTGTCTTGGTGAGGATGTGCTAGGAGAGAGGAGTTTAGAAACACTAAACTTTAGAAGAGAGGAGAGGAAGAAAAACACCATGACTAGAGTTACTGGGAAACTCTAGCAACATTTTGAAACAAAACCTTTAATTTTTACTTGAAATTTGGTAGCAAATTCCAAGATAGCTTTTCATTTTTCCTTCACAACATTGACATTTTCCACAAGGATAGACTTAGTATGGTACCTGCTACTTTTTATTTAAGATGAGTTTCAAAAACAACAAGCCATTAGGTAATAAGTGTCCAGAAATACTTCTGTGGAACTGAGCAGCAGGAGTCCATCTGGGCCCCTGAAAATTCTTATGTTCATGGTCCCATTGCTATATAATTCTGGCTGACACTTATGCCAGTACAAATCATGGTAATCCAGCGTTCTGAAGAACGAATGTGTTAACTAACAGAGGTGATTCATTGTTGCTGTACCAAAATAGCAATGGGATAGCATTACTCACCAAGATTCTCTGATTTGGGAAGGAAGAAAGCCTGTTTTAAAAAATAGAAGTTCAAAATATTTACATGCCTGCAAATTTTGGTTTCACTTAGCTGCTGTGCTTCTCTGTAAATTAAACCTACTTTTCTTTAACAGGGAACTTTTCAAAGCCACAGACATCAATTAAGCACCAATTTTTTTGTCCACTTATTGTTAATAATCTTTTTAAGCTCTCCATTTAGGGATGCATTCTTAGGGTTAGAGTGGATTTAGAGACAGAGGCGTGGACTTCTCTCAGCAACAGTTCTGTAAAGTGTGTTTGATCCACTACTTATGACTCAGGACCTAACTCACAGGATGGATGCCACCTGTAATGACTAAATTTTAACTTGAGATTCTGACTGTTGTAAAGCATTTACATTTTAAATGGTTGGCCACAGGTAGCTTAGGGGTTAGCCTGAGCATGCTTAACACGTAGATGTCAGAAGTTATCATTAAAGGATTGCTATGATTAAAAGAGAGAAAAAAATTCCAAAAGGTGATAGTTTTCAAACTGAGGAAGGATAGAGGTCAGTGGGCTGATATTCTCCATAGATTGAAGATTGTGTTAAGCTTGATATACAGTTTTGTACAATCTGTTCCTTTTCCATTAATTTATGGCTTAGGGCATGCAAAAGCAATTCTAACTACCTCTAGTAAGACATTACATTTACAACAATAATGTGCAGCTTTTTCTGTACTAGAACAGCTTTTTTTTTTTTTTTTTTTTTTTTTTTTTTTTTTTAATCATCTTTGTTTTTCTGTAAGGAAAAGCTGTAATGTTATTTTCATTTTCCAACCTTTTATAAAAGGCACCTGGAAGCCATTCGCTTTTAATGACCAGAATCATTATACATTTTTCAAGTTCCGAGATTTCCTATACTATTCTTCAGTGCACTGATTTTTAGTATAATCCGTGTGTTTGGGGGAGGCAGGGGGCTCTACTATAGAGGCGATCAGTAACTAGAGAGCAAATGATTGCCTTGAGTTTAATTTGCTTTCATGGTGATAAGGCATTCAACTGGAATGACTTCCCACACACGCATTTTTAATGGTTGGGTTTTCAGTGAATAGAGGTGGGTGGATATTCAGATAGCTTCTAACAATGTAGGGGTTTTATATTTTAAAAATAGGTAATTAATTTTTATTTAGACGCTAGAAGCAGGGTAAGAAGAAGAAGAACTAAAGAGAGAAGTACACAAGATACCTTGGCCTTTGCTAAGTATATATGTTGTAACCATGCTCAACTCTGTCCCTCAGCTTTTAATTTGGTGCTCTTCTACACTTCTTTGAGAGAAGACATAAGATATTATGGTCCTGTCCTCTTGGGAGATATTTCAGTTCTATTGAGTTTCTAAGGAGCAGTTGTATCTGTAAAATTATCCACAAATAACCTCACTCTGGCCTAATAGTTCCCAGAAGCTCCTTTGTCATTCTTTCATGAAATGTTGTCAGCTGTTAAAAGACATAAGCCTCCTCTGTTTTAAATGGTTAATCTCTTTGGAACCTTTTTAGCAAAGTTTCAGTGTTGTTCTGCGGTTACATGTAGTAGTTAATTGATATTTGGGATAAGAGCATTCAACATGGACTCAGCCTTTTTCCCCAGAGGCAGAATAAAGATCTATTCACTGACTACTGGTGGAACTATGTGAGCAAACTTAGTTCTGCTGATAGGTAACGGGAGGGCAATTGCATGGGTTTCCACAAATAGTAGGAACCTAATGTTTTATAGTTCAAATTTCTGTCAGGTGATAAGAACATAGGAAGTATTAGTTACTCTGCATGTGTTTTAGGCTTACAATCTACAGTACATGCAGTCTTTATTAGTATAACTTTAAATATACAGTAATGTGTTCCATAGGTTCAGAATTCTGCTAGGAAGCCAGATATAACTTGTGGACAACCACAGTCCTACTGTGACTTCTAGGAATTAAGTATACTATGTTCCCACACACATACTTCTTACGAGTGGTAGTAGAAGAAATGTGGGTGTTTCTGTTCTTTGCAGTGTGTAATCACCTTTTGATGTTTTCTTTACTAAATTTGCAAGTAAATGCACTAGTTGTGTAAGTGAAGAGATTGCATGTTGACTTTAGCAAGCATGTTGCCTGCATGTGAGTCCATGCTATATGGAAGTAAATGGACCTTTGGGTCCAATCAGGCAGTGTTCATCCCATCTTCAAAGATAATTGTTTTGCTGCTTTTCCACATGTATCTCTGTCCTTGAATTTGGAAGGGTGGAGTCACAAGATTGGAGAAAGGACTTGAAAAAGTTAACTTAGTCTATTCATATTGTTCCTTTCCCAGAAGGTGTACGTCTGTTTGTTTGCACCAGGACCCTCAGCTAGTTGGAAGCTCTGTAGCAAGGTCAAGTGATCTGTTCCAGATTTGTTTCCCAGGGAAAACCCCACTGTAATTATCATTGTGGACCAGAAAATAGATACATGTGTATTATAGTTATCTGCGTATGTGTATATGTAACAGTAAGGATGGGAAGGGAGGCCTAAATGTAAATTGGAATCTTTGAAGTTATAAGGATTAATAATATCCAGGAAAGGGTCAGTGGAAAGGGGATGAAGGAAAGGGAAGTGAGAAATGGAAGGAAAAAGAAAAACTGAAATGAAAGAAAAGGAAAGAGAAAGAAGGAAAAGGAAATGAAAGGGAGGAAGGAAAGGGGGAGGAAAAGAAAAGAAAGAGAGAGGGAGGAAAAGGGGAAAGAAAGGGGAAGAAAGGAAAAGAAAGACTGGCATATGTTTAATCTGCATAATTTTGTTAATCTATTGTACAGTACAGAGCCCACAGACCGTGTTATTGGCATAGTTTAAGGTGTGAAGAGCTGTGAAGTTTTGGCCTTGGAATGTCTTAAGATCATCTGTGCTTAAGCCAATATATTGTGGCTTTTCTAGTTGGAGAGTAACGGTACCACAACTGGTTCTTTTTCACCCACTCTATGCTGCATTGCACAAATAATGCATTTCACACAACTGTATCCATATTTCTTTCGAAGAAGTTGAAGATTACAGTGCAGAACTGCCCAGAATGTTTGCCACCATTGTCTGGCACTTTTTCTGACCTGTGACTCTCTCCAACCTATTGAACAGTCACCTCTTGTGTGCTGCACACAGATTCCTGGCTGCAGCCTGCAGAGATTCAGTTCCCACAGTTCTGCCCTTCCTCTCTCTGTGGGAGAGGAACTACGTGGGGCAATGCCTCCTTTGATTTAGGTATATGTACCCATCCAAGTGCCATCACACTTTCAGTTAATTCTTAACATACCTGGCAATGGAAAGGATATCAAAAATAGTACATTTGGTTTTGAAGTTGGAATGAATTTCAGGAGAGTACTAAAAAAAAAAGAAACCAAACAAAACCCCAAATAAAACAGCTCACAACATTTTAGAGTTCATTTGTGGGTAAAATAGCAATATGAATAGAGAATGCTTTATGTATATGTTATCTGTCATTCATATATGCATTTATCTCATTTGAGCATTAGCATAGTTTAGTTAATGCTGAGCCCCACTTCTCTTAGAAAATCAACAGAAAAATAGTTTTCTAGCTGAGAGTTTCTCAGATATCTAGATGCTTCACACTGATTCCAGAAAAGCCATTCTTAAGCTGACTAATGGTTTGAAAACTGAAAAGAAGCAAGCTCTATAGGGCATGGCTTGTGCTACCAGGCTCTGCTCTACTGTATGGTTTTGTTGTTAATTGTTTGCATCCTGTTACATCTTATGTAACAGCTTTATCACAGACAAGGGTTTCTCAAATGAATTAATTTTACTGGCAAGCATTGATGGAGAGGAACAATGATGAATGAAGATGTACTAAGTTGCAGATGTACTAATTTTACAGAAGTTGAATTTTAATTCTTTACAATTTACTGTAGCAGGTCAAATGTGCAGCTTGCCATGCAAAATATATGTGCAGCCTACTTCTGTTAGCAGTCCATGTAATTACACCTATGAAGGAGGGTTAGATTTAACTCTGCCATGTGAAGGGCAATCCTGTACTGAGTTGAGATGAGTGTGACTGTCCTGTCTTATCCTGCAGGATATGTAATTCCTTAAATATCTAGTTCTCTGCTCCCTCTCTATGGCTGCTGCCTAGCTACACTCCTTATGAAGCATTATTTCCTTCACATGTTGTGTTTTATGACACAGTCTCTCCTTACACTTGCTTTCACTGGCTGTAAAAAATTAGCTAGTGAGACCTGTTTGTCACAGGATAGTATAAACTAAATGTAGTATATGAAACTGTCAGGTGAAAATGCAGTCAAAATATGCTGCAAATCTACTTTGTCTAATTAGTATGTCACAGCACTGGACATGTGTGTTATCTCTAAAGCTTCTTCTAAATGTGTTGGGCATATTATCAGAATATAACTGCAATATAAACATATTTTGTGATAACCTGTAATAATCAGTTTTATAAATAATTGCTTCTTTTAAAGAAATAACCTATTTTAAAAACAAACTTATAATCAGAAGTTGATAAATGAAATTCATAGAACAATGTCATATGTAAAGGTAATGTTCAAATATTCACAGGTGAGTGTTATTCACAAGTTATGATTGTGACAGCACTTGACATAACATACTTGTTTAATGCTTCATGTCTACCAAATACATTATAAATATTTACTGATCAGTTGTAAGTGAAAGCATGGAATATGATCCTTGTTAACCACTACCAGCAATTCTTCTGTGCTATAGAGTATATTCAGATGCCACAAAATCAGAGAAAGCATTCCTACTCTGAGTAAATCAAGTAGCCTGTTTCTACTTTTACTAATGCTACTGGGTGCCTAGCATAATGCTGATAAACTCAGGGAGGTTAAGGTGCCTTTGTATTAGTGTAAGAAAAGCATAGACCCTAATGATGTTTCTGTGTAAAAATGCGCGCCATGGGGTTGGATGGAAGGTGCTATTTCTTGAATATCTGTATTCTAAATTATCTGAGTTTGTTTGTGCTGGAGCATTTCTGCCTATAAGGTTTAGGGGTCAGTGGTCTAATTTCAGCTGCTGGCTGACTGACTGCTGAGATGCTGTCACCTGTCCCAATTAACTGGGTGGTCAGTACTCACCTGCTGATTGCCAGCAGTGGCTGCTCACAGGATGAGAGTGTGTAGACAACTTAGCATGCAGAGCACTTGGTGGTGTAAGGAGGACTTAAGCCCTACATACAGCACTTTTTCCAGTTAACAAGTGTTTGTAGGTCTTATTTAGAATATCCAACTTTATTTCTGCTCATAAAGATTTCTAAAAATTATGTAAGCTGTTCAGTGCATTAAAACAAAACTGTTGTGTATTACATGACATAATGAAAACTGCTGGGTCAGATAATTTATGCTACATGCAGCTGCTAACATTCCCAGATGTTAAAGACAATATGTTGAAGAGATCATTGTTACCAGAGTGTTTGGCAAGTCATCAAATGGATGCTGGAAATATGACGTAACTACAAGGATAAAAATATCTGAGCCAAAATACTGTGCATCATATATCAAAATATCAATGCAAAGTATAACTAACTACAGTAAGGCAATGTGCTCTGTGGAAAGATAATTTATTTATGAAGAAGGCTTAGTGATATGCATAATGGTGGAGAGGAGGGAATGGAGGGGGCTTGATTTTTAAGCTGTCTGTCAGTGAGCAGTACTGAGATGCAAATTGCTTCTTCTTGTCTCTGCTGACAGGTATTGTATGTTGTACTTAATTTTCACCTTTGCTATTTTGTTGTTCCTTAAAGCTTATCTCTTCAGCATTGGTGAAGGGAGGAGTGGTTCATATCAAAGGTCATTTTTGATGAAGTTAGTGCTGAAAAAAGACTAGTTGTGTAATAGTTTTAGCTGGATTTATGCTCTTATGTAATGTCAGAAGTATTAGGAACACAAATGCAGTCTCCATGTCTTCCTTGCTAGTGGAAATACTGGAGGATGTTGGGTTTACAGGGTTTGCAGAGAACACAATATTGTTGGAATACCAAAATCAGTGTCATTTCAGCCAATTCCCAGGAGATGTGTTCTGACCAACATAATTTTCAAAAACGTAGGGGACTCTAATGTTTCTCAGTGAAATTTGAGTCTGTCTGCAGTATGTGGTGTTTGGAACTGTTTCTCTTAACAGTTTTACACAGTGTGAAGAACTTGTGGAAGAAAGGTAAGACATGGAGATATTTTATCATAAAGTTAAATATGCCTATGAATAAATTTAACTCCAATGTGTCATTTCAAAAAATCATTTCAGAAGGATATCTGCAAAATATTTTACTATGTGCATTCAACCTGTACATAAATAGGTTGTGCTACAAATGATCTTTTAGACCTGGAATTCAAGTCTTTGCCTTCAATTTGTCATCAGTGAAATTCCACTTGTGCTGAATGGTTTAGGAAGCTTCTCTGTCAGCAAATTGTCTGACTTTGTGCCACAGGCATTTGTTTTTGTTTTTTTTTTTTGTCAGCAACTCTTACCAAAAACTACATGCTTAGAGTTTGTCTAAAGTATCATCATCAATATCTATTTTAGGGTCTCATCACATTCTAGCTTTTATGAGAGTATATCTACTGTCAGCAAGGGAATGACAGAGCTGTTAAGCTAGAAAAAGCAACCTGAGTGAAATAAGAGCATTGCAATTCTAGGGACAGACTGCCTAAGAATAAGTGAGATCTGGTGAAAACAACCTTTCCCATCTTCTCTGTATTTTACCAGGATAAACAAAATAGGCATAACCAGTGCTCCTTCCCTTCTAATTATAATGTGTGCTCCTTCTGTTAGTGTTGCAATGTTTTAGCCCTAGTTGGCATTCAACATTGTCTGTGTTTGATTCAGCTTATCTAACTGGAAGTTCCTAAAGAAATGGTACCCTAGTCTTCAGCTGCTCCCTGTAGATTGCCTTGTTAGTCTGTGAAAACAGAGACAAGTACCTTCATAGAAGGAGCCCTTTCACTTGGCAGTTTTGAACTTGTTAGGCCATTAGAATGTAAGAAATGTTGTGGCTTAAGAACATAAAATCAAAATAAATTGTCTGAAAGACCAGAGCATTACGTGGGATCTGCCGTCCAACCTGTGGTTTGTAAAACAAAGTCCTGAACAGAGGACTCTCAGCAATAGGTACTGCTAGGGCTAAAGGGATAGGCCATAAAATGTGATATGCCATGCTGCAAATGTTAATCTTGTTTTCCCTCCTGCCTCCACAAATTCATATTTCTTTCATATATATAAAAGTAAGAAGAAAATACTCTGTTGTAGGAATTAGGCAGCAAGATTTTTTGTAGATCAGTCTCCAGTGTATTTTGGTACGTTTGCAATCCTATAGTTTTTGTTCAAAGGAGAATTAGAACCAGTAGAGTTGTATTTCTGAATTTTTCATGATTTTTTCTTCAGTTCTTGTCTGCCAACACACACCACAGGATACAAGACTGATTATAGTGTGCTCTCCTTTTGTTACTAGGTCAGTACTTCTAATTCTGAGCTTGTCTGCGTCACTGGGAGTATCAGATAATTTACTCAGAAGGAAGGCTCTGACATGCTCAGAGTTAGTTTAGTCAGCAGAAAAGCATCTGTGCAGAAAAGCTTATTGATTACTCTAAGAGAGCAACTTTACTGACGGGTCTGTGTGGGTCAGAGCATGTGTTCTAGATCAGTAAATTAAGGTGATTCTGTGCTTGAATCTGTATGCTATAAGGGAAATTAGGGATATCTAAAACAATTCAGTCCTAAGAATATACATTCACTGTCTACTTTCTTTCTATGTCTTTCTTTCTATGTCTTTCCCCAAACCTTCTTCCTTTAAAGAAATTTTAAAAAGTAAAAAAGGAAACTCGTAGGATATGGAAACAGATTTGATCAATTTTTTCCAATGTGAAAGATCACAGAATCATTTTGAAGTGCTTTTGTTAAATGTACCTAATATGTTTATATGCTTGGAGGAGCGGAGTTGTATTTGTCCTGATTCTTTTCTGTGCTTCAGATAACAGATTTTGCCACAAGGTCAGTGTCTGCTGTAAGAATGCTTATTTGATGTAAATATGATTTTCTGTAAACAGAAGTTGTATCAAACAGGTATTCAACAAATCACTGTATTCTGCTTTTAAACAGTGTGTGCTGGCCCATCTGGGGGATGTTACTTGCAAGTGGGAACGACACAGCAAAGGATTGCTCTGGAGAGCGTTTTGCTCATATGAGGATTAAACTGCACTTGGGAAGCGGTGCAGAAGTGGGCATCTTCACCATTTGTTTCGTGCTACAGTCACCATGTTTCTTAACCTTTCAGAATTTGGGACTTTAAGATGTGGAAGTAAGGGAAAAGGGTATTAACTGCATGGGATTCTGGTTGCTCTTTTTTAATATTTATCACTATTTCTGTTATGTTTGTTTTTTTTTTTCAGTTACAAGAAAACACATGAGACCCTGAGCCATGCAGGACAAAAGGCAACAGCAGCTATCAGTAATGTAGGAACAGCTATCAGCAAGAAGTTTGGAGATATGAGGTATAGGCATCTTCTGCTTCTCTGGTCGTATTTTGAGAACAAAATGTATAAATTATTTGCCAGCTCTCCTTTTACTTTTACATTAGTGTTTTACAGGTAGTCTTGAGTATGTTGCAGCATTCATGTTTTAACCGAAAAGAAGGTATAATGAGGAAGACATAATTTTTATTAGAGTCCTGTTTTGTTGTTTTGTTTTTTTTATAAAAGTACAGTTGGAAATCCCTTTGGAATAACTTTGCAAGCTCAAGGAATTTTACAAATAAAATGGAACAAAAAATTGCTGTTAGATCTTTAATTAATCCAATTTTATTCATATGTGGACTCTGGAGAAAAATATCATCTGAAGAAAAGAAGCCTGGCTAGGAGCTGCTTGTGAAAAGATAAAAAAAATATTTTAGGCTATTTTTTATCATTTTTTTCAATATGTACTGCGAAATTTTGTTCTGCAGTTGTATAAAAATAGATATGATGGAAGTAACAGGAGTTGAGGTCAGTACAAGAACTGTCACTTAAATGCAACTTCAGTGTCAAGCTTTATATGTTGATGTGTCTTTTAAAGTGTTGATCTTAAAGTCCCTCAGCATGAGAGCAGAAATCATACAGTGTAAACCAGCACTCTACAGAACTTCTTGAGTTGTTTGAAGGAGGTGATTTTTTTTGTGTTGAAATAAATGGACATGGGTAACTCTGTAATGTATTGTTTGAGCTGCAGAATTGGGGTCTTGTTTATTAGAGATATTGGTATGTATTCACTTTTTTGTCATTTCGTATTGTATGAAGTAACCATATCCTAAGATCTGTGTGTGCTGCAAATGGCTGAAGCATAGTTCTTGACAGCTAAAACTTCTTTTTCCACTTTTTTTAATTTTAATCTGAATCTTAAGAAATCTTTAGAGTCTCCCCTTTATACCTACCTTTTATGTGCAGTTTAATAAACCCTTTGCAGAAGTACTACTGTTTTTATAGGTGAAAATAAAAAAGGAAAATCTTCATCACAATATGATCACCTTTACAGTGTCTTTTTCCACACTGCAGTTCAAAATGGAAATTTAGTGCAGGACTTAGAGCCAGGGTATCAACATAACTAAATTGATGCAGTTAAACATTCATGGGTAGTATATGCCTATCAAAGGCTATAAGAATAAAGAGGCATGCAATTGTGTTTTCCTAGTACATTTTCTTTAGCATTCAGCAATCTGAGAGCTGAAAACTTTCTAAAAAATAGTTTTGAGCTTTCATTTAAAAGTTTTTAAAGGTTTTCCTCAATAAGGTTATCTTTATTTAGAATTTATTTTAACTTGTATGAGCTTTTGAAATTTATAACATCTCATGTCTCCTTAGATGTATAGACAGTTATGTGGTAAAGTGTGTGGTTTATTTGTTCACTCATTCATTCCCTATTTGGAGCCTCCCTGTTGTCTTTCTTTTGATGCCTTCTGGCTCTTCCATTATGAGAAACAGTGAGTGAATCCTTCTTCTGTCCTTCATGTCAGTCATTATTTCTTGTGGTTTTATTTTATTTCACTTCAGTTCCCCCTTTCGAGGCTCCGGTTGGATGAGTCACTTTCACAAGCCTTTTTGCTACCTTTGTATGTTCTTTCTGCCTTCCGTGCGTTTATAGTTGTATTCTGTATTTTTGAGAAATGTATGAGATATGTGTGATGCACATGTTCCCTCTCTCATTTTCTGGTCATTCATAGCATTTCCTCTTGTAAAAAAGACAAGCCTACGGCTCAGCAAGCAGGTGTTGTTGCTGTTTCCATACTTTAGACCCTACAGCAGTGACCAAAGAGTTGGTGTGCAAATACCTTAAGCACTGGCTCTTGATCACAGAGGGAAGGATGACTTTAACAGTCCAGGATTCCTTAGTTCCTGTTACTTGTGCTTTGCACAGCGTGTGAGATTAACTGCAAAGGCAGAAATGTCTTCACTGAAATAGAGCATGCTTATCCTTTATTATTTCCCCTATTTAATCACTGTTACCAAATGCCTTTGTCAATATCAATCCTCAACCCCTTGGAAATCATGCTTCTGACTAGCACTTGGAGGGCAGATGGAAGGTATTTATCCCATTAGCCCTTTAGCCAAGGGCTCAAAGCAGAGGCTGAGTCCATAAGCACTTTGATTAATGAAGAAGCTGGCTTCTTGTAGCTTTCTTTGATTGAAATTTTTATCTTGAACCTGGTTGGGAATTTTTCAAGAACATATGAACTACCAACAGTGCTTTTTTTGTGGACACTTAGTGTTTTCAGTTGAGTTCTCGGGAGTTTTCTTGGCACTTGATGATGAAGAAGGAAGCAGTCTAGCCAGAGTGGCATGACTTGGGCCTTCTGCATCTGCTGAACATCCTAAATCTAGAGTGATGGTCAGTATGTTTCCCTCAGCAACAAAGCTGGCCTAACATCTTGGCTCATCTTGGGCAGATGCAGTTCTGTGTGGGGTCACACTATAAACCTTATCACTTACATAACCTTACATGGTTTTTAAAAATCTTCCCCCTCCCTTTCCATTCCCAGTTGTGTTTGGGGGAGTTAACTGTAAAGAGCCAGGAATTTTCTGTGTCATTGTTTACTTGCTTTCTTTGCTAATCCAAATAATTTTATTTCAGTGATCTAGTATATGGATTATCATCGTCCTCTCCCATAATGCCGATTTAAACAAACATCAGACTCTAGCTTAATTCTCTTGGTTAGGCATTAAGGCTGATAGTCACCAATGGCATCCAGATGCAAATCCCTGTTCTGCTTTCATTCAGAGCAGACACTTGAAACTGATTTCTAAAATCCAGATGTCATCATAATTCCCAGTATGTTCAGCAGTCTCACCTCCTGCCTGTGGCCATGGTGATTTTGAAAGGTTTTGTAGTCAGCCTGACTAAATGCTGAAGCCTGCCTTCTTTATGAAATAAAATTCTGTTTTCTATGTTGCCTGCTATATCAACTGTACAGAGCACTACATGACACATGTATTTCTGTTCTGAAGATGCTGGATCTTAATTGTCACCTCTTAATTGTCATCTCTAAAAATATTACTAAAATATCATATAACAGCAACAGGCCTGATAGATTTCCCCAAATGTGCTATTCTGCTGTGTTAGCATTCAAGAAGGTAAAATCTACAAGAAAGAAAAATGAGAAAATTTGGTGTGTCTGAAAGAACAGAGATGCCGCCTTTGGGGACCAAGTGCTCTTCATGCAGCTGCTGGGCTTCTCTTTCATCCCCAGCCTGGCTTCCCGGTGTCACAACTCTCTAATTCATTTTGTGCATGAATAATCGCTAGTATTTTACAGTTTCTGAATTTTGTATTAATTATTAGTGCTTGTAAGGTCTATTTACAGTCATAATGCATTCTTTTTAATATTATCATGTTACTAGAAATACCAGAAATGCATATAAAGACAGTGTACTAATACTTTTGCTTTAGGATACAGACCAGACACTGGCAATGTAGCTAAGATAATAGATTCTTCATGAATAGCTCTTGTGATTAGTTCTATGCCATTAAGATTTTTTGTTGCTCCTCCACCCGCAGTTCATATTGTCTCCTTTAAGATTTTTCGGACATGGAAGGCAAAGGGGAAGAGTGGGGTCTCGGTCACTTACAAGGCAGTAAGTAGTATGGGCTCAGATGTCTCAGTACTGAAGTTTTTATGCTGACATTTTAACATGGCTTTTGCTGTGTAGAGCATAGGTGTTATAAGAGTTGAGGGTCTTTATTGCTTTCTCCTCTACATACTGCTAAAGTGTGGATCTTTTCATCTGCTGGACTACTCTGCAGCCGTCTATGTGGATCTAAGTTTCATCCCTGCTGATGACATTTTTAGAAACAAGTTGTGATACCAAGTGGGAGACTTTCTGGTTTTTGGTTTGCTTTAAAAAAAAAAAAAAAAGAAAAAGAATAGGGAACTACTTACACTACACTGCTATATGCACACTACCACATACAGTGCTACTACTCAAGTAAATGTATTTAAAGATTAAGCTAACAATGGCATGATGCAATTTAGGATGTCAGCAGTTGTACTGCGTATAGAGGCTTCATTCAGCTGTCTCATACATTTTCTTTAATTACATGATCACACAGACCCCTTTCAAACTCAGTGCCTGGGATGAGCCAGCTCTCAAGATGAATGAAGATAATATAATGCCTCATTCCTGCCAGGAATTGGAAGGCACATGTGGAAAGAGACAAAAGACTGCAGGGAGGGAGAGCCTGGGGGCATGACTGTGCCCCTCAGAGATGACGGGAATCAGCACAGAAGGCACATGACGCCCCAGAGGGGTGGAGTAAGGCAGAGTTCATCCCCCTGGAAAGGGGCAAGGGAAGTTCTGGGAAATATAAAGCAGATACTGGGGCAATGCATTAACCTGTTATTTTCTAAGGATCTAGAAGATAGCATGAAGACAAAAACATAAAAGGGTTTGTCAAGAACAATTATCTTGAACTGACAGCACCTGTCATAGCTGATAGATGGGAGGCAGGCAATGTGATAGAGCTTGACTTTGATAAGGTTGTCTGTACTGTTTTTGCAGAACTAGAGAAATACAGCTTAGGTGTTACTGCTTTAGCAGGAAGAGAGCACAGGGAGTTGAAAATTATATCCAAAGAATAGGTCTCAGTATCTCACCGTAATGCAGGATTTTGTAGGCATCTGTCCTGAGCCTGTTACTTATCAACATTTTCATTACTGGGTTAGATGAAGGCATCAGAATGGCATCACTTAGAATTCCCCTATGACTGCAGTGGCAGGGTGTGCAAGCACTTTGGACACCAGGATTAGAATTCCACATTTATTCAGAGTAGGAAAGTATAAGGTGCTTTATTGACAAATAGGAAAAAAAAAAATCAAAATCAGAGATGGGGAGCACTGACCAGCCAGCTTTGCAGAGAAGGGCCTAGCAAATGCTAGGCTGGAGGCTCACATGTGCAGCTGAACAGGGGTTATTTCTGAAGGCTATGAAATCTCTCTCATTTAAAGTTTTTAGAAGCAAGTTGGGCCAATATCAATTGGTGATGGCTCAGGTATAATTAATCTGGTTTTGCGCTTTGGGAGTTGATTTTTGCTGTGCCTCTACTGTTGTGCCTTTTGGGGCTCTTTCTTGTTGTTTGTGGTGATGGTGGAGATTTTGCATAGCCTTTTAGGATTTCTGTGATCTAAGGATGTTCTGGGCGCTTAAAACTGTTGCTGGAACTGAATTCCTTCAGATACTGTAGCTGTCATGCCCAAAACTACCATTCTTAAACTTTACTGTCTTTGATACCCTTATATAGGAAATAGTAATACTGCATTGCTTCAGAACATAATTCCATAAGCATTTATTTTGCTGATAGGTGAGGCAGTTGTTTTCTTTCATTTCTACTGACACTCCTTCATTTGTGCTGGTTTTTAGAGGTTTGCAGTAACAGATTTCCTTTTTATATGGTGGTGCAGGTATCTGTATTAGCATGGAGAAGAGGGTGGCTGCTACTGGGGGGAAGCAGGTAGTAAAAGGAGGCTCTTTATGGCTTAAGTCTTACTTAAGCTGGCCTAAGCAGAACTGTGTTATGAAGATAAGCCCATGACTGTTGGAGAAGCACCAATACACATGATGATGTGTATAACCCTGTAAATGAGCCTGAATAAATCAATACTTTTCTTTGGAAGAACGTATGAATGTTATGCAGTAAATAATGCATCACACCACACATTGAGAAAGGATGTGAAAAATAAGTATTGGAAGAGATGTTCATTAAGTGTGCACCATCTATCTGGCTTGCTGTATGAGACAGGTGCTCCCTTGAAGTGGTTTGTAATTAAAGACTACCTCAGTAACGTGGATGAAGAGAGGCTGTCTGCCTCATCATGTCTCAACTTTGGAACATTAATGACATCCTTTGAATATTGTATATCAGTGTGCCTCTCCCAGTTCTGCTGCCTTAATTAAGTTTCTTGTAAGCTGGAACACAGTGTCAAAGTGGTTCAAGTATTGTTTTCAACAAGGAACAAGTACTTTAGAAATTGTCATTTTAGGAATTAAAAGCCCCTTATTTTTTCCCTACCCTTCTTAACTGAGAGATGATTAATAAAATCCAGTGGGGAAAAAAAAGACATTTGCTGTTGATGTACATGTACAATTCCAGTACACCTACACTTCAATGATATTACGGTAGGATATGGGGAGGGAAACCAGTTAACATTGTTTAAATCTGATCTAATGAAGAGAACACAAAACTTAGCAGACAAGTCTGTTATGCAGTGCATACAGAATAGGTGACTGCATAGTGAAGGACGGTGTGCACATTTTTCCTTTGAAGGGGTCTTAACTGATTCACATTCTAGTGTGAATTCCAGCATCAAGATTTGAGTGCAAATTATTTTATTTTTCTCCTTGGGCCGTTTGACATGTTACAGATGTATATGTATATATTTGTTACTTTTTCCTATTACTTTTAACTCTTGCTTTTTTTTTCCTTGTGCCTCCACCACAGATCGCATTCAATTGGGTAAGAAACATTATTCTCCTTGAATACTGCCTCCGTATTTGCCAGGCTTTGTTTTATGGACTGGAAGGCAGTAACCTCTTTCCTTTCAGCATCATTATATAGGATGAAAGCATATGCTACTTAAATTGTAATGCTGTATTTTTACAGCATGGTGAATATAATAAGAAATGAACAGGACTAAGTATTTGCCTTGAGTAGATTAATCTGAAATTCCAATAATGAACGTGTTCAGAAGATGTTGATCTTGGGAAAACCTGTTTATACATAATTTCATTCTCTCAACCATCTTTTTCTGTCACAGGTTGGAACAAAAGGAACGAACAGTAAAAATTCTATTCAGCTGAGTTTTAGAAAGATTTTATAAAGTATTTAATTACCTCCTCTTCAATAAAGCAAAAGTATTTTAGCCATGACTCTTGAGTCCTGGGAAAATTTCCAGTAATAGATCAAGTTCTGAACATGATAAAGGAGTTCTTTATATTTAGAGTTTGAATTTATTGATTCTGTAATGCACTTCAATATATGATGAATAAGAAAACAACTTTGTGTATTCAGAAATTCTGTAAGCAGTGTGGCGTTATGTCAGGTCACCCTACAGAAAGGCTGAACAGCCCTGAATCCCCTCCCAGTCCCTCTGGCCTTCTAGCAACTTCAGTCCACGGGAGAGCTCAAGAATATTTTTTCCCTTCAGCTAAGTTATCCTAACATGGACTCTTACTTCCCTGAGAAAACTTCAAAACATGGCATAGATTGACCTTCCTATCTCACTCTGACATGAAACCAAAATGTAATATTTAGCAACCTTTGTCTTGAAGGATCTCTGTTTTCTGCCCTAATCATCATCACAGACATGTATGTCTTTAAAACATCCTTATTGTTTTAGGCTTCTACTAAAAGAATCTTGCCACAGTTTCTATAACTTGCATCCTTATCTCTTTAGAGAAATTAAAAGATGAACTCAATAAATAAATATTATGCAATTTGCACTTAATATTTGGATTCTCTGTCATGTCCATCTTTCATCTATGTGAATTTAATTTGGCACAATATAATGTTCTTACTTAAATAGTCATATTTGGACTGTTTTGCTATTAGAAGAGGAGCAGCCTAGGCTGAAATACTTCCAAACTCTATTTTTTCCTATTTGGCATATGTTGGAAGACTAAAATGGCAATCATGCTTGTTTACTTTAACTAGGATTGTTAAAGATTTGCTGCGCTTGTGAAATGTTTGGGTTAATCTTTCATAACTCTTAAAAATTATGTGCAAAATTGAACATGAAACATTTGTGTTGTCTGCTGTCCATTCTTGTTAGTCGAAGCTTAGCAAAAGCCTTAAAATATACACAACAGCAAACAGTTTGTATTAGATCTTTTTCACCTGCTTGCCAAATAGCTCTTCCATCCCTTCCCCTCCCCCATTTCTGAATCTTTAATCTGGAAAAAAAAAATCTGTATACGGACCTAATGCTGCTCCGAATTTGTGCAGTTTAGAAAAAACACATGTGCTGTTTGTATGAGAGCTTTCATTTTTTAATGCTATAATCATGCTTTATGTGCAGCCAAATGTTGGTGGCTCTTCAAGTAAAGCTCTCACTGTTCTCAATCAAACCAGGCTGCAGCTTTCAGTCAACACTGAAAATAGCATGCATGGATTTTTGAAAAAAGACATACTCTTGCAGTGCACACTTTACATAAAATGCTCAGATCTAAATGCGCTTATGGAAAGTTCTTAAACTTCAAATAAAGATTCTTATTTGGAACAGGCTTGATGCTTCCCAGCAGTGGGGAACAGGTGATGATGTAACAGCAGTTGGTTTTGATGCCTCAGGTGGGAGAACTTGGTTAATGTAAGTCAAGCAGTTAGTGTGGGTGGTCATCTGCAAGTTTAAAGGTGTGCAAGATGATTTGGGGATCTTTAATGCAGAGGCTCCATCCTCTGCTTGTAACCTTCCAATACTCTTGCTGCTGGGAATTCTGAGGAGGGAAGTGTCATAAGGAGAGCTGGATGAGAGCTGTGGAAAACAGCTTCCTACTTTTGGGAAAGTTGAGGGGTGAAGGAGGAGGTGGAACGTCCGAGAGAGATGCGGACAGCTGAGAGCGCTGTCTCTCTGGTTGAAGGTAGCAGGAGCCTATTCAAACTGGGAGTCAGCAGTGGCTGTTTGGACTGTATATGTTCCACATGCGGCAAAGGCAATTGCCTGCTCACCTACTGCCTTGAGCCAGCTCTGAGGATGTTCACAAACCCGAGCTGTGCTGCACTTGCCCAACACAGAGCTCATCCCCTGTCACTGCGAGTCACAGGGGTGTCTCTCTGTTCCCCTCTCACATGTTGTGTGTCTCTCTAGATAGCAGCGGTCTGTGCCATTTAAATGGATATTTCCAGGAACTGGTTTGCATCATTGTTTTGAGCCCCTTTGCTGGTCAGTTGACATGAGAATGAGGTAGCAAGATCTTTAGTGCTGAGAGTGAGCTGGAGTTCACAAGTGAGTTTGACAAGCTGTTGCCATCAGGAGAGGAAGAAAAACCAGTATTCTTGAAAATATTTATAGGTACATTTAAAGTTAAAGAGTATATTATAATTATATTGGAAATTGGATTTTACAGCTTTTTTCTTTATTTTTTACCTTTGTCCTACAGCTACTCTATTCGCCATTCCATAAGCATGCCTGCAATGAGGTAATATGCTACCCATATTCTGTTTGCTATGGTAATGTTCAGCAGTGTAATGAAGGGGGATTTGCATACTTTGATCCTGACCCTGCAGTTTTTAGTTAGATGAATAGTCTCACTTCAATCAATTAAGGTTATTCATGTAGATGAGGGCTGCAGGACAGGCCATCTGTTTTTTTAATTATTATTATTATTTTAATTGTATTAAATGTGTAATCTCTTGTACAACCCTTTGAGTAAATGAAGCAGTTCTGAGATATATTTGAGTATTATCAGGTTTGTATTACTGAATCTGAAATTCAGTTGTTTTGCTGTCTCTAGAACATTGTCCAAAGCCCATTAATGTCAGAGATGCTTTCCACTCGAACAGGCTTTGGATCATGCTCCTATGGAGGGATTTTACATGAGTGCTCTCATATTTTAATGGCTATAATCATGCTTAACTTGACTGCAGCCAAATATTGACGTCTGTTCAAGTAAAGCTCTGTTTTTTCAATAAAATTAGAATCCAGCTTTCGTTTTACTCCCTTGGCCTGTAAATAAATGAATATCCTCACTCCTTGCCAAGCATGTGGGAAAAACAAATCTCCTAACTATATGATGGATGCTAAGTCATTCAGCTTCAGCAGGTGGATAGTTTAAGGCAAGCATTCACCCACTGATGTGACCTATGGGTTAAATGCAACTCATAAAACTCAGTTTCTCTCTCCTTTTGGCTCTTCTTGCCCTATGAAAAATTTGTCATCTAATTAACAAGAAAAAAATCTACATTATTTTCCCAACTGGCTTCTGTTTTCCCTTTCTTTAAATTAGGGTCATTTTAACTTAGCCTGATGAGGAATATGATGCAAATGCATTTGCAGAAATAGGAACTGTGCTGGACATCAGTGTCTGAGCTGCAGAACCTTCACTAATTATGAAGCAAAATGTATGGAACACTATAGTTAGCTCTCGGGTGTCAAGCAAGGAGCAGAGAACCAGAAGGTCCCCTTTACCCACTGCAGATTTGCCCAAGTCCTTTGTGCTGGCTGAACACAAAGAAAAGCTTAGCTTTGTCAGAGAGCCATCTTAGGAACAGAGTCTCCCTCAAGTCTTTATCTTTGAAAGCAGCAGGATACATCTGCAGTCACAAAGTCACAGAGTAGGGGGGTCAGGATTCCTCAAAGGCCCACTTCCTATGTAGTTCTAATCTCCTTCCCAGCCTCAGGACATTAAACTTGTCATCTTTTTAATAATGTAGGTTACAAACTTGCTCATCAGCTGAAAAAAAAAAGTTCATTTGTTTACAGCAATAACACAAATGGATAAAGCTACAACAGAAATGATAAAACCATAGAAATGCACCCCTACAGCCAGCATTCTGTGGCTGTTCTTCTGAGAGCATGATAAATGTATCGCAGAGTAGGCAGGCCAGTCACCATTTGTTTTCCATTACTAGGCAGGTTCTGCTTTTGCAAATTTGTACCTAAAAAATAGTCATCCAATTATCATAATTGGATTTGACTGACAGAGCACAAGTTGAGTGTTCATAGCTTATCAGCCTATAGCCCTGTGCCGCCAGGCAGCTGTCATTCTGTCCTGGCATTGTTGCCTGGTACAAACAGATCAAATTGTGGAGTTATCCCATAATGTTTGCAACTGACTCTTTTTTTTCGTTTTTCCTCCTAGGAATTCTCCAACTTTCAAGTCATTTGAGGAGAAGGTTGAAACCACTGTCACAAGCCTTAAGGTAAAGGTTAGGGGCAGAATTACATGGCTGTGTGTGTTAAAGTGTGACACCTTAGTTGTCCCTATCATTCGTAAGGGAGACCAATTGAATTTGCTGTTTCATCAAGAATTTCATGGAACTGCAAGAGCACTAATGGAGAATGAAGGCAATATGCAAAGAAATTGCCCTTCTCTGTCTGCTTAGTAAGAAATTATTTTTGTTGCCTGCCAGAGGGAGCAAGTGGTTTCAGAAATGCTGAAAACAGTGGTGGGAGCTGTCGTGTAACTCGGGTGTGATTGATACTACCCTCTAAGTGGCTCTTAGCCACTAAGCCACTAACTCGTCTTTCTTTGTCTGCAGATGTGTTTCCTTTAAAATTTAAGTGTTTTATGTGGATTTAAAATTTCAAAACTATATGGACATATTTGCTGCAGGAGAGGAACATCAAATGGCAGAGTTACCAGGCAGCACTAGCTAAGGCTCTTACTCGGCAGGGCAGAGCATAGCAAATTTGCAGTTAGCTAATCTTTGCTGCATGGTGAGACAAAAAGGGGTAACATGAGACGTTGTCTCCTAATGGTTCTTGTTCATCAGATAAAGTCAAGCATGCTCATAACATGGCATTTTACTTGGCTGTGATAGAATGCTCTATAATTTTCAGATTTTGAATGTTCACATTTATTTAGTGACAGTTTGTTCTGACAATCCAGGTTAGGTCATGATGGTGTAGGGCAATTTCATCTTCGTGCACTGTGTCAGAGAAGGAAATGTCATCTCAGTTTCACAGGTGGGAGACAGCATCCCAGGAAAGACTGGGAGTGTCTAGGAGGAGGCGCTAGAACAGAACTCAGACCCCTAGAACCCCAGCACAGTGCCTGTATACGCTTTCCTATTCTTTCCACTTTAGCTGCAACTGCCTTTTATTGTCACCCTTACTGTAGGAAGAATCATCCATGCAGTGGGGTGCATCAGTCTGGAAGATCTGAATTCCTGTCTGCTGCAGTCAGGCCTATTGCTTGTGTATATCACTTTGTGTTCCTTCTACTTCTACCCATTGAGATAAGGGATGCAGCTCACTGGAACACCTGAAGTCTGAAATTGTTTGGGTTGGTTGTTTGGGGTTTTATTGGGTAGGGAGCTTTGTTGGGGTTTTTCCCCCCATTTTTCACCACTCACCAGCAGGAGAAGTGCAGCACTTTCTGTATCCATTTAGTCACTAAACCTACTCTTAGGGCTTTCAGTAGTACTTCCAGCTCCCAGGTTTGCTTCTAGACTACTCTAGACTCCAGAAATCCATACTTCCTACAAATAGGCCAACCTTTGAAAGAGACAGCTTAAAGCCTTGCTTTCAGGGATAAAGGACAAATATGAGTGATGATTTTTCTGCATCAAGGGAGGGGTGTCTGTTTCCAGTCACCTCAGTGTGATTCAGAAAAAGTCAATTCAAACTGCACAGCTCTGAAGACCATTTCCTCTCACAGTGTTTCACTTGAGGAGGCAGATCTTACTCTGTTGATTAAGGAAAGATGTTCTAGAGGAGACTATTTGTCACAGCTCAGCCTGCTGTGTTCAGAGTGCTCTTAGATCATCCTTTAAGGAATCTCTAATTAAGCAGGACAATACAGTAAGTTTTGAGTCTGAAATAATACATTGTCCATTGGCAAACCCCCTAGCATTTTATGAAATATTTTCTGTCTATTTTCTCATTCTTTCTTTCATTTCCTTGTGCAAATGGGAAAGCTGGAGTCATGGGCCTAGGATGCCACCAGTATAGACTATGAACAAATGGGAATATCTCAGCACTGTTCTTCCTTTTGCCTGCCTCTGTTCCAAGCCTTTTAAGGTTAGGAGGACTGGGGGACGGGGGAGAAGTCATGTAGTTCCTCCTCAAGGATCATGTTATGGTCTGAAAAAGTGGAAAACTTCCCAGAGGGGCTTCTGAAAAAAAAGGACAGCAGCAGTCTTATTGTGTTGCTCCCAATCCCTATATTAGCTAAAACTGATGTTCAGATTTCATGCATTTAGAAGTCAAATTTAAAATTAGATTTTATTTGCTCTTGGAGTTTGGACTTCGGGTTGCAGCTTTCATGGGAGAATGTATTAGTTCAGTTTCCCCTAGTAATCAAACAGCACCTCTGTGCCTCATTCTTTTCAGCTTTTCTGAAAATCTGAACACTGGTGAATTAAACATTGTTTGCATAATCAGTGGGGTACTGGTCAGTGAAATGACTTTCCTCATTCTTGGTTTTGGATGGAAAAGTAGGCAGAAAAGCAAATGAAAGAAAATGAAATTGCATTAACGTTTCTTATTTTGAGGTGTCCAAATCCAGATGCATCTTATCTGAGTCCTTTGAGGTAGTGCAGGAATAGTTTACTTTCACAATCACCCTGATTAGTCTGAATCAATGTTCTTCTGAGAATTTTAATTGGCAAATTAAAGTCATGAGTCTGGCCATGAAAACTTAACACTGGCTTTACTAGGTAGTAGCTGCCTTTTTGCTGGAAGTACTGGGCCCACTAGCATTTAACAATACATGTATTTTATATTGCTGTTTGCAGAAATCAGTGATGGACTGATACCTTCTGAAATCAGACTGGATATAGATTTTTACCTCTTGAGATGGAAACTTTTAATCAGTGACTCAAACTGTCAAGCCCACTACTACCTTATTTTATTGCACTTTCAAGCTAGGCAAACTGCTGAGCTAGCTAAAGAAACAAAGGATTACATAGGATTAACCCTTTGGAAACTCAGGACACAAAGTTCATTTAATTAAAATAACCTTCTTAAGCATTCAGTGGCTGACAGGTTTGAAAAATGCCAGCTTGTCTTTAAGTCCTGCTACAATTCTAGGATGGAGTACAGAGTTTTGCTCTATTTTCAGACTTGAGTCAACTTCGAGTAGGTATTATCAGCAAGCCAAGCCGCAAAAGAACATTTTCTTACCAAGACAACCTAGTCAAAACAGCTTTGCCTCTTCATCACATTGGCTTGATCATTTCCAAATCTTTAGAAAAAGCTCTGTCTTTTTTAGAAAAACTGTTTCAGAGATTTAGGCTTACTGGTTTTTATTTTTACTACATTTACAAATTCAGTGACATAAAGCATTCTGGAAGTAGATGTGCAAGCACATTGTCATATGTTTCATTAATGTAATTTGATATCTCGTCCCTGCCTTCCTCCATGAAAATGCTGCAGGCAGTTTTGTATATCAATATCTATGTCGCTGCAAGTGCCTGAAAGGAGACAAGCTGCTGGGTTTGTTCTTTGGTTACCACGTTCCTTCTGCTGTCCAAAATCCAAGTACGGTTTATGTATTTTGTGAGAAGCTGCGTTACCATTGCAGGCGGATGGGCCACTTTACTCAGCAAATGAACCAGTTCATTTTAATACCCATCTCTTATCCAGGCTTCATAGAACTGGAAAAAACAGTGAAACCAGTGTGAGCTACTCATGTACATAACCACAATGGGTCTAGTGGTAGGGTCTAGGATTCTGCCTGGGATCTGCTCAGGGACTGGTTCCTTTAAGCATATGAGACATGCCACTGGCAGATTTTACAATGGCAGCCTAGTTTAGAAATTGGGGGAGGAAAGAATTTGCTTTATTGGCCTGTTTTTGTAGCTGTTGTTCTAAAAAAATAACATCACATGTGTTGTCTGCCTGAACAGTTCCCAGCCCTCCATGACCATGGGCTGGAATGCAAATGGGACTTGCTCCAATGTGAACAGAAGCACTTTCTGTTCTCTGTTTGCCTTGTTTCAGACCAAGGTTGGTGGGACAAGCCACACAGGAGGCAGTTTTGAAGAAGTTCTCAGCTCTACAGCCCATGCCAGTGCTCAGAGCTCTCTTGCTGGTACCCGACTTCCTGAGAGTGAAGAAGAGCTTCAGTGTTAAACTTCAGGCCCTCCAGAGCCCCACATCTTCTCTTCAGAGACTTGCCCAGACAGTGATTTGCAACCTTCTCTCACCACACAACTTGTGCAACAAGGTTTTGTCAGCTTTGGAAAATTGCCTCCCTGGCCTTGTGTTGGAGAAATGTTTCCTCTCCCTATTTCTATTTTAGATGGGCCATTTTAGCGCCAGGTACTTTGTACATCATCAAAACCACACACCAGTCATTGGCTATAATGCACTAAATTCTGTGTTAAGTGACTAACATAGTTTTCATTTTCGTGTGACTTGTCTCCAACAGTCTCCCAGTCCCTGTTTCTTACCTCTTTCAGTTTGCTCTTTTGTATGTGTCGGTTTCCAGACCCCCTCTCAGTGCCACATCAGACAGATGGACCTAGAGCTGTGCTAAGCTTTCAACTGCCAGCAGTAGCCCATACACCAGCTGTCTACCAGCCATAACAGGTGCCCTTTGTTTCAGTACATGATCTATTTCCTAACAGAATTAAAATCACTTATTGTCACAAAAATTTTTTTCTCCTTCACTGGTACAGTCTGGCACTGCCTTCCACCTGTTACTCGGCAGAGTTAAGGAGGACAGGAAGAGACACCCAGTTATTCATGCAGAAACTGAACTGATCACAGCTCTGGATTCAAGATGGTCATTGTGGCTGGAAAAGTTTCACTTTAGAAATATGTACCATTGCTCACTCTCTGTGATTTGGTAAGGCTTGATAGTATAAGTTAATAACAAAATCAAGTGGAGTGGAGGAAACCTCTAATATTTTTGCCTCAATATCTTACCCTCAAAAATAAGGGAAGGTGTTTATGAGCTTCAGTCAAGCTACAGCCTTAAGTGAAAGAATATAAACCCAGCAACTGGCTTCAGATGTGCCATAGGTTAGAGAGCCCATGCCTTCAGCCCACACTTCAGAGCTGCTAGCATAGACCCTGTCATCTCACAATACACACGATGAGTAAAAACTTAACTTCACTCTTGGTGTCAAATTTTGTCATGCTTCGCTCCGGGACATAATTCCACCGTGTTATCTCTGCTCAGTCACCAAGAACCAGGCATTTCTCAGCTGTGATTCAGCATGCTTTCTTGCATTCTTCTAACATTTTTTCTAAGGAAAGAGCAGCACGTTTGTGACACTATCTGGCTGTCTAGTGAGCACGTGTCAGTATGCATGTTGCTTTAATCAATTCATCAGACTGAGGTGAGCACAATATTATCGATAAACAAGATGGAAAAGAGCCTGGCTACTTTGAAAATTGATGCATTTTTTGAGCATATGCCAAAGCTTCAAATCAGTGTTAGTGAGTTTGACATTACACATTGCTTAAAATTTTGTGAGAAAACTTGGCTTTAAGTGATTTTTTTTTTTTTTCCCCATGTGGCTTTTGGTAGTTTTTACGAAGTTGAAAGTCCTTTTGTAATGTTTGGAGATTTATATCACATGCCTCTTTAGTGTGATTTTTAGCATGGAAGCAAATCTAATTATGCTTTTCTAGTATTCTTGTGACAATTTTCTAGCTTATTTTACGTGGTTTTGTGGATAAATGTGAATTTATTTAAAATGTGAGCTAATAATGGTCAACTTAGTTTGTGTAAATGAAGTTCTTGATATTCTTATTAAAAATAAATTTCTCTCTTACTCTTTTACCCTTTGTGATGTTTTAATTCTGTGTTTACTAGTCGTACTGAGCAATCTGATCTAGTGGGAGGAGCCCCTGCCCATGGCGGGGGGGTTGGAACTAGATGGTCTTCAAAGTCCCTTCCAACCCAAACACAATGATTCTATGACTACAGTGCATCTATAAGCCTTGCTGTTTCATGGAAGAATGTCAAGGTAAACTGAATGAACACAATCTGCTATTTTTACCTACAGTTTTTAAAATCTGCTCAGTTTCTTCTGGGCCTGAAATTCCCCGTGAAAAAGCTATGGCCCAAGTTTTGAAAATTCTGAGGTTCAGTGGAGAAACATACTTGAACTAAGTTTAATAAAAGTGAAATGCCAATTAATTTCAGTTTATACAAAGTACTGTCTTCAAGGACGAAGTTCTTGTTTATCAGGCCTTGTTTTCCCGCTATTTGGCAGGAAACAGAACAAACTTTCCCAGGTGGCTGGGCCAAACACAGACCAAAAATAGCCATGTCTAATTAAGCACAGGTACAACAGGGAAGCGGTCTGTTCTTGTTTAGGGTAGTGCTTGTGCTGTGTATGTTTCTACCAAACATCTCTCCAAGGCCACTTTTCTGGTTTGTCATGAACGTTCTCAGTTCTGTCTTTCAATGCATCTGTAGCTCCTTCATGCTCAGCATTCAGTGCAAACTAACAGAGACTACAATTTGTCTGCATCTTGGTGGAATAAATATACTGAAGAGAGCTCAGTGGGCCCCACTCCATCCCCCTTGCAGTCCTATTGCTCAGCATAGCACAACCTGTTCTTCCAGGGTTTCCACAGGGCACAAGTGCTCCCTTGTGGGGTTCCCAGCAGAGCAGGCATCTCACATCTCCTGTCACCAGACCAATATGCTCTGCAGATTTTGTGCACTGTGCCAACCCCTAAAGCAAGAGCTCCCAGCAGCTGTGCCCAGCACTCTGTGCCTCTGCCAAAGGCACCAGCTGCAGAACGCTGCACAAGCTTCGGTCAGGCCCCTGAGGTTTGCATAAAGGAAATATTTCCTGAGTCATGGTGCCTGAAAATGTGTGCTCAGCTACATTACCTATCTTTAAACTGGATGACAACTGCATTTAGTTTTATGCTACTTTATTTGACACGAGGCAGAAGACTGAAAAGCGAGCTCCAGGTCTCGACCATGTAAATTTTCCACGTGCCAACTTTGCTTACTTGGTAATCATGACATTGCCCTAATCTCCAGCTGCACATAACTCAGGAGCTGGCTGTGCAGACACTGGCCTCGTTATGGCATTTACCATCACTACAGCTTTACCTCCCAATCATTCTACATTGGCAATATTACTTCTGCCAGACACTCATTTACAGCAGAATCAGTACCAGTGTGTAACAGCCAGAAGGGGACCAGCTTTACACAGGTATAGAGGCTTCTGCATTAGACTGCACAAACACCAAAGTTCCCTCCCAAGCTCAGCTATTCTATGATTATCAATTACCTGTCAAAGAGTCTGTTAAACTGCCGGTCTGGGGAAAGGGGGAGTAAGGAATACAAGCCTTATGGAAATGTCAGCACCAGTCCTTGACACAACACATGAACTGTGGGAAAGTTCTATGAAACAATGAAGATATTGAGAAACTACAATTAATGAGATTACCAATTTTATCCACCATCACTTCTTAAGGCTTATGTACTCAAAAGAAATCTCATCTCTAAGCTCAGTCAAGAGCTCGCAGAGGAACGTGCTCATTGGTCTCATTTCTGTGTAGCACTGTGAGTGGATATTAACCCACTGAAAGGTAATTAAATCCATACACACTCGGAAGTCACAGAACAAGACACACAGAGTGCATTACATGAACAGATTAGATTGCAATCAGCTAATTTTTAAACGTACCTGAATTTCCCCAGCGGAGAATCTGTTTGTGACTGAGACTGCGTTAATCAGAGGCTGATTAAAAAAAAAAAAGAAAAACCCAAACAAGATAATTCTAAATATTTGGTCCTTGACACAAACTGTGATTTGGTGGTAACTATGCTCCTTGCTCGTATCTAAGTGGTCCTGGGATTCTCAGCAATGAATGCACAGGAAAAAAATCTGCTGGCAGAATCAGTGATCTTACAGAAAGAAACATAATGCACAGAATATAAAAGAAAGTGTTTATTATAGCTACAGCATTTAGGAACACCTCAGGAATTTGGACAAGATGTAGCAGCTATATTTTTATTCCTTTCTGTGTTAATCAGAGATACAAGCTGAAGTATTTCTGGGTGAAAAAACTTTCCTGCAAAACAAAAGAAAGGGAAATTTAATGAATAAGGCTCTCGTTTTCCCACATGTGAAAGGCTGGCATTGGAATGACAGCAGTGATGTCACTTTAGGCTCAGAATAAATGTAGAATTATTCAAGAAAGTGAATACTCCCAGTTTGATCCAACTACGGAGTAAGAGTGGTTACAGCCCTTCTTACCAAAAAGCTTTTATTTTGTGCCCCATTAAGACCTTAAGAGCTGCAAAAGGGATGCACCCTGACCAAGATAATGTGATACTATGTACCCTGCTCAGTCACCAAGAACCAGGCTATTCTATGATTTTCCAGGACTGGCTGACTTAGTTGAAAGAAGAAATAGGCAAAATAATAATCTTTATCATTTTAGCAAAGGAGTGACTATCAGTTTATTTTGCAAAGGACGAAAAGCAATGTATAGAATAAAAGGTAATACAATTGCAGCTAAACCATTTCACTGAGGTGGCTCTCACATACATGAACCTTGGGCAGGTCACACATGACCACAGCTCACGTAGAGATAAATTCTACTTCACTGGCTCAGGAAATACTAACAAAGTAGAAACAAGCTGCTGTCAGAGCATCTGTGAAGGCTGAAGACTCCTTTACGCCCCCTCTGATGTTTCAGGAAGTTCCTTAAAAACATGCAAGTGTAATGAAAGATGGGCCTCTCTCTAGATAAAAAGTGATCTAAAAAGAATTTGGCCTAAATGAAATTCAGGCTCAATATCTATAGATAAATATAAGGTATTTTCACAATGCATTAAGTTTCCCTCAAAATATTTAGGGTACTTGAGCAATGAGTAAAATAACTAGTTCTTACTTGCTCTGACTGTCAGAAAAAAAAGGCAATTTATCTATTTTATTTATGAAAGAGGAAAAATTAAAAGCCCAAGTGTCATACCAGCAGTTGAATCATAAAAATCTTGCAATCTGCCAGGTGTGTTTTCCAGCTCTTCATACTCAAACGCTTGCAGTATCATCTCACACTGATCCAGCTGTTTTACAAACTTGGCTTCTGCAGTACACTGGTTTTCATATTCCTAAAAAAAATTTGCAGTTATATGAAAAGAATTTTGTTTCTTTGAAACAGAGTATTGAAAGCTCTTTATGTATCAAGAATTTTCTTCACTAGTATAAGCCACTCCATAAATATTCACCACAGTTACATCTTTCACTTTGTTTTCAAGACGCTATTCAGCAAAACACTTGAAATAAGTATGTGCCAAATTTATATTAAATATAATGGGTGTTAAAACACAATTCTTCTGCATAATCTAACTAAAATACCAATTGTTTTGGCTGAATCAGGGATGATACAGAGGCAACCCTGCACCATATATAAGTAAAGCAATAAATTCCATTTAATAACATTTTACATATAAAAATCATTTGAGGCCTGGCCTACTATGAATTACCACAGTGTGTGCCTATGCATTGTCATCACCTATTTTTAAGACCTATTTTGCACTTTTCTCCACCACTTGCTGTTTCCATATGGAGCTGTTCTTTACATTTCTCCTGTCATTCCTTCCTAATCTTTTTGGTCTAATCTGTCTGAGCTGCTTATGTCCTTATGTCTCTGCTAGAAGATAGGAAGGGGAGTGGCTAAGGGGTTCCCCCCCCCTTCACACTTTTAAGTCCTTTGATTTCTATGCTATCTTTTCCCTCTTTACAGTCATCATCAGTATATATTTGAGAGTCATTCACATTTCTGGTCAACTTGAACAATGTTGCTGTCATTTGCTTCCAGTGATGGCTGCAGACAGGTTTGCCATTCATTTTCTCTTTCACATTGCATGTGATGTCTCATTAGCTGGTCTTCTCCTGACTTCCAAAATCAACCCCAGGAAAAAGGTTTTTTTCTGTGCAGGTTACCAATCACCTTGATACTCTTGGCAGGCCTGACTCCATTCATCATTAAACAGACCACAGTCTTAAGTACACACCGGGCCCCTCTGTGCTCCCAGATCCACAGCAGTTCTGCAGATAAGAGCAGCACAAGTACAGGAAAAGGTTTTCCTACTGACCAAAGAACATGGCATCCCTTTCTGCATCTTAAGACAACAGCTTGGTGTGAGTGTCATCACAGTGGCAAGATTGGCTTTGTAAATCCAGCACAGGTAAGTGTGACAGTCATTTCCTTGTCTGACATACTTAGGCTTATTACTTTACCTGTGAAGTCAGAAATCCAGATTTTGATAGCCAAGACTGACTCATTTACTATTCTACTGGGATTTTAATGATACTTTGAATTTTCAGTTACATTTTGATTTTCAGTTTAGTAATCAATTTCACTTCAATGTTTTTATCTTCTTTTTTTCCTTTCAACCCGAGCTTTGCCTTAAATACTACTTCTTATTTTCTTAAATCTATTTCTACTATTTTTCTTTTTTTTTTTGGGAGGGAGGGGAGGAGTGGGGTGTTCCACAAAGACAACAAACTCTTGGCAGCATTACAAAGGAGAACTTCAAGAGAAGGAGAACTAGGGCTGTTTTCCTGTAGAGGTCAGTCCCACCACCAGCAATTAAATGGGAGTATCAATCTGTTACCAACCTCTTCGTGCCATACAACCCACCAGATCTTATTCATACCTCAGCTCACATTACCCTCAAGAAACATCAGCTATTATATGTGCAACTGTGCACGGTGCTGACGTAAACTCTGTTTCTTCCCCAAAGGTGTTTAAGGCTGAAACAACAGCGCACTTTGGAAAAGCAGTAACTAGTCTTTCCAATGCCACAGGCCATCTTTTAAAAATTACTCCCATGCTTTTGCACTTGAAAATAAAGAAGCTTAACAGAGCCAAAATGTGCTGACTCATTTATTATTTTTTCAAACATCTTCTGGATTGTTATAAAGTGGAAATATATTTGAAGCATCTTTCTGCTGCCTCTCTTCCCTACCCTACACTTGCAGAGTGCCCACCAACAGTCCAAAGTAACAGTCCTTGTAAAGCTGAAAGGCAAAGAGAGGCAGAGACAAGGCAGAGCAGTGCAGGAACGACCTGCTAAGAGTATCAACAGATCTTGCCCCAGCCCTGTTCAGCTCTGGTCCATACCTTTCTTCACTCACAAAAGAAATCATAGGGAAACGCCTTTGGCTAGGTAAGAGCAGAGTATCGTACCAAATGATCGGAGGCTTCTTATTTTCTGCCTCTTTCTTTTCTTTTTAAAAAGCACCTAGTTGTTTCACTTAAGACTAGAGGGACTACCTGTGAATATTAGATTTTTAGGTTATCCTTGCTGTTATGTGGGTTGCCCTCATGCTAGTGCATTACAGACTCAATTCCAATAAATTATCGTGAAGGTAGAAACAAAGACCAAATGATCAAAAGTGTGCATATATTAAATTACGGTTAATGAGAATGATGAAAAGCTAACACGCTGAAGACCTGACTCCAGAGTGAACCAGCTCTTATACAATCATAAGGGAAGACTGAGACCAGCAAAGAAAAATACCAGTTCTACAGGACTAACCTTATCTATCAAAACCTCATTTTCCTCAATTGTAATATCTTCCCAAGGGAGAAGGAACCGGTGCTCAGTAAACAAATGCATACAAATTATTTCCCAGATCTGATGATGGTGATTTTCCCCCATTTACCTTGAGATACAGCTCTGAGAACCCATTCTCACTGTCTGTTCATCACACAACAACAACAGGGGAAAAAAAACCCCAAAACAAAAACCCCACAAAAAACAGGGTGTTGTAAACAAAAGGCAGAAATTGGATGCAAATATTTGGAATTTAAATACATTCCAAGAGGAAAAGCAAGAATATCAATATAAGATACAGAATCAGGTCATAGAGCCCAAGAAACATAGAATGCTTTGTTTGCAGCAACATGTCAACAAGAAGTTGTGGATACACTTGTCCTCATGTGACCATATGTTAGGAGAAGATGAAGCACAGTAATTCTAAACTTGAATTTTTTGGAAATAACCTATTCATCCCTCATTTATAAGTAAAAAAGATCTTATCAATTAACTGCATGAGTTCACATAAAAAAGTTAAATCACCTTCAAATACAGAAGATACTTTCCAATCCAAACTTTAAAGTACATAAGGCAAGAAATCCATAGTGTTTGTAGAAAAGCACTGTTTTGTGTCATACTGAAGTTCAAACTTAAGTTTTGATTTACTTTAACATTTTAAGTTACTACTGAATATTTTAGCCTAATGGGCTTTATAATAAAGAAACATTAAATAAATATTTTATACTTGTATAAAAAGCAGAAAATAATCTGTGGCATCATCAGTTCCCATTGTTTTCTTCCTGTATTAAAAGCTGCAAAGGGCCAGATGTGAACAAAAGTCATAAATAATGTAATAAAAAAACCAGATTTATATCCAAGCGAGCTGGATGTAGAGGACAAACCCTTCCTTCAGTTGTACAAATCAAGCCCTGGACAGGTTCATCTGGAGCTTTGTGAGACCAGAGGCCAAAACTGGTTATTTTGGCAAAGTCCAGGGTTTCTGTTAGACAAGGATTCTAAAATGACCTTGACTCATACCATTAAGTTTTATCTCCTAAGCAAATGAATCTAGCTTTCAGAGGTCAAAATAAGAGATGGAACAGTTTCACAGGTACACAGAAGAGGCAGAAGAGACTGGGTAACAAACAATTTTACCACAGGATTAAGAGAATGTAAGCTTACTTCCCAGAGTTCATAGATTTCTTTTCTGAGGTCCTCCGATAGAAGCTGAGTCAGTTGTTGCATAGCTGCCTGAAAAAAAGAAGCCACTTCCATTTACCTGATTTTTGAGCAAGCACATTTCTATCATTGTCTTATCTGAGTAATTACCTACTTGTTACCAAGTTTGTAGAAACATACACTACACAAAATATCATTGTATTGTGTTGGAATGGCAAGGCTTTTTTGCGGGGGAGGGAAGGGAGTTACAGCACTGGCCAAGGCCAAGGTGGTAGCATCTCTGGAATAACATATTTAAGAAGGGAGGAAAAAAATTCTGTGCAACTGCACCCCATTGCTTCCTACCACTGAAGCATCACGGTCTTGTGCCTTCCCACCTCCTTCCAGCTCCGGAGCTCATCAGATTTCAAGGTTAGCAGGCCAAAATAACTTACCTGGCAAAAAAAGAAAAACACCCAACCCAAAAAACTTCCCCCTCAAAAAACCCCAAACTTTATTTTTAAATTAAGTTAATTTTCTGCTGCCTTAGCCTTGGGCGAGACTCGCCCATTAAACTTACTGCACAAGCAGCAAACTTCAGAACCTGGTCAACGTCGGCTGTAGAGCAAAGGGGAAAAAAGAACTCTGCAATGGAAGCAGAATATTGATAATTCCCCTCAAGCCACCTCCTGAGGTTGCCACCCTTAATGTATTTTTTCAACAAAGTATTTCAGAATCATCCCAAACATTTAATGCTTTATCTTCCTTCCCACAAAGTCAACAGCAAAGTCCTCACTGAATGAAATGAGAGCAGGAGCTGAAAATACTCAACAAAACTTTCTGAACACATTTATGCATCAAAATATCTTTTTCCTTGCCTAAATTCAAGTGAGAATTCTTTCTAGAAAAAAGTTGAAGCCTGATTCTCAGTGACACAATAACCTTTAGAGGCTTCCAGCAAAGAGGCTTTTTTTCTGTTCAGTGTTTTGAAGCTCTTCAAAGAGTGTAACGTAATGTTTCAGTGATTATTCCTCTCCCTCTTTAATGCTTATCTGTTTAAAACTTGGGACTAGGGGGGCTATGACTAACTCTAGGAGTAAGCTTTTTGCTAAGAAAGTGGAAATTACAGACCTATTCGTATTTGCTGTTGTTGAAGTAGTATCTTTACTGACTGTAGTTGTGGTATTTCGTTTTCTCAATGTAATTCCTAGCATGTTCTTACACTGAACAAAAAGGCGAGTTTCTGAGGCGACACGTTGCCCTCTAGCTGTGGCTACAGAAGTGTTTTACATTTTCTTCAAATAATGCCACAAACCAGAAATGACAAACCAACAGTTTGGATATGTACAAGGCCAAAAATAAAGTAACTCTAGGCATGCTGCATTTACTCACAACAACAAAACAAACAAAAAACACCAATAAACAAACAAACTGTGGTGGGTTACAGTAAATTCGGGAATAACTGGCCAAGATGAAGATTACTTCAAAGGTTTCCCTGCCATAACTTTGTACTTGGTGATGTTACAGATCACAATGAGTTGAAAACTGTAGTTGGTTGTGGCAGACTTGTGTAATGCCAATGACAGTATTATATTGCTTTAGTGTCCCTTCACCAAACCGTTAAAAACATACAGAATGCTTTGCAGATGTGGCTTTATGCCTTATGTCCATACCTCTTCTCTCCTGTGTTTCTCCTCTTTTGAGATATTATCTGCAGGAGCAATATCTCCAACAATGCATTCAGCCATATCATGAACCAAAGCTAATCGTATGCATCTGACAAGAAGCAAAGACAGAATAATTAGCTTTTCAGCATTTTAAGTTATATCTTGTTATCCACAAAGCTAGGAGGCAACAGAATTCATATCCTTCCTATATATACAGGTCGGCTGGAGTTTTCTTAAACTTTACATTTTTCACTTCTTTGCCAAGAGAAGTAGTTTTCACCTAGACATGTTTTTAGTTTCTGATTGCTAGCTCCTGCTGCTTGTAAATACAGATTGAAGTATAAATACACCATGTACCACAGCATAGCATTCAAAAGTCGTGTACTTAGCTTTTGTACACTTGGCTCTCAGAGACGTTGTGATAATTAACTGTATGATATACTTCACGTTATTCCTCCAACAGGTAGGAGATAATCTGATTAGAGCCATCTTAAATTCACTATATAATCTGACAGTCACAGCTCTGTGGCTATGCCAGTCTGCAGCAAAATGTTCAAAAAAGCCTTCACCTCAGCTTCTGAAGCGACAAAGCAAGCATGATCCCATACTGGTCTCGACAACTCATTCAATAATGAAGCTTTCTCTACTTTGCTAGTAGTTTTCTCAGGCTCCTTAACTGCTGCTGAGTACTAGCTCAGTCAAAATCCACATGCTGTATGGCTTTGCCCTTGCTGTCTGTTGCTTCAGACTGTGTTTAACAAATGTCTTCAGCTTGCTTACTTACGGCTTGAGAGAAGGCCAGCTCAGAGCCTCTGCACTAAGGACTTGCCTCTGCACTCGCAGTCTAGCAATAGAAGTTTTTAGCCCCTTTCAGTTCTCCAGGTAAACAGCACCCTGTCCAAAGGATGGAGGGAAAAGAAGAGGGGAAAGGTTTTCAAACTCCTTCAGTGTGTTTTAAAAGTTCTTACTCAGGATGACAGCTCTTTTTAGCATTTTGTCTGCAACTGTCCCACAACATTACCATACGGTCATGATAACCAGCGGCAGCCTCACCTGTCCTTGTTAAGGCTTTTGTCTTCAGTCACCAAAGCCATCATTGCCATCCTGTACATATGATCGGATACGCTCTCTGGCTTTGCCACGTTCCTGTACACCCATCCTGTCCGTGGTACTCTCTGCACGAGGGTTACAGAATCACTGAATCAGTTAGCTTTGAAAAGACCTCTGAGATCACGGAATCCAACCTTTGGTAGGTCACCACCATATCCCCTAGACCACGGCACTATAGACGTTAAAACCCTTGGATTTGAAGTACCTCTCTTCAGAGAGACCAGTAGAAATTTTGCCCCACTGTGACCTCCACGCGCCGGTGATGCCTTCGGGAAACACCTGCCCCAACGGGCAGGACCGGGCTCCCCAAGATCGTGCCCGGCCAGGAGCACGGCCCAGCCGCAGCCGAAGGGCCGGGGCATTTTGCCCTGCCCCACCCGGCGCCCCCCAGCCCCTCTCCGCCGCAACCCCAGCCCGGCCCAGCCGGCTCCGCTCCGCAGGCGCCGCGGCGGGACCACCAAGCACACCCCCGGCGGAAGGCCCGGCTCTCCGCCGGCCTCCACCGACCTCGCCCCCGCCGCTGCCCGGGTACTGCCGGGGAAACCCGCCCCGCGGGAGGCCGGAGGGCACGAACCCCGCCGGGCACATACACACACACCCACACCCCATTGGGCACACACACACACACACGTACCCACACACCCCATTGAGCACGGACACACACAACCCCGCCAGCCCCCGCCGCCGCCCCGCGCCCACCTTGAGCTGCCCCAGCAGGCGCAGGAAGGACAGGAGCCCGGCAGCGCCGCTCGCCGCCATCCACCACCCGGCAGCCTCCGCACGCTCCTCCTCCTCCAGCCGGGAGCGGAAGGAAGCGGGCGGGCGGCCGGGCCGGTGCCGCGCTGCCCGCCCCGTCCCCAGCTGAGCGGCCGGAGGAGGGCGCGGGGTGTAGGGAAGCCGTATCTGTGGGGTGCCGGGTGTTGGGCGGAACAACGCTACCGACGCTCTGCCTCCTCGGGGATGCATAAAAAAAGAACGCTTCGGACTGCGACTGCAATTGGGAAAACAGCAAGAGAAGCTGGGCTGCTTGCGGGCCATGAGAGGGGAAGGGATGTGGGCGGCCTGTCCTCTCATCTCCCGGGGTGCAGCGGGGGAGGAGGGAAAGGCAGTCTCGAAGGCAGGAATAGCTCATACTGTAGCCAAACCTGAGCATCTCGGCGACCTTTACCATACCTTTAAAAAAAAAAAATAAAAAAAATAGAGGTAGATTTTGCAAACTGATGTATATTATTCACAGAAGATAGGGTGGTTATCAGAGGTGCTAACGAGTTTTAAATTATTCTGGGAACTGGCTGGAGTCTGGCTACTGGCACTTCCACCACTTTTACAAGTTGAATAAATAACACACTAAACCACTTGACAATTGGTGGATTTTCAAAATACCCTGCGTTTCTTTGCTATTTTTATATTGTCAGCTGAAATAGCACGGAATGGTTTAAATGTGGTGATGAAATAGTGTGTTTTCAGAAAACAACCTCTGCAGTTTGCCAGATACCAACAGATGGCAGAGTATTTTTATTTTTGCTCATTCCTATGCTTAAACTCATAAATTAATAAAGTCCAGACACTACTTTGGTGACCGTTTTGAGGCTGTCTTCCAACAATAAACAAGAATCCTAGACCAGGAAAGTCATCACCTTTACACCTGTGCGCAGTCATGAAGGTTGGAAAGGACTTCTGGATATTGCAGTCCAGCTTCCCTGCTTGAAGTGAATCACATCTATTGCAGTTTTGTCTTGACAGCTCTTGAAACCATCCAAAATAAAAATTCCATAGCTTGTCCAGGTTAACTATCTTCCATGTAAATCATTTGTTTCATAATGTCATCTTTGGACCTTCTGAGCCACTTGTGCCTATGGTTTCCTGTTGGATTACATAACCACTACCAAGGGAAGTTTAGTTCTGCCATATTTGTAATCCCCCTTCAAGTAATTGAATGTTGCTGTTATATGATCGCTGACACTCTTCAACAGGCAGGAGTCCCAGGATACCTCAACATCTCCTTCAAGATGATGTCATTTAGATCTTGATTATCTTAGTAGTGTTCACTGGAGCTGCCCTATCTTGATCTGAGGAAGTACCAAACTGGGCCCTATGTCCAGCCAGCACCTCACCAACACCAAGCAAAGGGGGACAGTAACTTTCCTCAGCCTACTGGCCATACTCCTAATGTGGGCTACTGTGTGATTTCCCATCTTTGGGATGAGAGCACACTATGTGCTTGTATTGGACTCAGCTTTCATGTAACCCCAGGTCATTTTTGGTGAAGCTGATAGCCAGGCTCTTTCTTCCCAGCTCCTACCAATGGAAGGGCTTATTCAGCCTTAGGTCCAGGATTGAGCATTTATCCTTGTGTTTCTCCATGTTGGACGTGTTCAGGCTTCTGTCAGCCCAGTCCTGAAGATTCTCAAACTCAGAACTTAAGCTCTGCTGTTTAGTGTATCAACCATCCTTCCAACTTAGTGTTGTCTTGAAAGAACCGGAGAGTGCATCCTGTCCCGTGGTCCATGTTTTTGATGAAGACAATGCACTATATATACCCTAGTATCAACCCCTAGAGCTCTGAACATGCTATGGGCCTTCAGGCACACTGCCAAGCCACCAGTTGCCACCTACTGAGCCTGTCAGCCTAGGCAGTTTTAATGCATCTAGCAAACAGCTTGTTCACGCCATATTTCCTCACTCATATTTCCTTTACTCTGTGAGTGAAAGTGCTGCAGGAAATCATTTCAATCCCTGTACTAAAGTCAGGATCTGTCGTGCCCACTGGTCCATCGTTGTCCATGTAGCTAGCCATTCCATTATAAGGTGCAGTTAGGTTGGCCAAGTGTGATTTTTTTTCCTCATAAGTCAATGCCAGCTGTTCTTGATTGCCTTCATGTCCTTTACAGGTGTCTCTAGTAAAGCTTCATCAACTTTCTTTAGGTATCTTACAGCCACAGAATCTTTGTTGTTTCTTCAACATCTGAGAAAAACCATCTGAACTCAGTCATAAAAATAATAGAGAGTAAGTTAATAAGTTGCATTTTAAGTAAGATGCTGTATCTAGTTTAGGAGCACTATTAAGGCTGCTTTGTCTTTTAACACTCCTTGAATGTATCTATTTAATGTATCTATTTAGGATTCACAGCCCTTTAAATCCATTTGCTTCTGCAAATCCATTAATACTTCTTCGATATGAATGAGTCTTCTACAGCACACATGAGGAGGCATGATTTTCAGTTTTCTTGTCTGACAAATTCTTTGCCACTGATGTCCTTAAGACAGGTTTCTAGAACAAACTCTTGTGTGACATTGATGAGGCTGGACTCACAGGCACTCATCTCAGCTGTCCATTTAGTTCAGAGAACACTATCAGAAGCAGCATACTCTCATTCACAGGTTGATTTTCTGATGCACTTAATATCTCTGCTGGATTTGAACCCTTTGGAGCTGTGAATGCTCTGAAGACCTGAGGTTTCCCATGGTGTTGGGAGGTACAGAAAACTGATGGACGACAGGATGGCCACAACATCATTTGACATTGTGATGGAGAAGAATTTCTGGGCATCAGCTATAAATAACGTCTTGACTTATTTTTGCAAAACTTATTTCTTTAAAACTATACCCTAACATATGTACCATTTATATGGGATAAAATGTACACAAAATATTACACTTAATACAACCACTGTAATTCTTTTCTTTAGGTATTTATATAATTTTTGTGGTTTTATAAAAACTCGAATATTTTTAGTATTTTGTAATATTTGTATTTTTATAAAATGTATTCATGTAATATTTATATAGTGTATTTTTTAATATTTGTCAGTTTTGTAACATTTGAATGTATATAATTCTTCTGCATGCACTTTGTGTGCTGTTTTTGCATATTGCTTATTGATACTGGTTTGCTACATAGTTGTTCTGAGGCGGTACTAGAGGTATCATTTATGAACTTTTTCAAGTACTTATCAAATACAACATGTGGAATATTAGAAACAGACTTTCTGTAGGCTGGAGGATGCTAATAAAGTAAAAATTTTAGCTCTGTCATGATTTTATTCTTGACTAAGCAGCCTGAAAAAAAAAAGAAACAAATTTGGGATGCTCATCTCCATGCAATTTTAAGCAGCTTTGGAATTTAACTCAGAAACTTTAGCAAGGATTAGCAATGTCTCCCTAGAGGGTATTAAGATAGTGTTAAGGCATGAATCTCAATCATTCATCAGTCTCATCTGGCTTTTTCTACATCTTTTTCAGAACAGATGGCAATTCCAAAGGAGAAATCCCAGATTAGTTGATTTGTTACTGCAGAGTAATTATGATTTAGTAGCTGGAGATGGCGCTCTCTGTCCGCAGAATTCTGCTTTGACCACATTTGCTGCTGCCCAATGCCAGCCTGAAATTGTGCTTCCATTTCTTTAAGAAATAGCTTTGGGAAAAAGGGAATGCTTCACACGCTTGGCTAAGTAATATGAAAATCATCTCCCCAGATGTCAGATGACTGGGAGCAACCCATTAACTACTCATAGCATGGATCTTAATCAGTTTGTGGTTTATGTAACGTAGCACCAACAATAACACATCAAGTTTCAAAAACTCTTATGTGTTCTGCCAACATGGACACAGTAAACCTTATGTTGGCAAAATATCTTCAGGAAAAGTAATAATTGACAGGATTCATCTGGTAGGGAGGGAAAAAAAAAAAGAAAAGAAAAAGTTATAGAGTTCAGTGGACATAGCAAAATGATTGCATATCACAGACCCATCAGGCAGGAATAACAGCCCTGATGTCCTCCTTAAGAGCCAAAAGTTTGAAGAGAACCTTCCAGACACTTTAAATGGTTGTTTTAGTTCTCCAGACTGTATTATATCTTTTTTTTTATCTGAGGCAATCTTATCAACAGTGTAGAGTTAGATAGTGAAAATCTGTTGCAAGAATACTTCAGTAAGGGTACAGAAACAACAAACCTCTGGAGTGACAGGTACCTGTGTGCCATGTAGCTGCCTTTACTCTGCCATGCACTTGCAATGCTGGACTATGTGTCCTTGTGCCCAAGGAGCCCTGTACCGCCCTGCTCAGGCTGTCAAAGCAGGTGAGAGAGGCACCCCAGGGAGGCACCATGCACTGATGTCTGTGCCAAGGGCTGGACATCTGCTGAAACTTCACAGAATCACAGAATGGTTTGGGTTGGAAGATACCTTAAAGGTCTTCTAGTTCCAACCCCCTTGCCATGGGCAGGGACACCTTCACTAGAACAGGTTGCTCAAAGCCCCGTCCAACCTTTCGTGGAATGCTTCCAGGGATGGGGCATCCACAACTTCTCAGGGCAAACTGTTCTAGTGTTTCACCACCCTCACAGGGCAGAATTTCTTCCTAATATCTAATCTAAACTTACTCTCTTTCAGAGAGTGTCACTACATGGCCTTGTAAAAAGTCTCACTCCAGCTCTTTTGCAGGCCCCTTTATTTACTGGAAGGCTGCTGAGAGGTCTCTCAGGAACCTTCTCTTCTCCAGGCTGAAGTGCCTGTTCATGCTCTGCACCTCATGGGAAGTAGCTTAACACTGATAGTGTTAACTCTGGTCTGGTTATTATCTGTAAATATTGGCCATATGCAGCCTAGAGATAAGTGAATAACACTTCATTTCTGCTGGCCATTAACATTTATCTAACCTAAAGAAGAGCGTTCCAGGAGTGTCTGGCCTTTGGACTCCAAAGAGAGAGAAAGCTGCAGAGGAGCACTGAGGACACTGCAGGGGAGCACTGGGACGGGTGCAGAGGAGCACTGCTACAGCTGCACTTTCCCAGCAGTGTTGCAGAAGTCCCCTCACATACTGCACTGCAACAGAACCACCACGTGAGAAAAAGCAAGGGAACAAAAATGAAATGAGAAGGTTGTTTCGTTTTTTGATGAAATGTGTCCGAACTCCAACGGAAGGCATATCAGAAGGCTGAAGAGAATATACACTTACAGTAGGCTTCCCATAGTTGGCAATAGCTGTCCAGAGTATCCACATTCAGTGTAGCTAACCTGTGGGATCGCTAACAAAAAAGAAAAAGGTTCTTCTTGCTGCTGTTGAATGACATCTTGGGCTTTCTGTAATTAACAAGAGATTTTCTATCAGAACCTTAGGATTAGCCTATTTAACCCTTCAAAAAGGAGAAAAAGTGTTCTTATCTTAGTTGTGTAACATATCTGCAGGGGGAGGAGTAGAACTTTAGAATAACACCTTTAAAAACAAAACAAAAAAAAGTCAATTTAAGAGCAAATCAATCTTACATGAGCAGAACATTTCTAATGTAAAAAGGCAGCTGAATTAGAGGATTAGGTCACACTGCCCGATTAACATCATTTGATCTTCTGCTATTGAAAAGCCACTGGCCTTCTCAGAGAATGGAAGCATTCAAACTTTAAATGAAAACACAAGCCTAGCTTAGAAAAAAACCTGCTAAACTGAAAACAACTTGCCTTGCTTCAGTAATTGTTGGTTTGTCTCTGCTGCTGGGGGATGCATCCAAATTAGGATTTAGGAATCCCTTACATTTTGCTATAACAAAGAAGGGCTGCAAAACTGAATGAGGGCATCTTGGGCACTACATGGGAGAGGCTTACAGCATGTGAATCTTGCCTTGCTTTGCCCTATCGCATTTATTTCTTGTTTAAGTGTGGAAGACAAGTACTCAAAGTTCTGTTTGAGGTTTGTATACTTTATAACAAATTCGCTGTTGGTTTTGCCTTTTTAACTTTTGCATGGGAAGGAGGTGACAAAAAAAAAAAGGGGCTCACCCTGGTCTGCAAGGCCCGCTCAGAATCTGAGAGGTACCCACTGATGACATAAGAGAGCAAAAGAGGAAGGGAGTTCTAGTTATGGTTGTTATTTTTTTAAAAGTTGTATTTGTTTTAACTAATGAGCATTTTTAAAGAAGGAAACTTTTCTTAAAATTTTAATTCTTGCTTGGGAGCCTCAAAGAAAAATCATAACAGATCAGCCTCGATCTTCTGAAATTTTCTAAGGTAAAGTGAGAATGAAGGAGCTTTTTTGTAATTAATCCCTTTGTCACTGGAAACACCAAGAAAAGAGTGAATCCTGTGTGTAAAAAATCCTCTGGCTACCTCTCATATTTTTTCTGTTAAAAAGTTTATACTGTTCATACTGTTTATTGCAAATACACATATTGCACTTAAATGTGTTTCTTGAAGGGATTTTAATAGTCCTGTGCATGTCAGCACTTAGTAAAGTAAATAGCAAGCAGATAGTATCTCTAATGACCTGATGATCAGTTTGCTCAAAGGGTTTTTCTGTGCTTTTTGGAAAGTATTAACCAGTATTCAGAAGAAGTGGATTTTTATTATTTGAAAAAAATACTCATTTAATATTCATGATGTTATTTTCAGTCATAGTGGTTTTTTAGTTTCTGGATGTGGAGAAAAGCAGTATTTTAAGATATAGAAAAGCTGTGAATATTCTAGTCATTCCCCCCCCATCATGCTTTTAGGCATTGCGCATTCATATAATCAGTACAGATCCTGCGCGGTCTCCTGAATTTTCAGCAGTCTCCCAAATGTCAGCCAAGTCAGATCCTGCTTAGTTTCCAAAATCAGATGTGATTGGGCATGTAACAATGTAAAGAAAAATAAACCCTGAAAGGCACTCTGAATTATAATGTACATTTTTTTTCTGACATGCAAGAAAGAACAAAATGGAAGTTTTATCACAGCTCTGCTTCCTTTTGAGTGCCCCCACCCACCCTTATTACTGTGAGCAACGTTTTCTCAAAATAAAGGCACACTGATTTGTTTGTTATTTTAGGCTCTGAGAAGAAGGTCAGACTGGAACGCTGTCCAAATATATGCCTCTAGTCCCATTAAGGACCTACAAGCACACTTATCTCCATCCGTTGCGAAGGAGTTCATTGTCTTCCAGAGAGAACTCCTGGTACTACCTAACTCTATGTATTACTTTATAGCTGTACGTGCTCATGCATCCTTGTGGAATCTGAAGCCGCTTCATTACTGTCAGTTCTCACACAGGGAGAGATGCACGTAATTAGCTGCATTGGCCTCATGCTCCCCCACTGCTTGGCTATTATTTTGATGGCTGGTGACAAGGCTCTGGAGCCTCCCTTCCCCTCTATCACCCTGCCTGGCAGCTGCAACTGAGCGGCCTGATTTGTGCCCTGCCAGCCCTGGAATGGGAGAAGAGAGCAGGGTACACCCTGAGGCCACAGCTTCTCTCTGCAGGGGGTTCAAGGGGTCTTCTAAGGGCAGGGCCACTGGCCACAGCTGGGGGCTGCACTCCCTCCTCTCTCATGCGAATGGTGCAGCTCCCACACTAATAAAATAAATCTGCTTTGCTACTTTTGTCCAAATATTTGAGCTTTTCAGGCGTCCCTGGACAAAACACACCAGCTATTGGCATGTTCTTGCTAATCCAAGGGAATCTTTTGCATGGGCCCCTGCTTTCTAACCTGAGATTGACTTTAATTATCCATTATTTTGGCCACTGGCCACAGCTGGGGGCTGCACTCCCTCCTCTCTCATGCGAATGGTGCAGCTCCCACACTAATAAAATAAATCTGCTTTGCTACTTTTGTCCAAATATTTGAGCTTTTCAGGCGTCCCTGGACAAAACACACCAGCTATTGGCATGTTCTTGCTAATCCAAGGGAATCTTTTGCATGGGCCCCTGCTTTCTAACCTGAGATTGACTTTAATTATCCATTATTTTGCCTTCCTCCCCATGAGCCTCTTGCTGAATGCATTGTGCCACCCAGCATATTAGTCAATCATCACATCTCACAGAGCACTATACTTTACATCTAGGCTTTGGTGTCATTCATGTGCAATGAGTGGAGACAGCAATGAGTTTTAAGACGCTGGGTAAATGTAAGCATGCTAGGGCCTGTCTGTCCCTATAGTAAATAGCTTTGCTGACATTTAAGCTGCACATGGCTTGATGTTAGGTCAAACAAAAATGTCACACTATAATCACTTTTTAAATAGCTGTTTCCGGCTCAGTTAGTACTGTATAGTTCCAGAAGAGAAAGCACTTACAAGCTGACAGACAGAAAGAGGAACCGTCTGCATAGGATGTTTGCCTAATCCCTTCCCTGTCCTTGCCTGTCAGGCTTGGAGACCGTTTGTTTGGGGGGGCAGGAAAAAAAAAAGCATATACCATTTAACGTTGCTGTACTTTTCAGCTGTGAAGATTCTAAAGAAAACACACTAATAAGTTCTGGGGAAGACTCACATCTTTGATGTAGCTGTGAGGGGGTTGGTTGGCTCAGGGGGCACCCAGCCCTCAGCAGTTTTTGGAACTGATATAGTGTCTTGGGGCACTATGCTACTGAGCTGCTATTGCTGGGAGGAGGTATGTAGGTAAAATCCTAATGAGCATTGACAGCTGAAAATGTGAGGGTTTTCACATTCCCTGATACCACTCCTTGAATCTGTCTCTGCCTGTGAACCAGCCTGTGAATGACATGGACCATGGCAAAGCCATTCAAGTCTTGCTTCTTCTCTCAGACACCTCAGTTTGGTGTGTCTCCATATAGAATCATAAAATCATTTAGTTTGGAAACAACCTTTATATGGTTTCTTTGAGGCTCTGGCATCCTGCCATACCCTAAGCAGGAACTAGCATTCCCATGGGGCACAAGAATGGCTTGCCAGAGAGCACAGCAACATTCCCCAGGTCCTGGTCTCCCATTAACACAGACAGGCAGTGGGCCAGAGCACCCTGTGATGAGGCTGAAGTGTGTGTATATGTCTTTCCTCTCCACAAATATGGCTGGAGAGAATACTTTCATCTCACTATTTGGACACTTTTTCTCTCTCCCACCCTCCCAAAATCAGATATATGTGCAGTGCTGCTCACCTGATATTTTACCTTATCCCACAAGCCCTCCTGGGGGTTACGAGCAGTTTCTTTTGTGGCAATGGATGGCTCTAATCAGAAGGTGGATCAGTGGATTGTGAAACGGTTGTAGAAGGTAAAGCATGACGAATGAGAGTGTATGATCTTTTGTCCAGGAAGAACGGTGTTGGAGAAGCCATGGAAACCCGTGAGGGAATAAAGCAGTCTTGTCATCAGTGGTTCAGCAGGAAGGAAAAAACCAGCCTTACTTGGCTTCCACTGTAACCTTTTGCTTCTTAATTGGATCTCTGGCTCTATTATTTCTAACAAACTGGGAGTCTGAGAAGGTGCTATAGAAGTGACTGAATGCCACTGTGAGAGTCAAGCCCAAGCCTTGAAAACCCCTGGCTGCTGCTTCATGGAGGCCGCTGACCCCAACTTGTAGGTCTGTTGTAACTCATTTCCTTTTCTGATTAGGTCAGAACAGTGGCACCAACCTGAGTGTGTCAACATGGGGATTTCCTGCTACGTTTATTTTCCTCTACTCTGAAGCAAGCTGTATGTTACACTTTTTAAGTTGAAAAGCAAGTTTATTCCTGTAGAGATAAATTTACAAGCTGCATTTAGACAGTAAGCAGTAAATCTTCACACATTCCTACTTTCACATCATAATTACAACAGGTAGTGGCTACTGTCTAATCACATAATAATGAACATGATAGATAAGCAAAACTCTTCCACATTCAGACTGTGGAAGATAAGCTTTTGCCAAATGCAGTTGCAAACTGTGGGGCACTATGAAGGGGGAGCTGGAAAAATATTACAATCTCCAAGAGGTGGGGCGAGATAATGTTTTGTTTAAAACTTCCCAACTTTTCTTAACACAGAAGCAACTTTTGTTACACTTCAAATTTGTACCAGCAAATCTTTTTCTTTTAGGCACAGTTTACTGAGAATGATTGCCCTTTTACCCAACCACTGATGTGAAGGCGAGCGGTTACCATTGCACACAAGCTGTGGAGATCCACTTTGGGGCTGTTGGAGAGTTCATCCTGGCCAAGAGAAGGCTAAGGAAGAAACAGAGGGGTGGAGTATATGCAGTGCACAGAAAATTTAGTAAGAATGACCATGCATTCGAAGTCCAGCCATTTCTTCCTGTTTTAGGCTCTTCACCAGTACGAAGAATGAAATGCGACTAGAAGAGCCAACTGTGGGTGAGCATTCCTGACAAAGCACAAAAAATGGCATGCACTGAAAAAAAAATGCTGTGATTTTTGGTCTTATATGGATTCACTGGTCAAGAAGACTCAGTTTAGGGAAAAGGAAAGGCCCCACTGACGATTCAGATAGAAACTTTGTAAGTTTACATCCTTGTGTTGTGGAGTTCTTCTTTCTCATAAAACAGACAGAGCAGAGTAGGGGTGGGCAATGGCAGTTTTGTTACATGTTACATGTGAAATCATGTATGCCATGATGAACCATTAATGAAATGCAATGTTTAGAACTGTAAGCTATCAGCCTCATTTTGTCTGCTCATCATCAAATAAAGATTTACAGAACTCATGCAAGGGAAAATTTTCTTCAGTCTTACAGCATTTCAAATGGATTAAGGCATTCAGCTGAAAGATACTTCCTAGGAAATCAGAATTTAATAATCAAATATTAGTTAATATCACAGTTATTTCTAGTTTGGGGTTTTTTTGTTAAAATTACTTGAATTCCTTTCATTGTATGTCACATACACAGTATTGAGTTGTGATTAGTAGATATATTCTTGCAACTCCACATGTCATTCTTGTTACTGAAGACCACACAATCCCAGAATATTTGAGGTTGGAAGGGACCTCTGGAGACCATCTGGTCCAACCCGCCTGCCCAAGAAGGGTCAGCAAGGGGAGGTGATCCAGGACCATGTCCATACAGCTTTTGACTCTCTCCAGGCATGGAGACTCTGCAGCGTCTCTTTTTCATCTTCAGTGACAAAATATCATCCCCTTATGATACCATTACAAGGAGAGGGACTTCCCATCTGCAGCTGTTTAAGTAAAAAACCAAGAGGACACACTAAAATGGGAACTAAAAGATGTTAACATTTCCACTTTTTGCTTTGCTGACTCCACATTCTTTAGTTATATAAAATATAAAATTTATGCGACGACTTTATTAAGTAATTCTTTACATCCACAATTTTACTGTTTCTTTGCAAGTGGATCATAAATCCTCAAAAAATTTTAAAGCTAAAACCTGCAGCCATGTACCATTGACATTCCCAAGAGTTTTTCAGTATTTCAAATTGTCTTCTCAGGTACTGCAGCTTTTCATATCTTGTATTTTTCAAATGGGAAATCTAATACTGTAATATCAACCAGGATTTCTGCTGTGCAGAAAAATGCTAATATTAACTTACCTGACTTTTAAACTAAGGTTCTTTGAATGAGGCATATATTTAGACAGTTACTTTTGGTTCTTTTCTGAAAAAGACTTAATTTGGACACTTGGTCTTAATACAAGTATGTAAATTTATAATCAATTTGCAGGTAGTGTGGACATATCTAAATAGAAGACTTTTTTGTGAAATTTCTATATCAACTAGTCTTTTTGACCAAGTGCATTGGCAGATGTTATTTATATATGCCTTCCTATGTGCAGTTGTGTATCTGCTCTGTGAGAATATGTATTTAGTTTCTAATTGGGTTGCTAAGGGTAACACTAATGAATGTTTTCATAAGCAGAAGAGTGAAATCCCTGTCAGAGAGCTCTCTGAGTGTGAGAGTGGCACAGCATGCATACAAAGACTCAAGAAAGCATTTCAGGACCGCTGGAAGTTGCAATAACCCCATGCAAGACACCCTGATAAAGTGCTGTGCAAGAGTGTTCCATTTCAGGGCACTGACAGGTCAGTGTGGTGACATTAGGAAGATGACAGCAATGTTCAAATGATGATTCCACATGAACAATATTCACTGTTTTTTGGTTATTTGGAGGATCATTCCAACTAAAGTTACAAAAGAGGCACATTATAAAATTGTTGGGGTGAAATTTTTAATTGTCTTGTTTAATGTAGTTGGTTGGCCTTTGTAAACTGGTTACTATGCCATTCACAATTCACAATAAAACCTATCCTAATAAAATGTTTGTCTTCTTTGTCTAGCTGCCTTTTTTTTTTTTTTTTTTTTTTTTTGGTTAATAGATTTGATTTTTACAAAGCTTGTCAATAAGGTTCTTGCTCTCTCAGAATTCTGGGGTTCTTTCTACGTGAACATTTCAGTCAAACCAAAGGTGACAACTTAAAGAGGTGCAGATGGCTGGAAAGGACTGGCTGTCTAAATTAATTGATAGAGAGTCTTCTACTTGGTTGACTGAAGTTTAGCTCTGCTAATTTCTTAAAGACTTTTTTTCTCAGCCTTGGTTCACGTTTTAAAGTTTTGTACCTTCCCTGGTGTGGATTGTGACTCTACTAATGGTAACCATTTCATTGTTTTGAGATATTCCCAGAGGCAAGTGTAAATCCCCTCCAAATCCCCAATTTCATAAGTATTTCGGATTTTTTTTTAACTTTTTTTTTTATACCGGAGTGTAAGTTATTTATCACTGTTACCTGACTTTCTCTTGTGAGCATTTGGATGTAAAAATTAAAAAAAAAAAAAAAGCATGTGCAGAAAGGTGAAAGATAAATCCTTTCTTTCTCACAAAGCTTATTTTCTATGATCAAAGATTTATTTGTGCTTTTTTCTATTCGAGTTTGCTTTTTTTCAATTTCACTTTTCTTTTCTCTTCAATTTATTTTCACTTTATTCCCCCCTTTTTTTTTCCAATTTCCTGTTCCCCCATAACTTAGATCCTAGCAGCTATAAGGCAAGTTGTTTAAGCAGATAAAAACCTGAAATAAAAAAGAATTTTGCTCAACAAAAGCTGCAAAACTGAGTTGATGGCAGAGGAAAAATTGTTGGTCTCGCCCTTCCCTGTTTTTACATCAAGAATGTCCAAATTAGAAGACTAAAGTACTATGAAGCAATAATATCAGTTAATTAAATTTGGGGTTTTGTGAGTTTGTTTGTGGTCATTACCCAGGTAATTAAGGGCTGGTCTTGGATTTTAATTTTTCATTTTGGAAATATGAACTCTTTTTTTTAGACATATTAATTTGTTGTGGATGATGGCCAAGGTGCTCAATTTATAACTGAATTACAGATTTAGGTATGGAGTTACGGCTTTTTGCTTTGAATTTGTGACTTGCCACGTGAAAAGGGAAGACCTTCTACAGCAAGCAGCTGCCATATGACCCTGTATTTGGCTGCTGTGAAGTGCTTGCATGGCATTGTGCATCCTCCCTGCAGGAAGCCCATTCCTGTGCAGGGAGTCCTTAGACCCAGCAAAATGTTTTCTTCGCCTATGAATGCAGCTGTGAGCAACAGGCTGTACTGTACCGAATGCAGTTTGTTGGCATGAGTTGGAACTTTATGCTGTTCTTTTTTTTCCCCCTGTTTCCTCCATGTAAACATTTGAGCAAACCTTTCTTTTGGTTTCTTGGCTGCAATATTCCTGGGGGGGGGGGAGCAGATCTTTTGTGACCTGCAAAACATGGAAATGAGAGTTTCAATAAATGTTGGGAAACAGTGCCTCCAAACCCTTGTTTGCAGGTGTTTTTCAGCCACAGAGCACAGAAAATGCCACAGCCACTGTCTGTGAGGAACACAGCTTAGACACAGCCTGGACAACACTCACAAATTGTGTTAAACAATCTCCTGGCCAAAAAATATTCTGGTAAAGAGGTCATGAGTAATTTTTAATATCAAATATTTTTGTGAATGGAGATTTTCGCAACAAGAAAATACAAATGTGTCACTTTTAAAATACACTCATCGGAAATAATTTTCAATTAAGCAAACTTATAAAAAATAGTCTATCAAAATAATTATGAAAAGCACTTTTATTTAGGGAATGGTGTTCCAGAATGTACTGGAGCTGGTCACTGCTCCAGTATCAGATTTAATAAAAACCACATTGTAAAGAAGGATCCCAGGCCAAAATCTTCAGGATGCTTCCAATCCCAATGGAGTTGTGCGAGTCTAATTGAGTACCATTCTATTGTACTCCATGTATTTTTGACAGGTAAAATAGACAATTAAATGCTTTATCCAAAGCATTTACATGTTTTTGTTTTGCTAATAGGATGCCTCTGTTTAAACTTCTCCCTCATGCAGTTCTTAAAACCTTTTTACGTCCTAGGGAAGATGGACATTGGGAGCATGTGCTCCCAATTGCCACTATACTGAGTGTGACAACTGGAAAAAATTATTTCTCTTCAAATCAACAGAGTAATCTGTACAAAACAGGCTTTTTTCCCCCCATTTTTAAAATTAAAATAGGAACATAGGTCACAAACTATAATTCAAAATTCAAATAAATCTTTCTTAAAATATTTTTTCAATTTTACTTCTATTTTTCATGTAAAACTATTTGCCACATTTGACATAAATTTTTGCATAGTTTTAACATGTGTCTGCTTCTACTGATAGATAAACTGCATAGGCAAAAAAAAATTACTCCCTTTAAAGTTACTACTTGTGTATTGGATATGTATCTGTTGCTTAAACAGCAACGGTTAAAATTAAAATCAATTTATCACCCACTCCTATGACACAAAACTACATTACCTTTTTAAAGAAGAATATATATGTACATGTTCTCCTGTTTGTTTTTGAATCACCTACTACTGCTGCTTGGTCAGAAATTTGAATTACAGAGACAGTCTCCCAGACCTTGCTGGTAATTAATCGCTGTAACTTGGGTGTGCCTTTGTGAAACCCTCAGTGTGCCTGCAGATAAACAACTAATTAGCACATTTATACAAGTGAAATTGATTTCCAATTATGGCTGTCCCTCCCCTCTTTCCTATTCACACGCATTTTGCTTAGGCCTTGGGGACGCCTCATGGCTTACCAAACCAGATAGCCTTGTCTTTCTCCCTTTCTTCCTCCACCATTCAGCAAGTGTTTAATCCAAGCCAGGCTGCTGAGCTGGTGTGCCTGCCCTCAAGCTGCTGTGCTGCTGGGAGAAGCCTTTTGAAGGAAAGAATGAGCTTTTTAGATAAAACAAGGAAACGTAAAATGCATGGGGGCAAGAACAGTGGTAGTAGTTTGTAATAAGATATAGCACTGCAGAGAGTCTGTACTGGCAAGTAAGAACCTGTAGAAATATCCCAGATCCCTAGATTAGCTCAGAGGGCTAAAGGAAAAAAATGTGACCAGCAGTATCTAGTGCATATGGGCACAAACCAGGAAATCCAGAGGAATCTGTAACACGGTGTATTACAAGCAGCACAGAGGTGCAAACTAGTCCTGTGACCTGCTTATCTGCAGAAAGCTGGGACTGGATCCAGCTACTTTGATCCTCCGAGAAAGGAGGGAATGCAGCATCATGTACAGCTAATTTGGTAGAGTTCACCTACAGTACAGCTCCAGCCCTAACATGGGCCAGATGTCATGACCCCACTGCTGTGCTGCCCGCCTGCCTGAAGCACAGTACTTCCCTTTGGCAGATGAGTGCCTTTCCACAGGGTGGAAGTTTTGTCTTCAGAGTTGCTCTAAGAAAAAATAAATTCCTTGCCCTTCTTTATCTCCAAAAAGGGACCCACCTCTTGTGCATAGTACTCCTCTGTTTCCATCAGGGTATTTGGAAATCTTTACAGCATTTCACTGGAGCCAATGCAACTTTGGTGCTTTATTTCTCAGAGGCACAGCAAGTATGGAACATATTACCTTGCTGGGAAAATCCTGAGTTGGGTTATTGTTTTGGCACTTTTCAAATTGCCTTCTCACTCTGTATCCCAAAGTACCTCATAGGGTAATAAATTATATTACCAGCAACCAGTATGACCTCAGTAAGATCCACCTATGGCCAAGAATAGCTCCATGTTACTGTCAGTTAATTAGCGGTAGCATTCGTTAACTGAGGAAGTGAGAGCCAGGAAGCAACTCTTTCCTCTTCATGTCCAGTGGCATGGCACAGCACAAAAGCTATATAACCAGTCACCATCAGCTGGACAAAGGGAGGTTAGGTATCACCAGGAAGTTCATTCCTGTGGCCCATGAGAGGGGCATAGCACACACACAGTCACCCTTGCATGCACACCCCATGCATGGTCACACTTGGGGTTGTCATGCCACCCTCCTGCAAGCAAGGCCTGAGCTGCTATCACCTTAAGCTCTGCACTGCCCTGACCTTAAACCTTAACCCTGTGTAATCTGATGGGGATGGCTTCCCAATCCTGTAGACTGGTGCCCTCTAAATTCAAGCTAAATATTCTTCCTGTGGTGTACAGAGGTTGATATGTTTTATCACACTGAGCATTAGGGGAACCCAGTTAGGCTGTTTGCTGCCTCTCTGTGGCCATTCAGGGAGCCTTTCTGGGAGCAAGGATCAAAGAGCCCATATTTTAATGTGGAATAAAAAAGGCATCTGTGCTTCTACACCCTGATATGGTTAATTCTTGCAACCTGAAGTGATGAAGAGAGACCCAAGACGATGGGGAGCTGGAGGAGCAGAATGCAGCTTCTTGTGCTCCAGAGGGAAAATTCCACACTGTTCCACTAACTGGTAATGCTGGCAGAGTGCACAGGGACTGATGCTGCACACTGTCCCCAAGACTGGCACAGGCAATGCCCAGTGCCCTTCTCACTGAAGGCATTCTTGTCCTGAAAACAAAACCATACCTGAGGCATTAAGAGGGTATTGATCCATAGAAAGGTAGGCAGAGAGCACTGCAGAGTGTGTGATCCTGAATGCCACTGTGGTCTCAAGATCTTATAGACATGCGGGTGTGCTGCGATGGACTTCTCCCTGAATGCATTCTTGGTCTTTCTGCTCCTTCACAGCACCTCTCTGACAGCCTACAGGGCTCGTTGGTATCACTCATAGTTCCATTCAGAGTTCATCCACCTCTCTTAACCCCCTTTACTCTGTCAGCAACCTTTCTCGCCCTCCCACCACAGATAGCGGACACCCAGCTCCCCCTAAAGCACTTTTTTTTCTTTTTACGTGTGAAAAATATTTTCTTGCTTTTCCCTCTCCTCCTCCACTCTGCTCCACACCACATATTCTGGAAGTCACCTTCAGACCACACTAGAATGTTACCTCTATTGCCCAGGGCTAGGATCATGTTACAGCTTTCCTCTTCTCACTAAAGATGTCTGCTCTGATTTGAACTTCTCCAGAGTTCAGGGATGTTTGGAATCTGGGCTTTTGGCTTGGACCCCTCTAAGTGCCTCGTGTCAGCATCTAGGAGTTGACAGAAGTTGTTTGCAGCTGGGGCACTCAGGTCTGCATGAGGTAAATGACGAGGAATAAAAGAAAGAATTAATTAATTTAATTAATTAATTAAAGTTGGCCCCATGAGGAATTGCCTGGCTTCTGGAGACACACAAACATATCTTTCTTTCCACCCAAGCCACAGGTCACAGTGCTCATCTGGCTGCTGGAAATCTCAACAAGCAAGGGGATTTCAGGAGGCAAGGGTCACACAGCCTGGCCTGATGGAACAGAACTTCATATTCTTGCTTTACTTTCAAGGGACTGGGTTAAGACAAGCTGATGGAGAAGATCTTTACAGAGAAATGACTCCATTTGGTATGTGGCTGCTTTCCCTTTGCAATGGCTTTGGGGAGGCTGGACTGTGAGAGAGAAGAGGTGATGGGCAGAACATGTATTTTTTTGCTTTTTCTTTTTTTTACCAGAGTAGGGTTGGACAGCTTGACTTTGCCTCCAGATCAGGACTCAATATGCACAGGACAGGGGAGGAAGATGAGACTTGTTTCAAAGCTCTTTTCAATGTGCAGGCTGCATTCCTCTTCTGGCAGCATGGCAGCATAACTCAGGGCAGTGTGGCACCACATCCCTCAGGGTTATGCCTGCTGCTGCTGGGGGGGTGTGAGTGATGCATTCCAAGCCCATGCTCTCCGCATGCCCTCAGCCTGCTCCTCAGGGAGGAGGTCCTGCAGGACTGGCCAGGTGTCAGTGCAAGCCCCAGGAAGCCTGCCCAGTATCAAATCCATCAGGGCTGTAATTTTGTCTTCTGCCTACAGGAACTGAAAGTTTCCTTCCTGCCCTTTCCTCCTGGCAGAAAATAGGCAGCTGAGAGAGGGGCCAAAGAGGCCAGGGAGGACCAGCGGCTCTGCCTTCCCCCAATAGGAGGGAGCTGTTGTAGTTTGGGCTATTTTTAACCTGGTTTTGTTGCACGCTGGCAGTCGCATCCCTCATTACTTCCTTCTTTCTCTGTCTCTCTGTGTCTTTGCAATGCCTTCCTGCTACCATGAGATGTGTGAACTATATATGGCCTGGGAAATCTGCAGCAGGCAGTATTTTTAAACCATCCAGGTCTCCGGTCTGCAGGCTGTTGTGACGCAGTTTGTCCGACTTTGCAAGTTTCTCATGGGAATGTAGGGTGCCCGGCAGCAGCCTGCGATGCTTGGCTGTTTATTTTTTGGCCTCCACAATGCAACCCTTGGGGCCCAGGCTGACATCTCGAGACTTGGGAAGCAGCAGATTTCGTGTGTGTGGAGGGGAGATTTTGATCCTGGCTGTCATCACAGTTAAACTTTCTGGATGTCAGCTGCAGGTCTGCGAAGTGAGGTGATTTTTCCAGCTGGCCAAGTGCTGCCGTTGAACCTAGAGGGCTGGACACAGGGAGGACTTTCTTAAGTGCCTGCCCTCCTGGCAGAGCACATGTCCCAGCTGAAAGTCATTCATATCCTCTGTGGAAATGGTATCACTTTTGTGATATTTGGAACTTAGCACTGCCAAATTTGGTTTGGATTGGTGTATCGCTCAGTTCCCCGGGAACTGCCCTTTTCCTTCTGTGCCCTTCTCTGAACACAGTGAGAAGGCTTATGGAAGGTGGTGTGGTGTGCCAAGGAGGCAGTGCCCATGGAGGCTGAGCATCAGGCTGAGTCCTCTGAGTTTTGTTCATGAAGCCTGTGTGGCGATGGACAGTCTGTGTCTGGTGCAAGCCAGGCAAAAGTGCTTGGTGGAGAAAACAAGCAAAACAGAAGATGGAGTCCAAGACACGGGGAAGGATTATTTCAAGAAAATCTCAAGATGTGTGAGGAACATAGGCCCTAAGATAAGTCAAAGACATCAAAATCAGATGGAAGGTACAGGGGAACAGGTTTACCTGGACAGAAATCCTGGACAACAGACATCCAGTGTAGAAAAGACTGAATAAAAATACATAAAGAAATATTTGGGAGCGAACCCTTTGCCTCGGACTTGGCTACTCTTGTGAGCCAACCAGGCAAGCCAGGCCCATTTGCAGGTGATTTAAAGAATCTCTAGGGAGCACTGTGAACAGGAGCAGGCAAACAGGGACATGGCATGGCAGTGAGGGCGTGGCACAGCAGTTTGCACAGGCAGGAAAGGCACAACCACTCTCCCAGATCTTATTGGTGGGTTGTGTGGTAGATGTGCATGGTTTTGTTTGGTGGTTGTTGTTTTTTTGGGTTTTTTCTCTCTCCACCTCAAGTACATCCACCAATGGTTTACAAACAATCAAAAGCCATTGCTGCTGCTGGCAGCAGGAGTATTCTAACCCAGACAGAACCCCCCAAGAAGGATGGAGCTGTCCAGGTCACTGGCTATAGGGAGTGTCTGAGCCAGAGGACAGTGCAAAAGACACCTACACACAGTGTGGTCAGGTGAATGATTTACTTTGTTTAGTGGCAGAGTTTAAGGAAGAAGTAGAGAGGCTAAGGAGTA
>VYXB01002889.1:366809-398044 GCA_013397135.1 Pachyramphus minor
TTTAAACTAGGTTTGAAGGGGGAAGGGGTTGAAATGAGGCTCTCCAGAGAAAAGCCCAAGGGTGAAAAGCCAGGATTAGGAGTGATACCAGCAGGCCAGCTGAAGTGCATGTACACTAATGCACACAGTATGGGTAACAAACAAGGGGAGCTGGAAACCATCGTGCAGCAGGAAAGCTGTGACGTGGTCCCAATCATGGAAACATGGTGGGATGCCTTGCATGACTGGAACGCTGCAATGCTCTTCAGAAGAGATAGGCGAGGTAGGAGAGGTGGAGGGGTGGCTCTGTATGTTAGAGAGTCTCACTACTTTCTAGAACTTGAGGTCAGTGGCAATAAGGTTGAGTGCTTATGGGTCAGAATCAGGGAGAAGGCCAACAGGGCCAACATCTTGGTGGGAGTCTGTTATAAACCACCCAATCAGGATGATGAGGGTGATGAATTATTCTACAAGCAGCTGGTGGAGGTTTCGAAATCACCAGCCCTTGTTCTTGGGGGTGACTTTCACCTGCCAGATGTCTGCTGGGAACTCAACAGGGAGGAGGAGAGGCAGCCTAGGAGATTCCTAGAATGTATGGAGGATAATTTCCTGCTCCAGCTGATAAATGAACCTACTGGGGGTGGGGCCCTGCTAGACCTTCTGTTCACGAAGAGAGAAGGGCTGGTGTGAGATGTGGTAGTCAGAGCCTGTCTGTGGCACAGTGACCGCAAAATGATAAATACTTGGTGAAGCAAGGAAGGGCTTCAACAAAACCTCTACCCTGGACTTCTGGAGAGCAGACTTCGGCCTATTCAGGAGGGTGGTTTAGAGAGCACCTTGGGAAACACCCCTTAGAAACAAATTGCTCCAGGGAGGATAGAAATCTTGAAGGCACAGGAGCAGGCTGTCCCTATGTGCTGAAAGGTGAGCCTGTGGGGAAGACAACTGGCCTGTCTTAAGCAAGATTTTGCAGGAAATTAGGGAATAAAAGAGAGTCTATTGCCTTTGAAAAAAGGGCAGGCAACTCATTAAATGTTTAGGAATGTAGTTAGGTCACAGAGGAAGAAAATTAGAGAGGCAAAAGTACAATTTGCATTTAATCTGGCCAGTTCTGTTAAGGACAACAAAAAGTGCTTTTATAAATACATCAATAGCAAAAGGAGGGGCAAGAAAAACCTTCATTCTTTGTTGGACATGGAGGGGAACATAGTTACCAGAGACGAGGATAAGGCTGAGGCACTTAGGAGGGGCAAGTCCTCCCCGACCAATCTCATCTCCTCTTATGATCAGGTGACCCTCTTGGTGGATGAGTGGAAGGCTGTAGATGTAGTCTACTTGGACTTTTGCAAAGCCTTTGGCACTGTCTCCCACAGCATACTCCTGGAAAAGCTGGCAACTCACGGCTTGGTCAGGGGCACTCTGTGCTGGGTTAGGAACTGGCTGGAGGGCTGGGCCCAGAGAGTGCTGGTGAACGGGGCTGCATCCAGCTGGTGACCGGTCAGTAGTGTGTCCCCCAGGGATCAGGGTTGGGCCCAGTCCTGTTTAACATCTTTATTGACGATCTGGATGACGGGATCGAGTCCACAATCAGCAAATGACACCAAGTTGGGGGGGAGTGTAGGACTGCTGGAGGGTAGGAGGGCTCTGCAGAGGGACCTGGACAGGCTGGATACATGGGTTGATGCCAATGGTATGATGTTTAGCAAGACCAAGTGCCGGGTCCTGCACTTTGACCACAACAACCCCCTACAGTGCTACAGGCTGGGGACAGAGTGGCTGTAGAGTGACCAGGTGGAGAGGGGCCTGGGGATTCTAATCAATAGGAAGCTGAACATGAGCCAGCAGTGTGCCCAAGTGGCTAAGAAGGCCAATGGCATCCTGGCCTGTATCAGGAACAGTGTGACCAGCAGGACTAGGGAGGTGATTCTTCCCCTGTACTTGGCACCAGTTAGGCCACACCTTGAGTACTGTGTCCAATTCCGGGCCCCTCAGTTTAGGAAGGACTCTGAAGTGCTGGAGAGTGTCCAAAGAAGGACAACGAGGCTGGTGAAGGGACTTGAGCATAAGTCTTATCAGGAGCAGCCGAGGGAGCTGGGGTTGTTTAGCCTGAAGAAGAGGAGGCTTGGGGAAGACCTCATCACTCTCTACAACTGACAGGAGATTGGAGCAAGATGGGGGTCAGTCTCTTCTCCCAGGCAACCAGCAGTAGGACAAGAGGGCACAGCCTTAAACTGTGCCAGGGGAGGTTTAGATTAGACATTAGAAAGAAATTCTTTACAGAGAGGGTAATCAGACATTGGAATGGGCTGCTCTGGGAGGTGGTGGAGTCATCACCCCTGGAGGTATTTAGGAGACTGGATGTGGCATTTAGTGCCATGGTCTAGTTGACAAGGTGGTGTTGGGTCATGGGTTGGACTTGATGATCTCAGAGGTCTTTTCCAACCTAGTTGATTCTGTGATTCTGTGAGTCTGTTACTAGCTTCATATGACCAACAAACATTTGTTTTTGCCTCTTCTTCCACAGCTAAAATTCTCTCTGTGTAGAAAGGTGCTGCTGAGGACAAAATTTCCTTATGAGTTTTTTTCTCATTGCCACCTTTTATTTCTGTTTTATATTCAACAGAGAGAAAGTAAAATGCTATTTTGAGACTCTTTGCTGGAAACATCCTGTCCAAAAATATTTTTCAAGCATTTTCACTGTAAGAAAAGGCAGGAGCCATTTGTATTGTCTATGGCATGAACATCCATTTTTCTCGTGGTACTATTTTTTTGCCAAAATTCTTGAAGAAGATAAACAATATGTTTTAGTCACTCATAATCTTGCAGATTAAAGACTCTCTTAATCAGATTTTCTTCTGTGAGAAAATGGTGTGTTTGTTCTCCTTTTAATATTTATGATGCATATAGACTGAAATTAAATAACCAGTATGTGAAGATTCTTGTATGTGATTTTACTGCTGTTGAAAAATGAATGACAGAATCATAGAACTGTTTAGGATGGAAAAGACCTCTAAAGTTATTGAGTACAACCATGAACCCAGTACTGCCAAGTCTGCCACTAAACCATGTCCCTAAGTGCCACATCTACATGTCTTTTAAACACCTCCAGGTGTAATGGTTCCACCACTTCCCTGGTAGAGTCCAGAGAGTGTCCCAATCTTGACAACTCCTTTGTACAAGACATTTCTTATACTATCCAATTTAAACATCTCCTGATGCAATTTGAGGCCATTTCGTCTTGTCCTGTTACTTGTTACCTGGCAAAAGAGGCCAACTCCCACCTAGCTACAGCCTCCTTTCAGGTAGTTTAGAGAGTGATAAGGTCTCCCCTGAGCCTCCTTTTCTTCAGGATAAACACCTCTAGCTCCCTCACCTGCTCCTCATAAGACTTGTACTCCAGATTATTCACCAGCTTCATTGTCCTTCTCTGGACTCACTCCAGTACTTCAATGTCTTTGTTGTAATGAAGGGTTGAAAATTGAACACAGAATTTGAGGTGGGGCCTCACTAGAATTGAGGACAAGTCACTACCCTGGTCCTTCTGACCGTATGATTTCTGACACAAACCAGGATTCCATTGACCTTCTTGGCTTCTTGACCTGAGCACTCTGATGGCTCATGTTCAGCTGCTGTCAACAAAAATCTCCAGGTCCTTTTCCACAAAACAGCTTTCCAGCCATTCTTCCCAAGGCTGTAGCACTGTATGGGGTTATTGTGATCCAAGGACAAGACCCAGCACCTGACCTTGTTGCACCTCATGGTCTCAGCCCATCAATCCAGCTGGTCCAGATTCTTCTGCAGAGCCTTCCTACCCTCCAGCAGATCTACACTCCCACCCAAATTGGTGTCATCTGTGAACTGACTGAGGATGCATTCAATCCCCTTGTCCTGATCATTGATAAAAGCATTAAACACAACCAGCCCCAAGACTGAGCACTGGAGAACACCATTGGTTACCTACCACCAACAGGATGTAGCACCATTCACCACCACTCTGGGCTCAGCCATACAGTTTTTTTACTCAACAAACTGTGCTCCTGACCATGAGCAGATAGTTTCCCTAGGAGAATGTTATGCGAAATAGTGTCAAAGGCTATACTGAAGTCCATGTAAAGACATCCTCAGCCTATCCCTCATCAATGAAGTGGGCCACTTTGTCACAGAAGATCAGATTGGTCAAGCAGGACCTGACTTTCACAAACCCACACTGGCTGGGCCTGATGCCCTGGTTGTCCTGCAGATGCCACATGATGGCACTCAAGATTATCTGCTCCATGACCTTCCCTGACACTGAGTTCAGGCTGACAGACCCATGGTTCCCCAGATCCTCTTTCTGACCCTTCTTACAGATGGGCACCTTTGATGAACTTGCCTGCAAGCATATAATATGTTTGTGTTCCTATATAAATATATGCTTTTATCTACTGTTTTCATTTGTGTTCTTTTTCCTCAGTAAGTGTCCTAACTCTGGCAGTGAGGAATTTTACTCAAAGTCTCTGGGATACAAAGATTTCACTGTGCTTCGGACCACATCCATCTCATTTTTTTTTGCGATGCTTGATTCTAGGCTCATGAAAATACCTGTAATTTGTGAAGATTATGCTTTCAGAGTTTAAGAATTTACACAGTTTAAGAAATTATGATCAGTGTTTATATGGTAATAATTTGACCTGTGCACTGCTTCATTCAATTTATTTTAACTGTTAATAAGGCACAACATTTCACTTTGTGAAAAAGTAAATAGTCACAGCTATTATCAGAAAACCACTGGGTTTGGTACCATGAAATTTGGCAATAGTATGGAGAAAGCTGATTTCTCAGGGCCAGTTGAAGCCATGTAGGAAAGCCTCTGTGCCCAGGAAACTGTTTTTCACGCATGATTAAATTCTTGGATTTATAAACATTTAGGTGAAACAACAGCAAGGGTATGAATTTAGCAGGACTAAAAGAAAGCATGAGATATGTTTATCAGTAATAGGTAAGGCAAAAGAAACAGATAAATCCTCATTACTCCACTGATGATAACTGACCCCAGGAATGACTTAGGAGCCTGGTGATGTTAGTAAAGATGCACTTCCATTTAATAAAGAAAATCTGGGATAAAATTCTGTCAATGTAGAATATTAGATTAGGTAAAGCAAGGATTTTAACATACTTGTTGTTACTTTCCAAGTGATGTTTGCTTGTGAAAACAGGGTTTTTCTTAACATGGCATCATATCAAAACTTGGCTTTAATTGTCTTCTTTCTGTTAGAAAAGGCCTTGGTTTAAGCACTTACATTATTTTGGGATCAAAATGGTTTTATCATTCCAGAGATGCTTTCCAAAGCATTTCCCATGACATGCAGTGGTCAGTGGACTTTTAATTCTGCAGATACCAATTAGAATACAAGGTCTAAAAGGAAGTTCATTTCTGGGCAGTGAGAGCACATCGTGGGTGGCCGTAGACGCCACAAAGCCTATGACTTCAGCCACCTGAGAAATTAAGTAATGAACCCTGACTGGGGAAGCTTGCGGACATTACATCATTTAAACATAAAAACAAAAAATAGATTTATAGGGTACACGTGTGGCCATAAGCCAGCAGCCAGTCTAGAAGTCTCAGCTGTATCCAACAGACTAATGCCCTTAATTCCATTCTTTATACAAAGGGATCCCACAAACCTACTCCTCTACTTTGGGTTCCTGTTTTTCAGTTGTTGCTACGGATTGACTGTGACTCCGAGATGTGTTGCCTAAGCTGCAGCTGTACAGTGTGTGCTTTGCATTGAAGTCATATGATGTGTGCCAGGTGTTTTTCCAAACCAGTGTAGCCTTGGAGAGATGTACTGCTGCTGCAATTTTAATGGGGATTGGGAACAGACTTAAGGGATTTCTAGAGATCTGATATGTTTGAAATATTTTATTATGGTGGTAGTGACCACTCAGAAGTGGGGATAAGATTGTTCTATTTCAGAAATTATCCTAAAGGGTTACTAACAGTTTGAAAAACAATTATTAAAAAAATTATTGACTAGTACAAAAGCTGGAGAAGAAAGAGTTTACACTAGTAGCTAAGCAGCAACAGAGCTGCAGCCAGTGGTGTCAGAGGGCATAGCTCCAATGGTCCATGTTGGGAATGGGGAGAGGAGAGCTCTAGGAGTGGCTTTAAATGACAGAGAAAGCACAGGAAGGATCAGATGATTTTGCAAGGAAAAGGGCAATGAGGCTGATCAGCAATGAGAATAGCTGCTGGCAAGAAGAGAAGGCATGCAGGAGGCAATGGGATCCTTGGGGATAGCGGTTATTCTTCGGGGTCTGGACCTCCACATAAGCAAAGGCACTGTAGGATCTTTCCGAGTGTCATCTATTCCTGTTGCTTAGGTTCTGAAACTCCCTCACCCCAAAACACACCCATCACCTCAGGGAGCATGTTGGACCATGACCAGCTCATATCCCTGAAAAAGCACTGTCTGAACACTGACCCTGGGCAGTCTCGCTGAAAGCATCTCTGAGATTTCTTTAATTAAAACTTTGATTCGTGCTCAAGCAAGAGAAAACAAACGTTGTCCGGTTCCAGCGTTCAGATCCCTCAATGTAAGCCAAATGTCCCAGCTGGTTCCTACAACTGCTCTCAGTGTGGCAGTGTGACCTCCTGCTGCAGGTCACACAAGGCCAGCAGTCAGGGACAAGCCCAGTAGCTGCCTCAATGCATCTTGCTTTCATATTTAGTCTCAAAACCTGTTTCTTGTCTTGATATTCTCATTCCTCTCTTTCTCTTCTTTTTCCTCCTCGCTCTTCCCTTCCCCCTTGACACTTGGCACACAGTGCACTATCCAAGCAGCAAAATGAAGGAAAAAGAAGAAAGAAAAAGAAAGGATGAAAGAAAACAGGCCTATGTCTCTTTGTTTGTTTCTAAGGCAACAGGTAGGAGATGCAGAGCATTGGCATCCTCCCAGCTGCATGCCTGTGGTGCTGGGGCTGCTCCGTGCCCCACGGGGACTGGTGGGAGGCTGTCTGTCTGTCAGCACCGCCGCTGGGGAAATGGTGTTAAAACAAATAAGCCTCGCTTGTGCTCCCATGTCAGCCCTTTGTGTGGGGCCGTCTCTGTGGCTGCCCAGTGCCCAGCTCCTCTTGCCGGCTGCCTGGAGACTGATGAGCAGGCAGGCAGGTGAAAAACGTGATCTCAGATGGCCTCAGGTGACAGCTGAAAAGCTGAGATGCATTTTAAACAACAGGATTAGAAATAGCTTCCTCCTCCCAGGGTTACAGCTGGGTCATGCAGGAAGAGGGACACAATTATCACTTCAGGAAAGAGAAAATGCATTTGGCAGTTACAAATTTTACTGAAATAGATAAAAGAGAAGNGCTGAAGGCCATCCTGGAGACCCTCCAGAGCATTGTGGGTGCAGTTAGGGGCATGGGCTAAAGCAGAAAGAGGCTTGTGGAGAGGTTGGAAGACAGCAGCCCACAGGCTGAGTTGTGCCCCTGCCCGAGCAGCAGAACAACCTGGACGTAAAATCATTGTCACAGTGACGGGCCAATAACACTTTTCCAGCCTTTCCAACAGGCTAAGACTAGGAAACATTTTCATACAGACATGTTGCTTTGAGCTAGGCTACTGGAAGATACAGGAACATGGCAGAGGAAGATAGAAGTTTTAATCAAAATGTGATGGATGTGTCTGAGACAAGAGGAGATTTACTAGAGGCAGCCTACGAGGGCTTAGCCCCTTCCCTGTCTTTCCTCTTCTTACTGATGGAGCGACATGCCTCTGCACCATGNGATCAAAATAAGTCAAAGATGAGCAATGCTGAACTCAGCTGAGCTGTGCAGGCACTGCTGAAGGCCATCCTGGAGAACCTCCAGAGCATTGTGGGTGCAGTTAGGGGCATGGGCTAAAGCAGAAAGAGGCTTGTGGAGAGGTTGGAAGACGGCAGCCTGCAGGCTGAGTCGTGCCCCTGCCCGAGCAGCAGAGCAACCTGGACGTAAAATCACTGTCACAGTGACGGGCCAACAACACTTTTCCGGCCTTTCCAACAGGCTAAGACTAGGAAACATTTTCATACAGACATGTTGCTTTGAGCTAGGCTACTGGAAGATACAGGAACATGGCAGAGGAAGATAGAAGTTTTAATCAAAATGTGATGGATGTGTCTGAGACAAGAGGAGATTTACTAGAGGCAGCCTACGAGGGCTTAGCCCCTTCCCTGTCTTTCCTCTTCTTACTGATGGAGCGACATGCCTCTGCACCATGTGATATGGGCCCCAACTCTGCAGACTGAGGATGGCATCATGGTCTATCTCTCTGATTATGGCTTCGATGCTCCAACCCTGACTTGGCCTCAATGTTTTTGAAGGTTATGAAGTTAGGTTACTTGGAAAGGTTCCATTGAGCTGACCTGTCTCCACTTGCTCAAAAACATCAAGCAGCCAAGTTCCCATTGCCTTCAAAACTAAGAAGACTTGCAGAAAGCTTTGCAGAATTTATTTCTGATGTTTTCTGAAGTATCAGGCAGCTGACCTGTCTTTCTAGCTGTTACACTAAATTTCAGAAAAAGCCCAAGTAGTATACTGAATACTTTTTAACAATAAATTTAACTTCATCTGACTTCAGTTGATGCCAGTAGAATCACTGATGCCTAAAAAGAAACCTATCATCTTTGTAGGATCCATGCAGAGTGCAATAAATAAATGCAATTGCTGAGTAATCTATGACAAAACAAATCATGCCAGAGTCAAAATGTCAGTCTCCATACTTTCAGAAGCAATGTTTCTCTGCAAGGTATGTTGCAAAGCTAAAATTATTGTCAGAGAAACCCAGAGTAACTCCATTGCAAAGAATGTCAATATTTCTTTCCTAGATTATGATGATTGAATTTAAATATGGGGCTAATAAATCACCTTTTGCTCAGTCAGGTTGGGCATTTTATATGTAATAATGACTTTTCCAGGCAGAGTGGGTTAGGTATTGGTAATGAATAGTGGGCTGTAAATTCTCTGAGACTACATCTGTATGTATATGTGTGGCTGTGGCCGTGTGTCTGGAAGGTGTGAAGCATGTATGCGAATCCTGCAACAATGTGTAATGAAAGAAGTGGCAAGAAACAGAAATAGCCTCTATGTGATGGTTGCAGAGATCCACCAGTATAGCTGCACGTACCTGCTGTTCTAAGAATGGTCTGTCATGTCCATCACACCCAGGGTACACTAAAAAGATGGGTTTGCATCTATGTACTTAAATAACCTTCTGTGAATAGACAAAACCAGTAGGATTTCTTATTACACCTACTTATCATTTTTGATTCCTGTAGGATGGTTAACAAGTAATTCTTGGAGCCGTAAAATTTTTCGGGGTTTAGAAAAATTTACTTGTCTTAGAAAAGTAATGACTGCTCTTTCTAAATTAACACTAAAAAGGCACACTTAAAAAGGTGGTTTGAAGCACTCTTTGGCCAAGTTACCTGCATTTACAAATTCCAGGCAGGTATATAACATGACTTCATTTGAGTTCCAGACAGGTTTTAGGAAACATCTTGAAAAAGATCTTAGACTAGAACTTTCCTAAATTGGTATGATAATATGAAGTGTTTTGAGTTGGGTTTTTTATGGTTGTCTCTTTTTTACATGTGGAAGATAATGTGTCCCAGATCTGTTGTACCTCATCTTTACTTACATCCAAGCCTTTTGTTTCTGTGCATATTTTATTTTATAGTGTAGCTCCTTTTGAAAGAAGAAGGATAAAAGAGAAAGTTGAATCTAGCATACAAAAAGAAATCTCTGTCACCTTGTCAGAGATAAAGAACTGTAGCTTTTATTTTACTACAGGGAGCACAATCACCTCAAAAACCAGTTTACTTTACAGTACCACACTTTCTTATATTATTTATCTCTCTATTTTTCAGTTTCTGTCCTAGGATTGTTTTAACAGTTCTAATTACATAAAAAATCTGCATATTGCAGACATGAAACTCTGCTTAGACAAAAAAAAATAATCAAGATTTCACTTTTACAGACTTACAAGTAATTCTGGGACAATGTGATGAGTGGTTATAGCATCATAATAAAATGTGTTGTTTTACAAGGTAAGAGATAAACAGAAATATGCCCTTTGCCCTGAACAATACGCATCAACTATGCATGGAGAACCCCTGTGCTTACAACTCACAGATCAGGCAAAGAGGAATTCAGATTTGTGCCATCCCATACTTGAGACTCCAGCCTGATCTGAGTAACACAGAGTTTATGCTTTCCATGGCAGAAGAGGATGCAGTAACTGACTATATGACGCCAAACTCAGGAAAATGTTGAAGCGTGTCCCAGCTTAAGCACTTGAATAATCACATTACATGTCAAATGTTCATACAGAACTCCTTTAAACTGTCTGTCTCATAAGAGTTGGTGTTTGGCCAAATGAATAAATTAAAAATAACTTCTTCTGGCTCTTCTAAAGGCACCAGCGCTTTTCCATCAAAGGAAATATCATTTGTATATCACATATCCTTTGATGACCCAAAAGGCCTATACCAAGACATGCTGGTTCAAAATGTGGCTTCTTTTTCAGACTATTCCCCAAGATCTGGGAAGAACAATTGCTTTATAAGACAGTTTGCCTGCAAAGGCCGTTGGAGTGCAAAATTTCACTGAAGCAGGAATGCAAAATCAGGTCTTTTTACACCAACTGGAGGTGCTCAGCAGTCTGCGAGGGCAGCCCAGGAGGCGGTGTGTAGGATCTCTGGTAGCTTGGGGGATGGCATTAGGGTTAGTGCTGAGGACCTTTTGGCAATGCACAGCTTGAGCACCATTACTAATAGTGTTATTTGTGAATCTGTGGAGCCCTTTGGCCAGCATGGAGGTTAGCTCCCTAGGGATACTTTGGCTGAGGCTGGGAGCCCCGAGCAGACATGCTCAGAGGACCTACCTTTTTTTTTTTCCTGAACAATACAAGGCCTCAGAGGCACAGTACAGCCTATCATATGTGAGGATCCAACCCAAGAACATCATTCCCCTGAGAAGTGAATGGCCTTTTGAGCAAGACAAATACCTTTGATAGGAAACTCACTGCAAAGTACATGAACAAGCAGTCTGCTCCCACACTAGTTTGTACCAGAATGACAGCCCCCAGCGCTTTCTGTTTTAGGTAAAATGACAGTAACCTTTAAATACTTGTAAAAGTTAAAAAAAAATTTCCAGATCCTTAAAGGTGGGACATTGTCTGATGCTGATATCAGAGAACTGTAACTATGGCTGATGCAGCAGCAGTATTTCCCTTTTTGCCCTTCCTTGCTCTGGTGGTTCCACCTGAACTGAAGAGAACACCTCTAAAAATTAAAGCACTGTTTATAACCAGATGAGCTTTCTCTGAAGAGACAGGAGGAAGACGAAACTTCATCTAAAACTGTACTTGTTATAGGGATTTTCGGAAACTTGAATGGCTGTTGCTTGACTCTCTAAACTACACCCCATTGTCAGCTTATAAATTATCAGCATTATTATACCTCTCCTTTCAACATTGACCATACTCTTTGTCTACTGAAGAAGAAGATGGAAGAATAGAGGGAGGCACAAACACCATTTTCCGAGGTCAGTTCTCATGTTCTCAGGAAAGCCCAATAGCTTTCTAGTCAGTGAGGTATTAAAATGCTAAGCTTTAGAGTCAGTAAATTGCAAAAATAATCTGCTGGTCCCCTCAGTGCAGAAAGAAGTGTGTCCAGCTGGACTGTTTCTACATATGCTGTCAGGCAGAGAAAGATGTCCAGCAACTGCCACCTCCTCCTTTGCCTTCTGGGGCGACTCCACATAATTCATGGAGTGTGCATAGATGTTGCTGGCATGCACGGCAGCACAAGCAGCAGGGAAGAAATCAGGCACTACCAGAGAAAACAGAGCATAATGAGAGCACTGTTTAGCACCCTCGCACATATGTGTATGGACACACACATATACACTCACATCATGAAATATGAGAAAGAAGGGAGAAATTGGAGGCCAGTGAAGTGTAGTGGGTGTCCAGGGAGAAGAGGCTTGCCTGTCATGGCTTCTTTTCAACTGCAAGGATTTAATGCAACATTAATCTCTGGTGATCTTGACATGCCTGATCACAGTCTTCTGATTTCATCTGAGTCAGCATTTCCAGCACAAATGCCTATTTTTTGTGGGAGATTTGATTCCACAATGAAAAAAAACCCACCCTACATCTCAGCTGGATACTGATTTTTATTCTTCAGTTAATTAAAATAGAAAACTGTCCATCCTTGAATGATGGGAATGCAAAGAAACTCAGGGATTGCTGAGGTTGTTTTTAATTCAGTTGATTTCTGACATTTAAGGGGAAATGTGAAAGTGACCAACTTAAGTATATTTGTGAAATTATTTGAAAACAAAAGATTTCAAGTGAATTATCAGACAGATGTCTGAGAATCAAATCCTTTGATATTGATACCAGCAGCAAAGCTAATTTGATTCAACAGCAGCAGGCAGCAATCTCTGTGTATGGCCACAACCTGATACCTGGCACTGTTATTACATCTCACTCCCCAGATTTACCCTGGGCTGTAAGTGTACAACATTTAACTAAACCCACCAGTGACTCTTGAGGCTCACTTCTTGCTTTTCTGCACAGCCAGTCTCCACAAGTCTCCACTAGGAGTTATCTTATGCTGGCAGGATTCTGTGTCCATAAAATTTGCCGTAAGTGTAAGTGCTTCTACTTTACAAGAGAATCTGTTGTACTTCTATTCTTGAAAACATGGGGCAACTGTGGCAGCATATTTGCAATTGCAAAGACACTCACCCAAAGTGTGACCGAAATAATATCTCAGGATTTTGAATTGTTTTCCAAAGCAAACCCTGTAGTTCCGTAAGATTGTCATTGCAATTGAAATAAACAGATCACTGGGGTCTAATTTAAGAGTGAACAATGTGTAGATACGCTGAGCTGCCAGAGGAAATGAGGGAGAATTGATCACTATGATTTTGTCTACCCAAAATGCTTTTATCTGACTATTTTTCAGAAGGCTGGGGGGCTGATCTTGTGAAAGTGATATTAGAGTTAAGGAATTAAATCTTTATTGTGGTATCCTACCCTGGATTGTTCCAGGATTCTACCCCATATTGTTTTTTTTTTAATTTGGTTTGGGGTTGGGTGTTTTTTTTTGTTTTGTTTGTGTTTGTTTGTTTGTTTCTTGTTTTGAGGTTTTTTTATGTGGCGTGGCTGCATGCTCTTGGACAACACAGTATTTCTACAGCATGTGAGAACCAATGACCAAAGTGACGCTTCTTGTCATCTCTGAGACATGGCTGGGACTTATTTACGAAATACCAATAAAGGGGCAAATTAATGGAGCTATTATGTGCTAATAACAGAATACTTATTCTCATCTAAGCTGTAACCTCCTTCATTGGTCCGAAACCTGTCATACAAATATGGTCCATCTGTCAAGATGGTTGTCATGCATGGCTGACAGTGAGAGTCCAACTGGTAGAGTCTGTGCTCTGTACATGCTAAGTGGCACCTGTTTATGGAGAAAGAATCAGGAGAAAAAATGCCCAAATACAAATTTATTATAAAAAAAGATTGGTTTTACTGTACAATTTAAAACCATTTTGGCCTGGCTATGTGAATAAGATTTAAATCCACATGGAAAAAAGTTCAAACAAGAGAAAAACCAGTGACTTTAGAGAATGCATTGGGAGTGTAAAGTCATTATTTCTCCCTTCAATCTGTGGTTTTTCATGGCCTGCTGGAGCAAACCAGTAACCTGAAAGCTGAAAAAAATAATATGCTTACTTGAAACATGTATCTGAACACTTGGGGTAAGCTGTCCTTTGTGCCAAGTTTTCTTTCACATATGCTGTATAAGAATTGATTGCCTTTGTGATTTTTATCCTAACTGAAACAAATGCACATGTTGTTCTTATTTGTATGAATGGCTAATCCATTTTAATATGCTGTTTTGACACATGTACATGACTTTTACAAGTTAATAGAGGTGATTCACATCTGTCATGCTTTCCCTTCCATCCTTTTTGACTCCGTACTGGATTTTATTAAAGATAATAGGGAAATATATTCTTGTGCCAAAGTTAATGACATGAAATTTTCTAAGGCCTGATAGGCATCAACTTGGTGCAGTACCAGTAACCCTGCAGGCTTTTCTTTTGAATGACCCTCTACAAAATCACCACTCTACAAAATTCTTCTAGGCATTTTGTCTCTCTTCCTCAGCTTGCCCCAAAATGCCTTCTGCTGGAACTCTCTATGTGTGGGGGGGTTTAGGATGAGGACAACCTTTTGGTACAAGGAATAGTCAGAGAGATTTGTGGTGACTGCCACAAGGCAGGGGTCAATCAGGCATAAAGTGGCAATTAGGAACAGTATTTTCATGCTTTATTTGTACTTGTCTAAATCATTTATCTGGATATTAACTGTTATCTCTGAAAATAAACAGATACCTCAGCCAATCTCCCCCAGGTTAACCCATTAGTCATCAGAAAGAACCAAAGGAAAGAATTTACTTGGCCTCACCTTACACATCTAATTTTGGTGTCATTTCCAGATTCAGAGCAAGAGCCTGAAGTGGGAACTGTGAATCACTGGTTGGAGGAATATCTTTCATTCCACTGATTATAGTGGAAATCTATAGAGAGTCACCTTGGGCAAGACACGGGTTTTCTCTCCAAAAAAACCAATAGTTCTATTGAATTTAAACCCAAACTCCAAATCTTGTAATCAAGATGTTCTTAGGAGAAGAGGATGATCTTTTTGCTGTAACAGATTGGAGAATATCAAAATAAGAGTAATCAAACTCTAAGCTTTGAGGAAAAAAAAGTAAATCTCCTAGTAGAAACTGAATATTTTCTTGATTGTTTCCATCTGCACTACACGCTGGCTATTCCACGCAATTTTAACCCATTAGCAAGGAGGAGGAAAACAATTTTCCAGAAATATTTTTCTGCACTCGTGCAATAAGTGCATTCTGGTTCATGATATCTTTGTACATAAAAGCTGGGTCCTTCTAGAGTATCTGTATGAAAAGAATTATCTAAACAGGGTCTGTGTACATTGTAGCTGCCAAGGTGCTGAGCACATGAATGTCCTGTGACATATATTTGGCAAGAATGAGATTAGCCTTGTTATCTTGGCCAAATTCCAGAAAAAGGAACAAAAGTTGGACAACCTAATTTTCTCTCAGTTTCAGTAGGAGATACTGAGCATGGTGATGCTCCTTATACAGAGGGGATATCGAATACTGACTTCTTGACATCACATTTACTCTCTAGAAACAGAAATGACAATTAATCATACTGGGCAGTCACACATTACTTGGCTTTTCTTACTCTTTCCTAGTGCTGCTTAATAGCTGCTTCTTCCCAGTCAGGCAAGGGGACTGTCCCTGCACCCTCAGAAGGTTTCAACCTATAATACTTTCTATTGACTGCAGCAAATCGTCTTCTTGCTTTGCTGAAAGGGTCTCAGGAAAAGTTTGTCCCAGGATCATGAAGTCAGAGAGGTAATATGGAGTGTACTGAAAGTCACAACTTTGTAATGCACACTACTAGATCATGGGTCTCCATTTGAATTTTTCCTGCTGCTGTTAGGAAGCACATGGCATCCTACCTTCTACCTTGCAGAGTGAGTCCTGAAGAAAAGAACTAATGTCAGAAAGAGCTAAGTAACTGTGACTGACAATTAGGGACTGCTGTTGTCATGGTAGGAAGCACTAGATGTCCACAGGAGAGGTCTGGGATCCTTCAGGCAAAAGATCAGTTCCAAATGTACACCCTACACATGGTCTTTGTGCGGGCAAATATTTCATGCTAACAGCACATGCTGTTAACACTGTTAGCTGTTTTGAGAGAGCTGCTGGACAAATGGAGCTGAGCATGTACCAGGGAGACTCTGCGTTGGTCTCTGATTAGAATCAGTGCTTGAGACAATGCTGGTCTCACAGAGCAGGCATTGGCATGGAGTTTGGATTCCTAGGAGATGGAAACGACTTTTTCTCCCAGGGCTACCACTCCCATTAACTAGAGACATGAGACCCCCCCCACGCTACAAATTCAACTTGATATCAGACTCATTACTCAAGTTTTCTTCATTCAAGCAGTATAACAGGCAGCAGAATACTGGCCAAACATCAAGGAATGGGTATACAGCCTGCAGCTAAGATCCAGAACTCACTAGTAGTCTCTATGTAAATACTTCTAAGATATAGTATCATGTGTTTGTTAAAAAGCTATGTAAATGGCTATATGCGTTTTAGATGTATGCACAATAACTACTATGTTGCAAAAATAGCTGACTAAAATATATCCTCATCATAGCTGTTGAAACTCTTCCTGTTTACAGGCATTTCCAGTTAAAGCTGCTGATCTCTTTGGGCTAGCTGGATTGTAGACTACTTACTTTTATTGACCTGTCAACATCCACAGTAAGTACTTACATTATTCAGCAGTTTTGCTTGATGCAGAGTTGGTAGCAGCTAATGGGTTCCCTACTGGAAGTCATGCACAATTTTCCTGAGCACGAAAACCCTAGTTTATGCTCCAACTGGTCTTATAACGAGCTGGGGGGTTGTGTGTAAATAAACCCTAGATTAAAACCCAAAGCTGTGCTATTTGAAACCCAAGTTGCCATTTCATGCAGAGTTACAGCATAGCATAGAACAGCCTCATTGTGCCAGGTATTGGCAGCTACTTTCTGTAGATCACTGTGCCCTGGGGAACTCAGGACAGGTCAGCAATGGTTCCACTACCTCCTACTACTAAACACTTCTGGAGGGAAGTGTGCTGCTTCTGCCAAGGCTCCTGCACAAACCTCCTCACACCTGAGCCTCAGCAAGCTGCTGGAAATCAGCCCGTGCCTGAGGTGAGCTCTACAACATGACTGCTGTATGCTGATGAGTACTCTGGGGTCAGCAGCTTGGAAAGATAGGGGAAAACTCAGTAAGCTGGAACTACGCAAGAGTCACTGTTCTGAATGTTTCAGTTAAGCTTCACGTTGACAGGGAATTTTTTTTAATATAATGCCAAAGAAGTACAGAGGCACAAGTTTACAAAACCAAAGTGAAAGAAAAAAGGGTGCTCAGTTTTAACATTAATGATGATGTGTCACAATTTAGCATGAAACTTTCCTAAACACTCTCTAATATGAATCTGGATTTTAAAAAACTAATATGTATTTTAAATACAGGTTTTAAGAACTTGGAAAGGGCTCTAAAACACAGTATGTTATAGGCTTGCAGTAAAAAGCTTCTGATTTCACTGTTGGCATTTCTTAATATTAATTCAGTCTACACTAAGTCAAGGCTTTCATTGATATCAGTGGGAATTTTCCTGAGAAATGATTTTGCAAAAGCTGTAAAGACCTTTTTATATGATTCATTTTTAATTACACTCTCCCCTCTCCTTTCAAAAAAAAAATCTGTTGATTTCATTTTTGCTTCTGTAAACCCTTAGTATTTCTCAATGCTGCTTAAACAGGGATTTAGATGAGAGTGCTTTGTGAAATACGCTTTTTGTTAGAGTTAGTAGAGCTGGTAAAATTCTGTTTTTTCAGTTTTAAATCTGACATTTCTTTGCAGGCTAATAAAATGGATCGATATACACTTGCAGGTACATGAAAAAAAAACCAAAACAGATATCCATAAACAGAAAACAAAAAATAATGCAGGCAAAAGAACAAGACTGTAGATTTGAAAAATGTCATAGAACATCCCTGTCAAGTCATGTCCATTTAGTCTCCCATCCATTTTCATTCATGCATGCATTTTATTTGCTGTTCGGGCTCTATTCACTTTTTCCATTTAATTAAATAGAATATTTCCTTCCAAAATGTTCTATGTGTCAAAAATTAATGACAAAGTCTTCTCAGCTATGGACAAAGAGACCCCATTTTCAATGGGATATATTCACCTCCTGATGGAAACCCATTATAGAAGCCTTCCAGTACTTAAATGGGGCCCACAGGAAAGACAGCAAGAGACTCCTTATCATGGAGTGTAGCAATGAGGGATAATGTCTTCAAGATGAAAGTAAACAGATTTAGATCAGATATTAGAAAGACATTCTTTCTTGTGAGGATGGTCAGGCACTGGCACAGGTTGCCCAGAAAAGCTGTGGATACCCTATCGCTGAAGTGTTCAAGGCTAGGTTGGATGAGGCTTTGAACAATCTGGTCTAGTGGAAGGTGTTCCTACCCATGGCAGAGGTAGTGGAACTAGACAATCTTTCAACCCAAACTGTTCTATGATTCTATTAAGTAAACTACACATAAATGTTATGCAATATGCACAACGATGTTGTCTTGGTGTCATCAATTCTAAGTTATTGGCACCCCTCTCCCCCCCCAAAAAACCCAAACCCAATGTTGAAAAGGCAATTTTCCAAAAGTTCTAAAAGTGTATTATATCAGTTTATTATATAAAAACCTAATAGCATTTTCTCCATCATAAGATTTTAATTTCTGGGAACATGTGTTGCATACCCAAATCCTTAGTTTCCCTCTCAAGCCAGGTATATGGCATGATTTAGATGCACTATCTTCAAAAAATTATCTTCTTTCTCTGATATTACTCCATCATTATGGTGTACTACATTTACTGGTGAAACAAATATCACACTATTCCAAGACTGCACGTGTAATCACCTTTTACCTTGTTACTCTTTAATTCATATGATATTTTCTTGGAGCTGCCGAAAACCTCAACAGACTGCTGAAACACATCTGCTGCCTTATTTTCCTTTTAACTACGAAACTATGTTGATTTTTAATTCTTAATTTCTTTATATGAAAAGGCACTTCCAAGTGTTGAGGATCCCACTAAGGCTTCTCCTCTTAACACTGGGGTGGCCCACCTCCCTCAGCCTCTGCTTGGAAGTTCAGTGCTACAGCCCACAAGCAGGAGCTTGGCACAAGGTGCTGAACTTTGCTGGACTGGATCTAGGACATTCATGTCTCTCATGTGCTCTGGAGCCTGGAACTGGACCCAGCCCTCATCAGGGCTGAGCAGAGCTGAAGGATCACCTCCACTGACCTGCTGGGGATGCTGCCTAATGCAACTCTGTACGAGGTCAAGGCATACATGGGCAACTATAGAAGTTGAAGAATCTATTGCCACACAGGTAAAATACTAAGGATGGGCAGAAAAGACAAGGGTGAAAGACGACTTCAGCAGCAAGACAGGACAAGATTTTCGGAAACAGAAGCAAGAGTGTTTTTTCATAAAAAATGCATTTGAAATATAGCCGCTTCAGAAAAAGAGTAGTGATGTGTAAGAGGGATGCTGTGACAAGATGGAGAGACTGATTTTATTCTGATTCGACATGATATTATCAGGAGATGGAGGAGTGATATGGCAATGAAACGGGGATCAGAATCACTGCAGCTGCAAAATTTGCCAATGTTTGCTTGGAAAATAAAGGCCAGAATCTGAAGGAGCAAATTCAGAGCAAAAATGTATAAAGCAAACCTGTGAAATCAGGAAACAGGGAAAACATGTTTTCTGCTTGCAAACAAGAGACATAAGCATTTTGCCTTATGAATTTTACATGGAAGTATCAGAATTTTTTCTGCTTCTTTCCTGCTTTCTAGGGATCTTCTAGGTCTTCCCATTCAACTCTTTATGGAGTGTTTGCACTGAAGAGAAGTCACAACAAATAAATATACATAATGAATTAAAATCCTATTTTTCAAACTGCTGAGACTAATGTGAAAAATGGGCATGTGCACACAAACATATTTAACAAGCATTTTAATGTTGATTATTTTCTCTTTTTGCCTCAGCCTACGTAGAGTAAAAGAAGATGACAAACCTTTTCACCTCTCTACACAGTGATCACTTCTACCACCACCTCCCTGATGTCCTCCAAAAGAAGGCCAAATCCTATTTAGGCTTACACCCCTGCAAATCAAGTAGAAATGTATGGGAGTTATTGAAATTTCTGGTAGTAGAATCATCACACAAACAAATTACCAAAATAAGGAGGCCTCCTAGGACAGCTTGCCTACTTTCCATAAGACTTTATGCTTTCACCACCTGTCAACGTCAATTATTTGCCATTGCAGCAATAAAAAAGACTGCAGGTACAATGAATGTGTTTGTAAAGCCAATGAAAGAAGCAAAGGTAGAAATTATATAGCAAATGTCCCTTATGAAGACAAAGCTTCTGTAAAGTTACTTGCCTGGGGTTATTTATAAATCCAAGGGCAGCCCAGCTTCACTGTTGGCTGTGCCTGGGTGAATGCCTCAGCCGCATATTTCTTGCCGAAGGAGCTCCTCAGCTGTGGTCTAGAGACTCTCGCAGACTTCCTGATTCAACCAATATGGTTACCCATAACAATTTCTTTAAACTGTTTCTGTACAGTGTTTTGCTTGTTAGTCTTTCCCCTGGTAGAAGACTCTATGTTCTATGCTCCACTCCTAAAACAAACAACATGCAGATAAATATGGTGCAAAGCACTTACCACAACTGAAAAATAAACTTCTAACCACAGTGAGGGAGAGGAAAAGAGCTGGGTATTTTGTGGTCCCTGAAGGAAATTGAAATCTGCTTTTTGGTGGAGGCATGCTTCAAAAGATGAAACCAACCAAAGGGGCAAAATGTCTCTTTTTTTCTTGGATATGCGTGCAGCACATACTGATGGTTGCCAAAAGTTAAATGGGAAGTACTATTGATATTATTGTCTGGCCGTTATTAAATAAAAATCATTTAAGCTTTGTTCTCTTCTCCATTGAATTAAAGAAAGACATCACCCTGAATCAAATCTGATCAAGTTTCCTTTTTGCATATCATGCCTTGCTGCAATATGCTTCAGACAGTGGCTGCTCCATGACATTTTGTTTAGTGCCTTGTTTATTATTGTTTTGCAAGTGGAAATATGGTCCCAAACATAATTTATTTTTCTCCAGAATTCCAATGGTCTGCTATACTTTAAAACAAAACAGATGATAATGGCTTCTTATAAAACTTTATGTCTTAAGTGACTTCATAAGTAAATTGAAATTATTTTTTAAAAAGACAGAGAAGACAAGAGGAAAGAGAAAAAGAGGAAAGAATGAGCTAATGAAAGAATTACAAAATTAGAAGAAGGAAGGAAGGAAGGAAGAAAGCAAGAGAGAAAGAAAAGAAAAAGAAAGAAAGGAAGAAAGGAAGAAAAGAAAAAGAAAGAAAGGAAGAAAGGAAGAAAGAAAGAAAGAAAGAAAGAAAGAAAGAAAGAAAGAAAGAAAAAGAGAAAAGTAAGATTTTCAGACAGTTGGTGTAGTTAGTGAGTTTATTTCTTAAATAAAAATGACTAGTATTTTCTAGACTAGTGCTTGTATAAACATTCAGAAAATGTTTGTGATTGTGTGTACTTCAGAAGTCCCCAAAAGGATTCTAAGAAAATAATTTACATATGTTATTGAACCAGACATTTTCATGTCTCCACGGACTATTGAGTGATTCATGTCCTTTCTGAATGACAATAATACAGTAGGCTTTTGACCACTAGTGAGTGAAGCTGGCTTGAGCTGGTGACCTGGAGATGAAATGTTTACTGCCAATCTCCCGGGCAACCATCTCCCCCTACAGGCACCTTTCAATAAATCTGCCCTTCCTTATTTTCAAAAGACACTTTGGAAACACGCCATTTGAAGCTATTGAGAATACTTCCAAATATCCTTTTGTTTAAGGCTTGTTTTCATAAGTATTTTGTGTAAGACAGGCAAAGTTTTCTTTCCTTAAGTTTTAAGTAACTTGCGGATTTTAACATGGTTTTATTCCTTTCATTTCTAAATGTCTTATGCCGTAGCCTGTGGCATGGCAGTTAGCCAGGGAGCCTTCCCGCATTAGACACTGCTTAGGCACACCAGCTGTCATCTCTGCTCCAGAGAGGAACCAAAAACTCACTACATGCTGCCTTTCAGCTTCTTCTTCCACATTGCCTTACACTCCTCAGGTACCTATACCTCTGCAAACTCCTTACTAAAACCAAATTCTAACAGAAAAAGGAACGATGGTGGTATAAAACTGGTTGTGATCTACGCTACCGAACACCTTTTTAAATAAGGGAGTATGAAGGTACATTACTCCACCACAGCCCAGTGTTCTTATGCAGTATTATGTGTAGAAACTGAAAAAAATAATACCTGATGCACAGCTGTGTTCTTGGAGATCAGCTAATAATCTCCATGTGAAATATCACAGAAGGCAATGCTTAATATTCCCATTGGTTTCCCTGAAAGACATGCCTGTCTGATTGCGAAACTATCATGTAAAATGGTTCCAGTTCTCTATGCCCTGCTCAGGCCTTTGTGAAACAAGTTACAGCAATTTTTATCTGGGTCAGGAATTCAAAACAAGGCACAATAAATTCAAATTTAGTATGATGAAACACTCAGAAGTTGAATCTAGGGTTTTTTTATTATTTTTGTTACTTTAAGTGCTAGGCAGATATGCCTACCATACTGCTAAATGCTGTACTATAACACTCACAATGGGTAGTTTCTCTCTTTATACCTATCTACATGGAGAGCAAATTATGCCACTCTACCTTCATATTTTTACCCATTTGTATCTCTTAAAGACACAGATGAAATATTTAACTAGGTGCAGCTCAGATACCTTGGGTTTTGAATTTCAGCTACAATCTTAGTAAGCTTGTATTCTGTAACAAATGTAACAAACTCATTTTATATGGGCCATCCACTCACAGCTTTGCCTCTTTAGTCTTCTGTTCCACAGATGTCTAAAAGAGACCACTGTAACTCAGTGTGTCTATAGTGAGGGCAGCAGCAGTGCTCCTTCTGCCGTGTGCAGTGAGCTCATCCCTTGGTGAAGGAGATGAGACACTTCCCTTTTATGCTACAAGCTTTGAACTGACTGCCATTGCACTTCCCTTGCCACTCCAGGACTTGTGGTCTGGTCTCGTCATATCATTGCATCAGACTTATCCACGGCCACATCTCTGCATACGAGTCAAGCTTGTCTGGGCCAATGCAGTTCATCAGCCAGTCATGTACATGCCAGCTTCATACTTAGAGGATTTGGGCTTGGCTGATGCCTGAAAATCCAAAGAATTTACATGATTTTCCTTGCTGATAACCACCAGAGCAGACTTCACACTCCTCCTCTCTGAGGAAGCCAGTGCCTCACTTTGAGGATATTTAAACTACAGGGAAAGGAGAGAAAAGCTCTCACTTTTCCCTCACATTTCTCGTGAGGTGGATGTAACCTCCCATGGGGGAGGACAAAGAGCTCTGTTCTGCTAAGCATCTGAGTAACCTTCCTTGCAGCTGGACGCAGAAATTGCTTCCCAAAGACAGCTGAACTCAAAGATTTACCAACCAAGGTTATGAGCATTGCTGCTGTAACAGGAAAACGTTTGTATCCTTTGGTGAGTAGGAACTTAGAGGGACCAGGGAGCAAGGGAACCAGGAGGACTGAGGAGAACAGGCTTGAGCGAATGGTACTTGTTTTGTTGCCTGCAAGTGGTGACCAGGGAGAGTGGATGGTAAATGTTCCCATAATTCTGATAGTCTGATCTTCCTGGGAAACTCCATTTGCATCTTTGGAAAGTGAGAAGTGATCTCCACCAGCACTATTATATGCCAGAAACATATGGGCAAAATAGCTACCTTTGTGGCTTCTTTCTGCCTGTAAGGGGAGCCATCAGCACAGTAGGGGATCTACTACAGTTCGGGTGCTCCACTCAAGAGGCTGCAAGAGCCACCAGTCCTCTGGAGCAGGTGCTTTTTAGAATCTGAATTTAATTTTTTGCTTTCATCCAGAGCTCAGTACTAAAAAGTGAGCAAATATCGCAGAAAACAAACAGCATCTGAGGTATATAAGAGATGCCACAAACAACTCTTGTGCAGACTGAGGCTTATGGTCATTTCAACAGAAATGTTCTTTTAGGATGATGTTTCACAAATGCACAGATTCCATTACACAGGGACGTGACACCAAATTCCATCTGCTTTTTATTGCTGTGACTCTTTTGCTGAAATTATTGGGAGTTTCTCTGGTACAAATGGAAACTCAAAGAATTCAATGCTTACTGTAACGTTATTTTCTCTGGACCCAAGTTCTAGGATGATAAAACAACCATATGTTTAATTCGCATACCTTCAGGTACGACAAATTTTACAACGCTTGGGTACAGGATTGAGTTTTTGAATGATGACACAACACAGAGTCATTCAATGAATCCCTAGAGGATTTCTATCAGTGCTCCAGACAACACCAACCTGTTTGACCTGTGGTTCTCCTGAGCTGGATATTCTGGAATAAGCAAATTCACATGTTGAGTACCTTTGATAATAAAGAATATTGAAATGAAGATGTTTGGAATACATGCAAACAAACTAGATAATAATTTTAATTATTTATTGCATAAGGATCATTTCCATAGTTCAAGTCTCTGAGCCAACTGCAATCCTTGATCAAGGTCTCATTTTGAATGAGATCTGTCAAACTTGAAGGAAAGGACTTTTGCTTATACAACAAACCATGAATGCTGCTGAAGGAAATAGTAGGGGATAGAGAGCAAGGAGGCAATGGAGAGCCCTGAAGTCTCTAAAGTGCTAAAGTAGAGAAGATTTACAAGTTGATGATCAAGAAAACAAAGAATAGTGTGGGAAGAAACTTCCGCAGGGAAAGTGTACAGAAATCTGAAACACTACAGATGAATGGATGAATTACAGGCAATTTTTAAACTTGACATGGCCATTTTCATGTATGGCAGCATGTCCCAAGGAAAAAAAGAAAGAAGGAAAAATCAAGGAAAACATGACTTGCAGTTACTGGGAGTAACTTTTTAGCTACAGTGAGATGGCAGCAAAAGAGCAACACAATAAGGATTTTAAAAAATGAAATGTCTTAAATATAGTGTGCCATGACAAAGAGCTCCAAAATGTGTTGGGATATCATCTTTGAAGAAAAGCAATGAATTTTGCGTTTGAGAGGAGAAATAGGTATTTCATGGAACTGGCTGTGTATACGATGATCAGATGAGGAGTTGTGCAAGCTAAACAGCTTGCTCCGAGCCAAATTTGAAGAGACTGGGGCAATGGCTGTTGTCTGGGGTTGTAAGAAATCACGTACTTGATTGCTCAACAATGCAGTTCTAATTAGAAGAGTAAAGACAACTCTATGGAATGAGAAACAATTTAAGAGTTTTATTCTCCCCAGTGGGATGGTGAGAACTGATGAAGCAGAGCTTGGTGGCCTCTCTGCATTCCTTCTCACAGGGTACTCATGTATGCTCTGTTACAGACATGCTGTGGAACTGCAGAGACTTCTGAGGCATCTTCACAGACCTACGTGTGTTGGGTCACAAAGATGGTGATGGAAAGTGTAGAAAGAATTTAATTTTTAGTAGAAGAGTTGGAATCAGTCACATTCACAAAGAATATTAGGAAATCCGCTGATGAGGCAACTCAGCAGGGATCTCTAAGCATGGAATACAGTGGATAGATTTTAAGTGAGCTGCACTAGCAACAAACCATTTCTTTTCTACTATTTCTTTTTTCCTTTTGAGCAGCATTAGTGTGTCAGATTTTGGTAAGTACAGAACAATGAGAAGAAAGGAACACCTAGCAAGAAAAGGAACACTACAGAAGAAAGGAACACCTAGCAAGAAAAAAACACAATTCTGAAGAATCATCTTGATTATCAACCCTCAGAATTTAATAGACAATTTAGTTTTTTCTAGCTGTGCAGTGAGTATAGATATGTAAGATTTCCTCTTTGTACAGGGCACTTTTGATATGCTTTGGCAAGTAGACAATGTATTGATAAAACAGTAGAAAATGGAAGCTGCAATTTTAGATAGAAGGTTGGGGAAAAATAACAGGGAAATCTTTCTGTCCTAGTTGGGCAAACCTAGGCAAGGCCTCAACAGTAGCAGATAGCGAAAGTAACTGCTAAGAAGATTTTCAAGACAGAGAACTGGAAGACTAGACTTTGTTCTCACTATGTGTGCAACCATGACATTTCTATATTAAAACTACAAGGTTCTGGCTGGTTGGCTTGATCTTCTGTTCTCATGCATTTTATTACATGTTTGTTGATTTTTTGTATGTAGCCACTTGAAGGTGGTTGAAGAGAAGACCAGACCCTTCCAGGGTGAAATAGAGTATCTTAATTACGTATTAGCACTTTCTCTCTGGATCCAGTAGACATAGCAAGACTCTGGGGAGTGGCCAAGGCAGGAAAGGGTCTTCAGCACTGTGGGTGCCATGGGTTTTCTAGACAGGCTGCTAAGCAGCTCTGGAAAGAGCAGTCTGCTGCTAGAGACTTTACGTGTCTCCAGAAATGAATCCTTGAATCACAGAAAAGCTGCAAAGTACCACATGGGATTATCTATTCCCTCCTTTTACTCAGAGGTAGGATGACATTTGCCAAGACAATCTGAATGAAGGTTTATCTTATCTCCTTTTAAAAACCTCCAGTGGAGGAAGCCCTCTACTCTCCCTAGGCTGCCTGTACCACTGTTTCAATGTTTCTTTATTAAGAATTGTTCCTTCCTGATACATAACTTGAACACACTTCACTTAATCTGATTATTTCTTGTCCTAAGATTGCTGAACAAAAAATTAATCATTTTTTACAACTGTTTACATATTAGAAAACTGCCATCATACCTCATTTTCGTACATTCTAGACTAAACAAACTCGCTTCCTCTGACCCTTGTCATAGGTCAAACTTCCCTATCCTCAACTCCTTCTTCCTTCTATTCTTTTTACTACATACTTCACATGGGGTAGTGTTCTCGGGTCCCAGGGTCACTTCATTTCCCTAGGAGAAGTTTGGACTACTTTTCAGAGGAGCAGGAGACAAATACCTCCTATATTTTACGAATAAAAGTTCTGAGGTTGCACTCCAGAAGCCTTCCTTCTTTTCTGTTACACTGTTCATTTACAATAATTAAAAATACAATGTAGGTGGGAATTCTGAGGTCCTCCTTCTCCTTCCTGGTGGATGTAAGGAACCAGGTGAACTCTCCTCAAACTGGGCTATACCTTCTTAATATATACTCACATTAATATTGTATTATTAATCTCCAGTTGCAGTTCAAGAACTGAATTGTAATGTGAAAATATTTTTGCCCCAAAATGGGACAAGATAGTAGGGTGACAGACTTGTAGTAGTTTTACAAAGTCAGTCAATGTTGTCTTACTTAGAATCATGGAATCATTAAAATTGGAGAAAATATCTCCAAGATCATCTAACCCAACCTTTGAATTAATACTTCCATGCCCACTAAACCATATGGCAAAGCACCACATTTACTTGTTTTTTTAACGCCTCCAGGGAAGTTGACTCCACCACTTTCCCAGTCTATTACAATGTTTACTTTTATATTGTCCTATATACCACCATAAACATACTGCTTGAATTTGTGGTGATTTTTTTTTTCCCCCAGGAGTATCTATAACACAGTATGGAAAAATATGATCTATTTGTCCGTTAAGACATGACTTTAATTTTTGGAATGTTCATATGTCAGAGTAAGAAATGGCCATTCGCCTTTCAGGGTAACTAAGCAGCTCCATAAAAAAAAAAATTATTTCCACAAAGAAAAGGCTATACAAAGGTTTATGTCCTTATGTAGCTCTCCAGGCTACTCTTAGTTTGTTTTTTTTTTTTTTAACTAGAGGTGTATCTATTGGAACAATTCAGGCAATTGTACTCTACCACAGGGAGCAAATTCAAGAAGTAGCTATACAGAAAAGTCCTCAAGGTATATTTCTCAGAACATCATTAGACAGTCTTGTGTTGCTTATATGGCTTTCTCTCATTTCTGGAGACATGTAAAGTCTCTAGCAGCAGGCTATTTTGTGCATTCTAAATAATAGCATTGCCTGTAAGCGCAGGGATAACAGTGACAGACAAACTGCCAAGGCAAACTAGTAACTTCAAACAGACTACAAGAAAAGCACATAATAGACAAGACTGCACCTCAGGCAGTTGCTGTGGATTGAAAGGCAGAATTTTGGGGGACTTTTTTTGTACTGTTTTGCTCCTTTACTATCCAGGATGAAACTGAGAGATCCAAGACCAAACTTTTGGACTTTTTGAGACCTCACAGGACACCTTATCTTCCCACTCAACAAAAGATATTTTTGCCATGTACTTTTTTTCAGATCATCATAATTATTACAGAACTTATCTCACTTATGGCCATGCTGATACAGTTCAAGCCATTTGTTTAGTTATTGGTTGTCAAAGTCTAGCAAAATGACAGCTCTGAAGTGCTTGGCAGACACAGAAGCAGAGGAAGAGAGAAGGAACTTTTCTTAAATCTTGATGTGAAAACAGAAAATATTTAACATTCTACCCCAGCATCTGTGTAATATCTATAGCTGTTAGTTTTATTTTGGGCATTTTGGTTCAATGAATATGAAAAAAAGAGAGAAAGGAAAGGAAGGAGAGAGAAAAGAGAAACACTCTGAGCAGAGCATTGTAAAGTAGGAGGAAAGTGCCCCAGAAAGGCCTGTTTCAAAAGCAACATATTAAAATCCACAGGATGAGTCCCATTTACAGCAGTTGATACTGGGTCATGTCCTGAGCACACAGATACAGGTTTTACTTTATTTGTGACCTACAAAATCTCAAACACTAGAAATTAGCTAACCCTAGCAATACATCAATGGAGAAAGAGAGTTCTTTTATCTGTTGTTCATGATTAGCTGTGTTAAGAACCTTCAGTAATTCTGGGGTTAACATTGAAACTGGTAACAGTTTAGTCGTCACCATTAGTAATAAGGGAGGGGGAGAATGATTATTCCACAATTTTGAACTTGGGCAAAACCCATGTTAAATAGACAAATTAAACAGGATGGAAAGAGAACAATCTGAAAGCTATAAACTATTGAGTGCTATCTAAGCCCCTGGGCAGTTGATTTTTATTCAAAGCACTTCATGGAGGCTCAGACGTTTGTGACCTACTACAGGAAGGCTTTCATTTAAAAGACATGAAGGTTGAGAGACTACAGATAAGGCATTCAAAGGAGGTTATATAGTTTTGTACTCTGCTTAAGTTGCTCTGGAAGAGCAAAACTCATGCAGTGTTACAAGTTAAATCTTCTTTCTGAAGTTGAAGACATTTCTCATATTTTTTTATGTTAGCCTTTTATATCTGTACCATAATGTTTCTCCTAAACATTATTTATTAGTAGACAAGTTGCCTCCTGATGTTCCCAAAAGAGGTCAGTATATCCAGTAGGAGACTAGTAACCAAAAGTAAGCTGCTTTTTGCTAGAACTCCATGTGTACATCATCACTGTCTTATCAGAAATTCACATTTGCATGTACGATAGCAAAGATGTGAACCTAAGTTTCAATGTGAGACTCAGGTTTCCTTCTGCACTCATTAAATATGCACAAAAGAAACACTGGTGTTCAGACTAGAGGGTAAGACAGTTTTGCTTTGGCCACAAACATAGTACAGTTACTAAGGTTTAAGGTAATGTTATTGAGAGTCATTTAACTCCAACTGATTTAAAATAAGGTTGAAGGGATTACTAATCTTTCATACATTTTTTTTGTAGCCTTTTCACTACAAAAAAACACAATGAAAATATAAATTATTCCCCCAGGGAAAGGCATAAACAAAGCAATTGGAAAAGAGCGTTCATTACAATGGTAACATTAAAAGATAATTAGTGTTTATAAATCAAGTGTGAGGTCTCATGATGGGCTTAGCCCAGGCTATGAGCAAATGTGTGCCAAAGCCATGATCCCTCCATCACTATCTTCCTTCTGTTACATATCTCCCCATGTCTCTTTATTGACAATAACACTCTTGGGATCACACACCAACCTGAACAGACAGGTAAGAAAAAGTAAAGTGAGAAGCAAAAACATCCCTATCAAACTTCCTCCCTCCCTACTTTGTGGTGTATGAGGGTGACAGAAAAGCTGCAGGAGTAAAGGAAAGGAGCAAGATGGAGAAAAGTATTGAATACTTAAGGCAAATAACTTCAATTGATATAAATCTAACACCAATAGATTCAAGTATATTTGTATCAACTTAGGTTGATAAAAATCTGCTGCATTTGTCAAACTTCTGCAACAGCTCTCCAGAACCACTGAAAATTGTTTTTACCTAAGTCTTTATTTCACATGCTTCTACACACAGCAATGTGTTTCTTGATGCTTTTCCAAGCTGACTGAGAAAGCAGTATTGGATTATTTGACACTGAAATGAGTCTGACTATAGCACACGAACCATGTGACATCCAGCCTAATATCTAAGTTAGCCACCGAGATACCCCTGTAGTCAGCAACAAGACAAAATAGTCAGTTTTGGGTCTTGTTTTGAGACAGGAGAATAAATACAACACCAAGCTGTGTGGTGCTGTTGACACATAGGAGGGAAGGGTTGCCATCCAGAGGGACCTTGAGAGGTGGGCCATGCAAACCGCATGAAGTTCAATAAAGCAAAGTGAAGAGTCCTACATCTGGGTCATGGCAATTCCAACACCTACCGCCTGGCCAGAGAAGTGATTGACAGCAGCCCTGCAGAGAAAGGCTTGAGGGTGATGGTTGATGAAAAACTCACATGAGCTGACAAGTGTGCACTCACAGCCCAGAAAGCCAACCCAATCCTGTGCTGCATGAAAAATAAGCTCAACTGCCCCTCTACTCTGCTCTAGTCAAACCCCATCTGGAATACAGTTCTGGTGTCCCCAACATAAGAAGGACATGAAACTGTTGGAGCAAGCCCATAGCAGGGCCACAAAATTGATAAGAGGACTAGAACATCTCCCCTGTGAAGACAGGCTGAGTAAGTTGGGGCTATTCCACCTGGAGACCTTACAGCAGTATTTCAGTATCTGAAACAGGCCTACAGGGAAGCCAGAGAGGGACTCATTGTCAGGCACTGCAGTCACAGGACAGGGAGTAACAGATAAAAATTGAAAGAGGGGAGATTTAGGTTAGATATTAGAAAGAAATTTTTAACTGTGAGGGTGGTGAGGCACTGGTAAAAGGTTGCCTAGTGGGGTTGTGGATGCCCCAACCCTGTCATTGTTCGAAGCCAGGTTGGATAAGGCTTCGAGCAACCTGGTCTAATGGGAGGTCATCCCTGCCCATGGCAGGGGGTGTTGGGACACGATGAACTTTAAGGTCCATTCCAACCCCTTAACATTCTCTGATTCTACAATTCTATGAAATCCCTTTGGGGCTGCCAATCTTCTCCATGTATCATGATTACAATATGCTTATATTTGGTGTCTTTCAGAGCACCAAGGTCATAAAGTCTGAAAAGTTGTGCTTGGCATCCAAA
>VYXB01002889.1:398072-421100 GCA_013397135.1 Pachyramphus minor
AGGTCCATTCCAACCCCTTAACATTCTCTGATTCTACAATCCCTTTGGGGCTGCCAATCTTCTCCATGTATCATGATCAATATGCTTATATTTGGTGTCTTTCAGAGCACCAAGGTCATAAAGTCTGAAAAGTTGTGCTTGGCATCCAAAGTAGAATTGTGGGTTTGTAGGGGGTTTATTTGACGTTTTTTTGGAGGGTTTATTTCTTTCATTTGTTGGTTGTTTTGTCAGTAGATTGGTTTTGTTGTTTTGTTTTGGGTCTTGGATGCTGTTTGGGGGGCTTTGTTTGTTTGTTTTTTAAAGAAGCTTGTTAAAAAGAAGCTAATAGTTAAAAAGAAGTTAAAAAGATGTAGCTAATAATGTGATGGAGTTTATAATGCAGAACTCAGTGCTGAAATCTTGCTATTGGCTTCTGTCATCTATTAGGTAAACCTTTAAAAATGGAATATGTCTATAAAGGGAAGCTGATGTGATTAAATAGCAAAATTGGGCAATTTGTGATAGACACAAGACACTCTTCCAAAAAGATTCAATTGTGTCCAGGCAAAGAACATACACTGTAATATCCTTCTAGCAAATTGAATATAAAAATATAAGTAAACCAAGAGAAGAAGAAGCAAATGCTGAGAGAATCAAAACTGGGACTTAATTATTCTAGCCCATCAGGAAGGAGAAAAATGCCCTCTAGACAGTCTACAAGTTAAATGCCATGTCAGTGTGTAATGTATGGTTCCTTTTCTTTTGAAAAGGATATATGAAAACTGGAAAAACACAATAAAGATGAGAATGGCGTGAAACATCTTCTCCATGATGAACAACTGAGGAGGAGGAGGAGTTGGAGTTCTTCAGGCTAAAAAAGAGACAACTTGAGTGAGATACCATAGATGTCTACAACATCATGAGTGGTCTGAAAAAAAGAGACTTTTTGTTGTCTCTTCCAATATCTGAAGTAGGAACCACCATATCACCATACAAAGTCAGGGTTGCAGTAAACAAGAGGGACTAAAATCTGCAGCTGTTCTTGTCTAAGGGAAGAGTTAACATGGGCTCAAAGACAGATCAGAGAAGTAGTTGGAGCAGGGATCCATTGAAGATTACTAAACAGACAAACTGCATCAGGTCCCCAAAAGTTCTACTCACTCAAAAAAAGGTTGGACATTGCAGAGGACCTAAAGAATGAAGAAGCATACATTCTTGTTCTGTCCTTCTTTACCCCTAATCATCCATTTATGGACTTCTATGGAGAAGAAAGACCAGGTAAAAGAGACATCTGCCCTCAACTAATACAGACATTCCTGTGGCCAGTCCTGCATCCCATGTAGATTCAGTCAGANAAAAAAGGGTGGACATTGCAGAGGCCCTAAAGAGTGTTGTTCTGTCTTTCTTTACCCCTAATCATCCATTTATGGACTTCTATGGAGAAGAAAGACCAGGTAAAAGAGACATCTGCCCTCAACTAATACAGACATTCCTGTGGCCAGTCCTGCATCCCATGTAGATTCAGTCAGATGAAAGTACTATGCCAGATAGACAATGGATTTTTATACAACTAAACTAGGTAAAGTGAAGCCTTGTCTTGGATATGTAACATGAAGAGATCTGCTCATCTCTTTTCTCATGAGTCCTTCTTAAAAAAATGAGTTAGCCCTTGTTCCATTTTCCAGTTCACAGGGTCACACAGTCTTAGATAAATACTAGTCCCCACTTCTTCTTAAGTACTTTCCTCATGTTTCCTTGTCAGGTTTTTGCAGAGATTGGGGTGGGGGGTGGGATTGTTGCATTGTTTTTGTATTTCTTGGGAGAGTAATTTTCTGTTTCCAAATTTTCCACTTCTAATTGACAAATAATATTTCATCCAGTATCATTTTTAACAGATGAACCAGTATAGTGCTGTTGGTTTCCTAGCAGTTAGGCCCTAAAGATTCTACCAACATGGTTCAAGAGTTGTACTTACTTGTTTAAATGTATTCTTCCTCTGCATGAGTTAGATGGCTTGTGTGTACACATACCTCTATAGAAGAAAATATACACTTCAGTTCTTGCAGTAGCAACGGGTTAATGCCAAAGCATGTGTACAAAATTTCAGGGATCTAGACTGTGAGGAAGGTCACTGCCATGATATATTTAAAAAAAAATTATACTCAAAAATCTCTAAGACATTTTTTCACAGGTTGTCTGAAGAGATGGTATCAGCTACTCGAGAACAGTGTCAGAGTCAGGACATGTGTTTTTTAAGGGTAGATTTGCCAACAACTCATAAAATCTAATTTCTAATCTTGATGAACTATATTGTGGAAGAGCACCAATTAGTTAAGCCCATGCTCCTGTGTAGGCAGATGACTGTTAATGTACTTTAAGGAACACTGCAGGTATATGATTAAGAATATGACATGACTATAGAGGTGAACAAATGAAAAGGGCTTTCTAAACTATTAAAAAGAATTCCAGCTTCACATAGTGGTTCAGGTGTTTTTCTTTCATATGCTTTTATGCATGTGCATGTGTGCATATTTCATCAGTGCTGGAGGAATTATTTTTGAAAACAAAAGTCTCACTCCTCAATAAAAGAGCATATATTCTCTAGAATAAAAAAGTGAAAACGTGTAGAGCATTAAATGAAGAAGTTCTGCTTTCCTTCTTTAGCCCTAAACCCTTCCACCTTGCTAAAAATGTCAAAGTTTTGCTGTGGAGGCAATGATCATGTAAACTATGTAAAGTCAGTAAAAACCTATGGATACAGTTAGCTGAGGCATCATCAGCATACATATACATCAGCAAGAGGTATCATGCTCAAATTATGTGCAAATAGTGTGCATAAGATTGCACAGGCATCTGGTAGAGAGAAAATTTCTACTTATATGCAAGTACTGAGACAGACACTAAGATTACTGTATTCAGAGCTGTAAAAAAGAACTCATATGGTTATGCTGAACATATGGTTGCTCAAGGAAGATGTTTCTTAAAGACTGTCAGGAAAGGGAAAACACAACCAGGACTGCTTTCGTATTTCCATGTTTAGTGGTTTACAACAGTGGAATTCAGGGCCTGCGATCTATTATAATGGGAGGGAGTATGCAAGTCATGGCATCATCTGGTTTAAAGGCCCATGGCTGTTGTTCTTTTCCATCTAGGATCAGACAAAGCGGCATGAGGCTCCACATAATTAAGAGCAACTATCCCACAGCGGCAAGGAAAGCAGAAAAGATTTCATTGGGAAGGAGGACTCACTACAGCACTTTAAAGACATGATTGTAAACAGAAGAAGCAAAGCAGAGAACGTTTAACAGAAAAATAGCACCCTGACCCTCTCTGGATTAAACACTATCAATCAAGTTTAAATTTAGCGCCTCCATGGTCCCACATGAAAAGAAGGCAGTAGGGGCAAGGAAAGCTTAACGCCTGAGAATATTTGTATTGCATGGCAAGGAAAACAAGCCTAAAGTCAACAAAGGGCAGCCTGTAAAAACAAACAGTCCTGATGAGAACAGCACTGCCACCAGAAAGCTCATTAGCAGCCAGAAGCAGAAGAACTGTCTCTCTGCTCTTTCTTTGCTGACTGCCCCCGGCGCAGCGCTACCACAGTGCTTCTGACTCAGCTGCTGCCTCCCTCCTAGTGTAACCCCTGAGCACTTGCCAGTACCATCACAATGCATGCCCTCAGCATGAAGAGCATTTCGCTGGGGTGGGCTGGGCTGGGCCACGGCAGGAGGCAGGAGTGGAAAAAGAGCAGGAAATATCTGAGGTTTTTTCAAATAATAGTAATGTATACATACACGTATAGTAATTGTCTTTATCTGTTCTAAGATAAGCCAGCAGAGGGAAACTTTGGGTGTAAAATGACAAGAATAAACACTGCCATGCCCACCAGCAAGCACATGGGATTTCAGAAATCACATGAATTCCAAAACCAGTGTCCCATCTGTCATCACCTATTCACGGCAGGGGGAGTCACAGCTGTAGGGCAATGAGATGCTCCATTTCCTCCTGGTGCATGGGAAAACACAACCATACATTTGGACAGAATTGACATATTCAGTGAATGGTAAGGAACACCAATATATTTTTTAGCCTTGAGAGCCAAGAAATAATTTTCAAAAATTTGCATTTAGGTACCTGAAAATGAGCAGCTGGATGACATCCATTTATTAGTGCCCATTTATACAGTAGTTGGAGATTTTGTACCTTTAGGTTTTACACTGGTTACAAGATTATGTTCTGTAGATTCGGTTAATCTTAACATGTGGTGGAGCATTAGGTCTTCAATGTAACAGTCATATCCACAAGGGTGTTAAAGGATGTTCAGTATTGGGGTTTTATTTGCAAATGCCATTTTTTCCTTTTGTCTTTGTTCAGACCACAAAACTGCAGATAAACGAACAGAAAGGGAAAAGTTTCTGGGAAGTTCCTCAAATGCAGCAAGTGGAAAGCGAACACCAGTTCTCCACAACAACCTGAATACTTTTCTGCATCATTGTACCACCTTTCAACTTCCCCACCCTACTGTGCTATTTGACTCCTTTCCTACTCCAAACCTGCTCATGCACATCAAGCAGCAAACACCTGGGCAGTGTCCTAATGCCTTGGTTATATTTGTGTATCTAAATATATGACCACACACAGTCTGTTTATGACCTTTGTGGGTTTGCCTGTATTAGTGGAAACTGAGGTTAGTAGATCATTGCCTTGGTCAAATGCATTGACCCAGTCACTATCTACTCACCCACGAAAGAACCCACTGGACTGTGCATAATCTGGAATATATGGCAGAGCTAGACCCTACACTGTAGGGGTAAATGCTGGTTCAGACATGTCCCTTGTAAAATCATTGGCAAAATTCCAGGCAAGTCAGCAGAAAAAACCTTGCTCCAAGGCTGACTCTTCGTTTCCTTACCTGTCAGCTGTTACAAGGTGCAATGGAAAGATAAAGCTCAAGATAAAATTCCTGCATTTAAAATGCCTGTATTTGTATAACACAGTAGTACACAAGTTTGAGTTGGTTTCATTTTCTGATGTCATATTTTTCCAACTAGATTCATATTAAGTAGAAAGAATATCCATCAAACTAGAGGACCCATCCACCACACAAATTTAGAAATAAATTTAAACACTCAGTATAAGAAAAAGCAACTAAGAGTAGAATCTAACCCCTTGGAAAACACATTTAAAATGAAATAGTAAGAACATACATCAGTCTTCTAATGCAATTTTCATTTTACAAAAAAAACCATGAGCTACTGGAGTATAATTACAATTATGCAGGTAAAGTATCTAGCACTTCTAAAAATAAATAGGAATGTCTGAGTTTCAAGAATTTTCAATTATATATATATAAATCCATTGCTTCAGGTCTTTGATTTCATAAATCTGTAATCTAAAACTGGATTTTCATAGGAGTAACTTTTACCCCATAGATTCTGCAGTTAAAGAAGATTCATCCTGACTCCTTTCACGTTCTTTCGGATTTTTGCTATTGCCCGCAGTTACAACAGGATCTGTAGCAGAATTACATTTTCTTTGGCAAACAGAATAGGGAAATTAAAAAACAGGGACAGATACCTATTATGCTGCATACATTGAGATGACTTGTAATACATAAGAAAGAAAAAACCTAAACCTACAGTATTAATTAATTTGCTCATAAAAAAGTCTGATTCTTCAGTGCTTCAGAATATTTGTATACTCTTGCTTCAGGCTTAAAATGACATTTCTGTGAAAATTAATTTGAGGCTTTCTCCCTAGAAATTGTTCAGATTATAAACATAAATATGAAATTGTTATGAAAGAAAGGTTGAAAATTACCTCTGTTGCTATGAAGAACGTGGGAAAATCACAGACACTATTAGACTGACACATTATTTTCCAGAATTATTTAAGATAAAGTCCCCCTTAAATCACATGAGAAATATCCTTTTCGTGGTATATCTAAGAAAGAATACTGGCAAAAATCTTCAAAAAGTCACACAAATGGTAAAATGTCCATAGGTAAAAAAAATTAAGTGACTCCATACTCTCCAGCATGACACCAGACTGGTATTTACCTTAAAAAAGTGCATTTCTGACTAGTCAGATATGATCATTAAGAGTAAAGAAAGATTCCCACTACAGGTTGAGTTTACTTGAGCTTCTGCATGTGTTATCTTCAATTACTCAACAGAGGCTGTGAGCAAGATTGCTGGCTCATTCCAATGCTGGTGGCAAACAAAACAACAAATATAGCAAAGCATCTCTGTTTTCTCAGGGCTGTAAACAAGCTCATACTGTCCCAGTTTTGTAGCAGGCACTTTAAGATATGGCATGGAGCTGCAGGAAGCACCTCCTCTGTCTGTAGTTGCATGGCATTGCAGGGTGCCTCAACAAGGCAATTTTACTTGCCTCTCTGCCTGTGACCTGAATGGGAATAGAGAAAAAAAAAAAAAAGAGCAGAAATGGCAGAAAACTCGTGGCAGGCATTCAGGATCTCACACTGTTTTACTGATGTTAACTAGCTTTCAGACAGGCCTGCCAATAGAAGTGTTTGAAGATCTGTTTGAGAAGAGGTATGCCTCCATGGGGTGTCTGAAGCCAGCTGCAGGAGCAGAGCTTGTGGGTCTTGACCTCCCTCTCTGTCCTTCTCCCAGGGGCCTGACTGAGGCTGCTCAACTGCCCCCAAGAGCTGGGTGGCTTCAGGAGCATTTCTTGTATTAAGCCCTTGCCACAGGTCAGTTGCTTCCCCCAGTTCCTCTAAAAATACCCATGTCTTGTGGCTTCTGTAGTCACATAACTTCATGTCTCCCTTACTCCTTCCCCAGAGGAATGAAGAATGTTGAGCTGCTGGCAGTTAAACTGTATTTAAAGACATTTTTATTTTCTGAATCATATTCAGTGTGATGCTTGTTTTAATTATATTTTTTGCTGAGTGCTGTAAGATGCATGCATGAAAGCCTGTCCATAAATAAACATGTCTTTAACAGTCCTTATTTATTTTCCTTGACTCAATTCCTGCTCCTTTTCCGAGGTGTACAAAAGCTGGGATATATAGTCTCCAAAGCCCAACCACAAAACCCAGACACCACACTAGGCCAAACAGCCTCTTTGCACCACTGCTGTGAGGGCTTGGCTGTACCCTGGCACTAGGGGCATGCCTGCCTCTCTGATGGCTGCTCCGGGGCCCCCAAACTGTCCAGGACTGCCTGGAGGGGATCAGCTACTGTGCCTTCTGGAGGTGCAGGAGCTCTCCAAAAGCCTCTCTTAGGACAGTTGGGGGTGAAAGAAAAAAGTCTCACCAGGGAAACACATCGTAAACTCCATGCAAGCAATGACCACCTGCTCCTGTGTGGAGGCAGGGCTCAGCCCTGAGCACAGGTCCTGGTGGAGGTGCTGTGACTTGGCTGTGCCCCATGCCGGGGCTCAGAACCCCTGGGGGCATCTGTGGGATGGGGGAATGTCACCTGCCACTGAGCTGGGGCTAGGGCAGGGGGCAAGAGGTCAGCTCAGCAGCAGGGGATCAAACAGCGATGGCAGGCGTGGGCCTGCCTGTCAAAGGACCCCTTTGAGGCCAGTAAAAAAAGGATTCATGTTCTGTTGCCGGTTGGATCCTGTGGACGAAGCGAGGCTGAGAACAGGCCTGTGAACAGTGCTGGTTGGAGGGCAGCCAGGGGAGGCTGCCCCGCCAGCTTTCACAGGACCTTTCGCTGCTGCTGGTCACCCACACAAGGCTTCAAGCACAGCTTCTGCCATGGCAGCCCTCCTTCCCTGCCCCTCACCCTGTGCCCCCAGCACTGTTGGCAGAGCTGGCTTGGCTCTGCCAAACCAGCTGTCTCCTGACGGGAGAAAATAATCTGGGATCAAGGACAGGAAACTGGATCCGCACACGCAGGCAAGATGAGAAACTCATGTTTTGTGGCAAGCCCCCTCTGTCAATATGCTCCACCTCCCTCCCCCATCTCCAAGCAATGAGAAATGAAAAGAAATGGAATAAAAGCAGGTATGCATTGCTGCCTTCTTTTTAATTTTTTTTTTTTTTAATGCTTGTGTGAAATAAAAAAGAAGAGAAAAGAAAGCATCCATTTTTTTTCTGGCATCAGCACGCTCTCCTGCTCCTGTTCCCATGACAGCTCCTGTGCCCTCACCACAAACACAGGGGGCTGTCCAAGTACCTAGGGTTTTACAGAGAGGTGTGCCATGAGGAAAGCCACTTGCAAAGGCCAAGCGAAGGGCAGCAGCCCTTTATGGCTACAACCCCCTGTGACTGTCTGCCTCTTGCTTCTGCCCCTCTCACATCTGTGTTTCAACACCCCCAGTGATCGCTCACACTGCTGCTGCCTGGAAATGTTTCGAGTGACTGAATGTATTGCTTAGAAGAAGAAAATGGCCTTTGATATATGTCTCAAAAAGAGACAATTAGAGACAAGCAACCCACAAGCCTTCTGAACTGGCTGTCCGGCTGGAAAGCAGCTACCAGTCAGCCCTGCACAGAGCAGTGGCCAACTGCCAGGAATGAGTGGAGCCATCTGGTCCTGCTGCCCTCTAGCCCTGTTGCCCTCAGGGGGTGTTTAACAGGGATGTGTTTGCTACACCAGCACCATTGCCTTAGCAACACAACCAAAGTGTTTGTCAACATGTGAGCAACATGAATGATGGTGCCTTGTCCAAAGAGGTCTGGATTTCATGTGTGGTTCTTCTTCACAAAAGCCAGTTTCACCACTTGCCTCACAAAGACCCTGAGCGGGAAACTGGGAGCTGGGAGGGAAACTTTCTTGCAAGTCAAAAGCAATTTTTCTTCTAATTGCATAGGAACTGCTATGGCCTTTTGGAATCAGTGGCGTCTAAACTAATAAATAGTACCAGTCTAAAGCCGATGAGAAATAGCTACAATTTTAAGAAATGTCTGCTATTCTTAAGTAATAACAGATCTTCTGCTGAAATGCTGGAAGCCTGTTATGCCCTGTCACCGGACTGTATCAGCCTTCTGAGGGGCTTTCTATTTCCTTAAACCTTTACTGAATTAGGTCTAAGGAAGCTGACCATATCTACCTATAGTCTTGCCGTCACTAGGCTTAAATGGAAATCTATTCACTGAAATCCCTTTTTTCATCAGCCATTTTTTCCCACATTGGATCAGATGTCAATACTGTCTTTATTGGGAAGGAACAGGGTCATGCCTGAACAATGTTTTGTTCTTCTAATGAACAACACAGATTTCTGCAGCTTACTTTTCACCTCCTCATGTTCCCACCAAAAAAAAAAAAATCAAATTCCTTAATGTTATCTCTTATGAGGCTTTCTTCTTCTTCTTCTCCTCCTCTCCTTTTCCTGCTCTAGCTCATGTCAAAGTGCGTGTTTTCCCATGACCAACTCCTCTTATTGGATTGATACACATCTCTGTCAATTAACTGTGCAGTGCAGTTTCTCTCCATAAAAGAGATTTTTTCCAAGGCAGACAACATGCCCTCTCCACTCCAGTTGTAGTTGTAAGTAAGGTTAGCGTGTTAACTTTAGGTTATTCCTTGCTTTGGATGACACAGGGTGGAGAAGCCGAGGTACTACTCATAAGTGTCTTGCACGAAGGCTGATGTATGTACAATGCAGGGTGTCTAAAGAGCCAAACATGGGATTCTGAAAGTCCCCTGTGAGGTAGAAAATATAGTCATTGTGATGCTCAGATTTTTGTATACGTAAGGACAGGACCCAGTTATTGTGATTGAACCCCAGAGGCAGTTTAATATCTCCTGTGAGGATGCATGAGCCATCAGCATTGCCTGTGTAGTATGTAGCTGTATCACTCCTCTGCAGAGCCTTCTCCCCACCACCTTTCAAATTCATACAGCCCTGAGGCTCCCACTGAAGCCAGTGAGAGACAGGATTTATGCATATAAACACCTCCTTTTCTGCAAAGGACTCTGTGGGTCCTCCTAACTCCAGAAGTTTCTAGTGTCCCTGTAATTTACACTGTAAAATCCCTACAGTGGAGCAGAGGGCTGAACTGAATGCAAAGGGAGGGACACTAGGAGAAAAGACTGTCAGTAGCATTTCTTGGTAGTCATCGGAGTGCAACATGAGAAGTTCCCCATACTGTCCACACTAACATCTGTATACAAGAAACAGAAAGAGTTGTAGCCGCAGAGGGAGGCGTGTTTTATGTGGTATACTTCTGTTTGGAATATGCTGTTCTGGATGACTTCATTTCATTTTCACAAGTAAATGATGTTCTTGTGTTTGTATTAAAATGTTAATTCATCTTTTTAAGTTTTAAGCCACAGTTATAAAGATATATGAGAAAGACCTTGCCCTCTGCAGATGTGTATCAATCTACAAAAGATGTAATATGACTTGCCACACCAGTAGGGTTGGTATAGGTTCTTTGATGCTTAAGTACTGGAATTTGTGAAGTCTATTTAATGTTCTCCCATGTGGTCTGCTAGAAGTAAGGCCAAAAGGGTTGAAAATGGGTTTTGGACTGGATAAACATGAGTACAAAAGGAAAATCAGGTCTTTGGGATCACTGAATTACATAAACAAATTTCAAAAACAGGGAGCTATTACAGTCGGAAAATACTGTAGAAATGTTGAAGGGAATTGTTGAATGAAGGATGAGCTGCGTATCATGAAGTGATGAGACTGGCATAGGCTGAAACAAGAAGAGTAACACAAAGTCTGTTGATGGGTCCAGTTTATTTAGGTCGAAAAAATAAAGTGTTGTCAGGGCATGGATAAATAGTACAGTTTCAAAAATGTTTTACCTTTCATATAATGGGCAATCTAGAAGAGATAAAACAACGAAAATTTTTCGTCATTATCTTTTAATTGAAAAATAGAATTAAGGGTACATTATTACACCTAGAAATTATCCTAAAAATGTAACATTTTGTACAACAAAAACTAAAAACCTTGTTATGGTTGGGACAAAAATATTTGCAAATCAGTAATTAAATACCTTTAGGATGAAAGTTACTATTTCAGAGAAATAATATTTTATTTAATTTTTAAAGCTTTAAAAATTGGTAAATGTACTGGAAAGCTGCCACTAGATTTTATTAGATCTTGTATAAAATTCTAGACGATAGAAGGAGGTGAATATAATGAAAATGCCATAATGTTGGGGGGGCGGTTGCCATAATATTTGTCAGTGGTCTCTACAAATGATGCACATCTGCATTTCATGCTTTGTACAAATGTTTTTCCATAGACAAAGCACAAGTATAAATCATGCTTTTGGACTAGTTGGCTTTAGGAGTTTGCTTCTGTGAGTTAAGTATTGTAAGAACAAAACCAGATGATTAAAGGTTAATATAAAATTTTCTTCCATGTGTAGAAGATGACTAGAGCTGACACTAGCCATGATTCACCCACAAGAAAGATAAAGAAGCACCTTGTACACTTCCTCGAGGGAAAGACAAGGAGAAGTAAAGCTTCACTAGGAATGAAAATGCTTCTAGGGAGATATGAGTCAAACCAAGAACGAGATACTCTCACTATGTGCTCAAGAAATTAATTTATTACAAGTACTCATGAACAACAGCTGCAGATCCTTCTCTGATTAGAAAAGTACCTCTCTGGTATCTCCATAACCTACTTCTCTGCCAGGATTTTCAGCTCCTCTGTGTACTATTTTTTCCTGAATGAAACTATTTTGTCAGTAAAAGGTTCCATCACTGTGACATCAGTTCCACCCTCTTTATCTCAGACTTAATTTCTGAAACTACAAATCTGTGCTTATTCTTTGACAAACAAATTAACAAACAAACAAACAAACAAAAAATATTCTTTATCGGAATTTCTGCTATTTTTTTCTGAGATGTTACCAGGATCCATCTCTGTAACAATCCTTGGCTATGCCATAATTATTTCCTGCATCAGTTACTGTAATTCTCATTTTAATGGCCTACGGAAGTCATACTTATTAGACTTTAAAACGCCCAGAAAACTTCAGTCAGACCACACATTATGTGCTAAAATGCTTCATCTCTTTTCTCTTAACTTTACTGGTTTACTATCCTTCTGCCCACAGAATTCAAATCAACTACTAATACCTTTAATTCACTTTTCACTCACTTTGTATTCAGCCCTTGGCCTAAATATAATTCAGTTTCCCTATCCCAAATTATGTCTTTGTCATAATTCACACAGATCAATTTCCATGAAATACCTACAAGATAAAGTCAGGAAGGTGGAACTTTTCTAGAGCTTTCGGTGAATTTTCCTAGCTGAAGAGACATAAAATGGTGCTTGGCCTTTGAAGAAAGATTTCCATTTTTAAAAGGAAGCTACCAAAACAACCTACCTTTTTCAATTCTTTCCCAAGTTTTCTGTAAGTCCCGGGAGTAGAAAAAAATCAGATACACATATCAGTGTGAACTGAAGCACTCCTATACCTATTTCTTTCCCTTCCTGTTACTGGGCCCTTACCTTGTAGAAGCATAGGAGTTAGCTCTTTATTTCCATCTTCCTTTTATTTTAACACTCCCAAGCTTCTTAGACATCAGTATGCCTAGTTCAGGGTTGTCCTCAAAAATGCTGTTCACCTTTCCTGCTTCCAGAAAAAGTCCTATCTCAGCAACATTGTATTTCTGTTTTTCCAAGTGGTATGAAAACTTCATACAATAAAATTCATCTTTCATTTTTCTATATGCTCTCTTAACTCTCTCATTTGTACCCTACCTTCTGCTTGCTCATCCAATAATTGCCATCTCAACTTTTAATCCACAGCATAATGAATGCTGCTGGAATCAATTAAATCACATTGGTTTTAATTAGTGTCTATATTCAAGAGATTGATTTCTAGGTCAACTTCTTAACAGAGAGCTCTTATGTCTTCTAATGTCCACGAAATCATAGCACTAAATTCTTATTCTTGGTTTCATTGCTCTAGCAGTCCTAAGCACATCAACCATATGTGGTCGGAAAACTTTAAAATTAAACATCAGAAGAGTAGGGGAAAGAAAGTTTCCTTTTGCCTCTCAAGAAAATGCATTGTTTAATTCAGTCAAATATAAATGGAATGCTCATACTAAGCCACTAGGATGTGCTTAATTTCTTAAAGATGTTTCTTCGTGTGATGAAGTATCATTTGACCCAATAAACCAACTCTAGCCTGAGTTTGTAGGTTCGCTTAAAATAAGCATTGCCCAACGAGCTTCCCACTTCCTTTCCTTTTGGTTTTCTGTATGAATGAATCCTTTTCAGGGGAAATGTTAGAATGATGTTTTCAGATCTCCAGACAATATAGGACCAGACCACAGAATTAAAGTATTTTCTTTGTCTTAAGATAGCTTTCTTCTCTAAGTATGAAAAAACGCTTGGATCAGATCAATTGTTTCCTTTAAATTCAAGAAGAAAGAGAAATAAGCGGTTAAGCACACAATTTACTGGGTTTATTTTAAGAGACAAACATTTTCATCTGACCACTTTTTAAGTTTTATGTTGATGAAGACACATTCTAAAAATTACTGTTTAGCTTGCAAGGAAGGTCACAATGTTCTTGGAGTTTATGTAAAAATGTCAGGTGAACTAGTATCATTTTATGAGTTCATGTAAAATGTCAGGTCAACTAATATGCCATCATTTTATGCAGGCAGTGCAAGCACTCTAATTTTTTTTAAAAATCTAGAAATTCATATAGCTTAGATTTTACACAGAAAAGAGAAAATCCTCCAAGTGACAAGAAAAAGTTAAAATAGACTTCTCGCTACATTTTCCTGGCTGGTTCCACTCTCTTATATCTTCAGTCAGGGATAGCTAGGATTTTAAACAATAGTATGCACATTTTAATGTACTGGGACTAGACAAACAGCTCTTTCCTCATGACATCAATGAGTTAAACTACTTTGCTGCTTCTGTTGTCATGCAGCTCTTGTGTTATTGACCATGGAAATAATGAATGCTCAAATGCATCTGACAGCTTGTGTAGTTTTTTACTTTTTTTAATAGATAAAGGTCCATCACTGAAGAAAACTCCCAGGAGGTACTAACTTTGGGAGATCAAAGGGGTCTCAAAACTTTAACATTTTTCATTTATAAAAAAACTTGTTTGATATAACTAGCTCTGAAAATATAGGCCTAATTTCTAATATCATCATGCTTGTGTTTCAATAAGTTTGTGCCTGATTTAAGCAGATAACAAGAAAGTATGTGGGCCCCCAAAAATCAAGGTATCTGGACTAAATAGATATTTTGGATATCTAAGCAATATCTAACCACTAAAACTTTGTAACTACTTTGTGTTACTCTACGTGATCAAATTAATGCATCCTCTTGTCTGCATCAAACATGCAATTATGTTGCCATCAATTTAAAAATCATATAATGTGAAAATTATCTATAGGATTATAAATTAAATCTCATTACTTATTAATCATGACTAATATTGTTCACTTTTTTATTAAAAAAATGAACTGTTAGTGTCTAACTTTGGATATGAGGAGCTTGGCCACTGCCTTAAAGCCTGTCTTTGACCATGGCACTATGAAAAACTGCACAGAAAAGATAAGAACCCTGTAGTGAAAGGAATTGGGATCACTTTTTTTCTTCCCTAGTGCTCTATACCTAAGAAAATATGGAGGTCTTCATAAAGCAGGAACTCCAGAACAACAACAAAACTACTTCTGTGCAAAAAATTCACCGTGCAGCCAGAACTTGGGGGAATCCAGCCTTTCTTCACCTCCTTGCTTCCTTTCTAGGCCTGGGAAGGAGGTGCCTGTGGCTGGGTGGCACCACCAAATGTCTCTCCTCCTCCCATCCTTACTTACTCATTAAAGAAGAAAAGACAACTTGAATGGACAGAAGCACGATGGCCAGAATTACCTTCCCTCAGGAAAGTTTTTTGTCATCTGCCTCTCTGCCCGTGCTTGTTTTGTTCTTCCTCTGGAGAGAGAAAGAAAGGAAATAAACCAAAAGAAAGCGCTCCTCTTGGCCATCTTAGGGCTGTCTGAGGTCTGAATTGAGAGTAAGTCACCTCAGTTCCTCAGGAAAACATGGTGAAAGTTGGCAAGACTGTGCATGGGGTTCCGGCAAAAGCTTCCATACGGGAGTAGGAGATGCCTACTCCAGACTTTTACCAGGGCTGATTAGGTCACATGCTATCAGTTTTTGTGTTCATGAGGACCAAATGTTGCTTTAAAAGTGTCAGAGGAATGAAGAGCATTTGAAATAAGCCAGTTTAAAGCCTGGGCTTTTGCTGAGCTTTTATAATCTGCCATTTACTGAAAATATCTCTGTGTGTGAGATCTTTCCCCCTAAGAACATATGTCCTTTCTGCTTGTTCAGATTCTGATCCTAATCTCAATTGTTTGATGTCATAATCTGCAGTATGGGAATGCAGAGAAATGCCTTCAAAAAAAACCCCAGTGCTAATTGAGAGAAGGTGCCTTTTGGGGGTTTTCTGTGTGCAATAGTTTCAGGAATGATTGAAAGAAAGCATATTAATCAATTTTGCAGATGATTGGCAATGGGAAAAGATCATAAACCACTTAAAGGCTGGAAATAATATAGAACACAGTTTTCATAAAACAAAGGAGGAATCTAATATCACTTGGAGCTCACCTGTCATCCAGATCATTTCCCATAGCAATTCAGCAAACATTTTTGAAAACATTTTGAGAACCAATATAGATGCAAAAATGAATCAATGACAAAGAAAGAAATATACTCATGCCTTAGTCTTTGGAAGAAAAATAGGTGTTTTCAGTATGCAATGTTATGCTCCTAAATTCCAGAAAATTCCAAAATTTGTGTTGCTATACTGTGTTGTTATTCTAGCAAACAGGGTAAGACAATAAGAATCTTGTATCCTGTTCAAACATATTGCATTGTAAGTGCCATTTTCTTTAAACTGATAGTAACAATGAACATCTGTAGTGTGCCTTTTAATTTCAACCCCCATAGCAAGATTTACAGTCTTCACTCTCAGAGAAGATGACTTTTTCTAATGAACTGAAAAGAATTTTTCCTTATATTCACTAGCAATTCCAGCTACATGAATTCTTTCATGAAGTCTTGCTAATTCTGTGTGGCTGCATTAATGAAATTGCCATATATATGTTGCAAAAGTCAGTAATTTGAATCTTTCAGCAAATTATATCAAATATCATGCATTTGCATCAATATGCAAATGTTAAATACACTTGTTAATTTTACCTGTAATCCATGAATTGCTTTAGATTCTATTAACAACATCTTGTCAAGATGAATAGAGTTGGAAGAGTCTAGGATTAAGTAAGCACAGCACGATTGGTAAATTATGCTTTAAGAAACCATTTGAAGCCTCCAGATAAATCCACCTGAATGTTTTCCCATTACCTTTTATTTACAAAATGTGTAATCTTTATTATAACTTTTTTCTGAGTTTTTAATATACTATTATATTCTTTTTTTTTTCCCTGATAGCTCACATTTCAGAAGTTCATAAAGAATGGCCTTCATGATTTGACTGTAGAAAATAGAAAATGTGCATTATATAGTATGCTTTACACAGGTCTTTTGGTGAGTGTTCTACTGTCATCTGAGGGGAAAACATAAAAATGAGACTCAAGTGGCCTCATTCTATTACAGGATCTCTAGACAAGCCATTTTATATTTTTGATTTTGCTCAAGGGAATCTATTTACCTCAAACAGATATTATATGGGAGTTAATTGGTAATATCTGTACACTGCTTTGAACATCTAAAGAACAATATGTGAATGGTACATGCTGTTTACTCTTTCATTTATTAGTCTATGTCTCACATTGTTTGTTTCTCTCTTCTCTATATTTTCCTACAGTAGTTTTATATTTCTTATATTGATAAATCCAAAGATTTTTTTTTTGCTCCAGTCTTACTGAACCTAGGAAAATTCTCCTCTGAGACCATGTTGCTTTTTCTTTTATATTCCTTGTGTTATACTGACTGCTCTTTGTTAATTTTGTATGTCTTTACTGTATTAAAAGTCATGTGAAATCTTTGCATTATTGTACTTAATCCCTTCCCTCCAGATTTCTTCTACTGTTTTTGAATCATTTATTCTTCTCGTTTTTGTGACCGTTCATATAGAAGAGTTCTCTGAATATACTGTACACGGGATCATTTAAAAAAATCAGGTCAATTCTAGTTTATTCATTTGCAAGTCTGAGAGACGTTCGTATTCCTATTGTGTAAGATGATTTTCTTATAACTTAATTATGGTAAACAAAAAGGATCAAGCCAAATGAAGAAAGATGGAATGTTTTGTTTTCTAATGAATTTCACACAGATGTAGCAGTTTCTCTGCTGCTGGCTTAAAACAAGGAGCACACAAGTGCTGTGAACAACACTGTCAGCAACAACCTCATTTGCTTAACCTCAGTGCATCTAAAAAAAAGCCTAAGTTTTTTGGAATGCAAATATTATTGTGAAATGGGGAAAAAAAGAGTAGAGGAAAAAATACAGGTTACGCATGGCTGCTTTTAATGGAAATAGTATGATGTCGTTTCTCCCTTTCTTCATGGTTTGAAGTCAGAGATCCCTAGAGAGAAAAAATTCTGAAGTTGTAATGAAAAGGGATCATTTCAGAATACATAACAGGCAGTTCCCTCTTCTTTTATGTTCTAGGGAGAGAAAATGTTTCCATTGTATGTGGCTTTTTGATATATGACTTTGAAAAGAATACTCAATCCTTCCATGAAAAGGTTGAATATTCTTCTTTGCTTAGTTCTCATTCCTAAATTACATTGAAATCCGACTCCCCGGTTATTCATAACTTGCTAAAGTTTCCCTGTGAAGCTTAAAATTGTAACACTCTAGTCTTGTGAAGACATTTGAAAAAGAACTACCAAGCTAAAACAAATAATGCACTACAGAATAAGCAAGATATGAGACATAGCAGAGGGAGAATCAATCCCATACTTCCTTTTTCTTTCCCTCATGGTGACTACAGAAAAATTTATGCTAGTAAAAGGTTTTGCTTACATTAAATTGTGAGGCCATTTGTTGGTGCAATGAATTTCAAGCTCAAAAAACACTGGGGGGCTGAACTTGAGACATTCACACTCTGCAGTGGTTGCTCCATTGAACAATTAAATCTTAAGCAGTTCTTTTACTGGATTACTCTTTTGAAGCCTGGCTTGAAAACCAGTCCAATAGTTTTACAACAGCGTCTAAAAGAAAACTGGAGCTTCAACATATCCATGTTGGAGATCATTCACTCTCATTCTTCCTGAGCTGCCAGTGCAGTTTAATGTTCCACAATGTGAAGAATTTCTAAGAACAATTGGACTAAAAATAGATTTCAAAAACAAAATATGAAGCAAGCACGGGGTGTATGTTTATGGAAGTAGGGCAATATCACAGAATCACAGAATCAGCCACGTTGGAAAAGAACTTTGAGATCATCAAGTCCAACCCATGACCCAGCACCACCCTGTCAACTAGACCATGGCACTAAGTGCCACATCCAGTCTCCTAAATACCTCCAGGGGTGGTGATTCCACCACCTCCCTGAGCAGCCAATTCCAATGTCTGATCACTCTCTCTGTAAAAAATTTCTAATGTCTAATCTAAACCTCCCCTGGCACAGCTTAAGACTGTGCCCTCTTGTCCTACTGCTGCCTGGGATAATCTCACTCCTACCTGCTTTCAGGTAGTTGTAGAGAATGATGAGGTCTCCCCTGAGCCTCCTCGTCTCCAGGCTGAACACCCCCAGCTTCCTCAGCTACTCCTCATAAGGCCTGTGCTCCAGTCCTTTCACCAGCCCTTCTTTGGATGTTCTCCAGTGCCTCAGAGTCCTTCCTGAACTGAGGGGCCAAAACTGGACACAGCACTCCAGGTGCGGCCTAACTGGTGCCGAGGACAGGGGCAGAATCTCTGCCGTGGTCCTGCTGGCCACACTGTTCCTGATACAGGCCAGGATCCATTGGCCTTCTTGGCCACCTGGGTATGTTCAGCTGGTTCATGTTCAGCTTCCTGTCGATCAAAACCCCCAGGTCCCTCTCCACCTGGTTGCTCTCCAGCCACTCTGCCCCCAGCCTGTAGCACTGCATCGGGTTGTTGTGGCCAAAGTGCAGGACTCAGCACTTGGTCTTGTTAAACATTGGCATCAGCCCATTTATCCAGCCTGTCCAGGTATGGTAACATATACAAATACCAGCCAAAAAGACTGATAAAGACTGGATGTGGCACTTAGTGCCATAGTATAGTAACTGTAGCGGTAATGGATCAAGGACTTGATCCATCATGGACTTGATGATCTCAGACGTCCTTTCTAACCCATCTTATTCTATGATTCTATGAAATTTTCAATCCTCTTGTAATTTGAAACCTTAGAAATAATTTCACATGTTAAAACTTGAAGCAAAGAGTTGGACATGGTACTCCTGCACTTCCAATTGCCTGATTAGATGTTTGCTTTACAAGGGTTATGTTCCACTAACATGAGAAGTGTTCCGTTCATCTTGTCTTACATTAGACTAATCAAAATTTTATTCACCTAAATAAGTACCCTCATATCCTTTGTAGAAAGGGTTTGCCAGTTGTCTATGTGTGTTTTTCAAGATAAGATGACTGTCCCTGGGAATTTTTCTTTCTGTTGACCTGCAAAGTTAGGTGATCAGTCAAGACTTAGCTATTATTTCTGTATTAATTCATGGAAGAATTGTATCCCATTAGATCTCAGACTGGGACTTTGAACATTCCTTGCAAAGTGTTCTCAAGGAATAACTAAAGAGTACAGACCTCACAAAAAAATCTGGGCATAGTATGAACTTAATATTTCATGGCAGGGATATTTGTTTTCATTCGCAAACATCAGGGAGCACAAGGAGTCACTGCTGCAAAAAGTTCTAGTCTACAGGCTAGATGACTTTTATGAATACACATCTCTTTTAATGGACCTTAGTAGTTTTGTGAGATTTAATTTGTCTTTTAAATCAAGTGTGCAGGATTTAAAGTTTTAACCAACATGTTCAGGCAACTTACATCTGCATTAATTATTTCGGGATTTTCCAGCAGTGTTTTGTGGTAACCATTTTCCGTTTCTGTAATAAAGAAGACAGTGACTTTTACTAAGTGAAGCACCATAGATTTAACCCACTCAGCAGGACTTCATTCCGGGTGACCTCCAAACTTTTTAATGTGTATGTATCAAAAAAATAATAATCTCATAGTAAATACTTTTGTAAATTCCTGGTTAGAAATACAACCCTCTCCTGTCCCACATACTCCTCAAGAGATACTGTAATTAGTCTTTTGATGCAGGATTCAGCTGACCTAACACGAGACATAAAAGGTTAGCACCTTGCTAAGTTAATTGTCTATACAACTTTTAGCGGCACAGGCAACCCCACCTTAAAGCAGATGTTTCAGATAAGTGCACTGAGTTACTTTCCTCAGGTGCAGATATCCCTCCCTGCAAAGGAACAGAGCTGGCCAATGTGGATAAAATACCTAAACTAAACAAAGATCAAGTAAGTCCCAACACAACGAAGTCCATACTCTATTGGTTCTTGGCACAGAATCTATTTCATAGAGGTTTTATGGTAACTGACTCTAGGCTTTTTTGAGAAGAAACTTTACTACTAGAAAGACAGTGTTCCACAGAAGACAGATGATCTTTTCCCCTTTCTCTTCATTTTGTTTCCATCACATAAATCCCTTTTAATGTGTTCTACTGGTTTCCAAGTTGTCCAGAAAAATTGAGGAAGGTTGATATAGGCAAGGGCAGTCTGAACAGGAAGAATAGCTCAGAGAGAAAAGCCTGGGATTCAGATGGGGCTCACATGCTGTTGTGCAGTGAAGGCAACAGTGAGATGAGGGCATTTCACAGCAGCGACTGAGAATGGCTGGCCAGCAGAATCACCCTGAGTGATGGGGATGACATAGTAGGAACAACTTGGCTTATCAGCTTAGAGGGAAAAAGTAGGACTTGTGTAGGACTACTGTTTCCTTATATCACTTTGTAGTCCAGCCACAAATACTTAAAACTCATCAAAATTACATGTTTAGCTCATGCCCAGATAGCAAAATGGGTGGTGGCAAGACTCCACTTAGGCTCATATACTTCAGAGCTAGATTTATACTTTACGCGATGTATTTCCTTGCATGGTTTTCACAACCAGTTCATTTTGGTCCCTGTGGTTTGGGGATAGACTTGACCAAATTCAAATCTGTGTCACAGCCATTTAAATCACAGTGTAGTTAGAGATTATAGCATTTTCAAATGGTCCACATCCATGACTAAAATCCAAAGGGCATGTACATGAAAATCTGCAGTAATCAAGTGTTTAAACAGCATTCAGCAAAATCAGCTTGCAATTGGGTAATGAAAATTTGAATCAACATGCTCTGATAACCCATAACCATACACTGAACACCAGCTGAATTTTAAACTGAAAATGCAAAGCAGAGAAGCATAACAAGTCGATTACCAACTTCCTTTCTATAAAAAAAATATTGTTTTAAGTGAGCTGTTCTAATGATCAAGTATACCACAGGAATGTGTCAGCAATTACAGCACTCAACACAGCACACTTCTTTCAACTTCTCCTTACCTAACATCTCCTAAACACTAAGGCAAGATATGTCTTTTGGCCCCAGACTATATGCACAAAATAATGGTGGAAACCCATTTTAAATAATTATTCAAAGGAATGCATATACTCACTGTGTGATCTTCCATCTCAAGTAATATTAAGGTCATGTAAGGATGATGAAATAAGGGACAGTGTGACCTGCTGAGGAAGATGCAGAGAGAACTGAAACACATAATACTTTTTGAACTAAGACTTGAATCTGGGGACTACGTAACAAGAATCTATTCTGAACATACCTGCCCCATAGGCAAAATTGATGTCTGCTTCCCTAAGCATAAGGGTTTGTGCCAGGGGTCTGATTATTCCACATGTGGTCAGGGATAGAACAGAGCTGCAGAAAGAGACCAGGAGGAACAAAATGAGTACAGCTTCCAGGGGATGCTAGAAGTGAAGGCAGAAACAGTCAGTGTTGCCTTAGCAGAATCTGACTTGCTTGCAACAGGGCAGCAAAACTTTGCCACTGTCAGAGCCTTGGAAAAACAGGATGTAAGACGGTGCTGAAGAGCAACTGTTTTGAGGTGTATAGTGAAGCTGGCTAAGCAGGACGATTTGAAGAGAACAGAAAGGAAAGAGGAAGAAATTATTTCTTGGGAACAAAATACGCTGGGGCACCCTGTTAGCACGTTGCCTGATAAAGGGTGCACCTTAGTGCCAGGCTGAATCCCGAGCACCTGCACATGCAGGTACTTCACCTTTGTAAGCCCAGTTGGAGTGCTAGAGAACATCTCTGTTCTAAGTTCAGTGACTGCAGCTTCAGCACTTGCAGAGCAGAAATTGCCATCTATAGCAATTTTTTGGTGGGTTTATGACACATTGAATTGGAAATTTGGAATGAATCACTTGTAACCTAATTAGAATTGGCAGCCAGTTTCAGTTAGGGGTTGTGTGTCATCTACTGTATCTATTCTATGTAATTGCTTAGGAATTTCCATCGTACATCTGTCTTCATAATTTACTGAATAGTCCAACAGTCCACTGACCATACTCCTGAATTCTTTTAATATAACACAACTTTGTTGAAAGGTTGCCCAACTATTAAAAGACTGGGACACTTTAAAGTCATAGTCAGGATACTTGAACAGCACTAACTTAGGTTCTGAGTCAACAAACTGTTTTTTTCCTAAAGGCGGAGATACAAAAGAAAATACTTGAACTCCACCTAAGGCAACAAGAAAATCCTGTGCAAATGCTGTTATATAAAGGAGGTTGCTATTGCTTGTGTCTCACATTTCATGTCTTTATGAAACCTAACAGTGTGCATGATTCTTGACATGATAGGATTTTAACATGTGAAGAGGCTTGCAGGTGGGAGAACAACAAATGGTGGGAGTGGATATGCCATTGTAGCAACTGTGGACTGTGGGTATTACTGAAGTGCTGGGAGTTGTTTCAAATTACGCTGCTGTCTTAGGAAGGAAAGAGAGAAGGAAAGAAGGAAGGAAAGAAAGAAGGAAAGAAGGAAGGAAGGAAAGAAGGAAAGAAAAGGAAGGAAGGAAGGAAGGAAGGAAGGAAG
>VYXB01002889.1:421133-539711 GCA_013397135.1 Pachyramphus minor
GAAAGAAAGAAAGAAAGAAAGAAAGAAAGAAAGAAAGAAAGAAAGAAAGAAAGAAAGAAAGAAAGAAAGAAAGAAAGAAAGAAAGAAAGAAAGAAAGAAGGAAAGAAAGAAAGAAGGAAAGAAGGAAAGAAGGAAAGAAGGAAAGAAAGAAAGAAAGAAAGAAAGAAAGAAAGAAAGAAAGAAAGAAAGAAAGAAAGAAAGAAAGAAAGAAAGAAAGAAAGAAAGAAAGAAAGAAAGAAAAAGAAAGAGAAGCCTCAGAACTGTTTTTTCACTTTTCAAATGATCTTTCAAAAGGTATCAAGATGTATTGAACCCTAGGGCAACAGCCTAAAAGCTCATCTAAGTTGTGTGTAGAGAAAACAGGAATAATACAACAGGTTTCAACCATGATTTACAATAATATGAATGAAAACTCATTCTGGCAGACTTCCATCTACTTAATGAAAAACTTGTTGAAGAGGAAAAAAAAAGTCTTAAAAGAGACTGATAGAAGATTAGCAAGAACTAGCATGAACATGATTACAGCACTTGTATATCTGTCATTGAACACCATCTGACTAGTAACAAATATTTTGTTTCCAGTTTTTTTTAATTGCATTATTACCACTTTTAGTTTACAAAGCTATGATTATCTTCCAGCTTCTTGTAGATGCCATAGCACGTGAAAATCTTGGACATGGATTTGAAACCTTCCAGTGTTATTCAAGGAAAGCATCTGTGAATGGTGGTGCAACAGAAAATATTAAGATAGCAATAGGAAAAACAGACCTAAAGGGACACCAATAAGCACTTCTTTTCTCAGCTCCTTGTAACTCTATCAGTGTTTGCCTCTACCCCAGCATCTCACTTTTGAACATTCCTTGATTACAGAGAAAGAATGCAAGGAAATCAGTTATTTCATTATCTCTTCTTTTGTATCATTCCTTGACCATCTCAGGCCTCTGCTTAAAAAGGCAAATACTGAGACTATATCCTCAAAGGCATAGAAATAAGAGCTTAAAACTCATCTCTTACATCACTTAACATAGACCCTGCCAAGAAGAATTGCTCCCTACAGTACATTCATAAATGTTTCCTACTATCCAGCTCTAAATGATTGAAGTGATCGGGCTTCCGTTGTCTCCCTGGGGAGATTTCACCACAGCCTACTTAAACATGCTGTCTGGAGAGCAAGAGACAGTGATTTCATTGTGTATCACATCTCAGGGTTTCTACAGAGAGGTTGGCTCCATGCTGCACCTGGAGCAATCTGAAACATTCTGATGACGCAGTGGTGAAATTTCCTGTTCACTTGTCATCGTGAACCTGATGGGCAACACCAGCATGAGCCAAAATGCGAGTGAGCCAAATTCCTAGTCATCTCAGCTTGAAATAGATTCCATTCTAGGATATGACCCTCAAGTGAAAATGTCTTGCAATCTGCTTGGCTTCAATTATGTCCCTTGGAAGTCCATGGACAAGGGAGAAAGTTCTTTTAGTCAGCTCTTTGGGACAGTGACGTGTGTGTGCTGATTATCATAAGTAAATAACAGTAATAATAATAAAAAAATTTGTCAGAAACTAATCTGTGCAGTTCTTCCAATAAATTACCATGCTATATATCTATGGGCCAGGGCTAGGAAATGCCTAACTCCCTGATTATGAAAGAGATGGAATTAATGGAGTATTAGTTGTTTTCAAGGGATTAATGAGTGAATTAATTGTGAAACAAGTCCTAATTTTGATCTAACTCTTCTCATCTGCTGGGGTAACTCAACTGACTCCTATGGGGCTGTTCTTGACTAACATCAGTGTAGTGGAGCAACAGTGCCTTGATTTGTAAGCCATGAGTGTTTGGTAGCATATACAGTGCCTGTAGCATTCTTTTCTGACAAACAGTACAAATGTAAGTGGTATGCTGGCACCAAAAAGTTACTACAGTGGTATAAAATATTTGAAAGCACTAACTGGCTCAACTTTCTTCTATGAGATTAAATATGGTCTGAAAAGTTCTCTTTGTAATTTATGTAAGCTGGTATTCTTCCCAAACTGATATAAAGAATCTTAGCTTAATAAAATATTTTGTTAATCTATTGGGTTTTGTCAGAGAAGTACCTGTAAGGATCTGGCTCAGGAAGAACATGTTACTGAGAGGTTATTTACTTGTCCTGCTTCTGGGTACAAAACCAACCTCCCTGAACTGCTGATAATGGTTTCTAAAACATTTCTATAGTCCCAAGGGCAAAATGCTTAACATTTTAAATGCTGCTTCCTAGTGTTGATGAAGTCTTCTGATGAAGTCTAGCTGCAGTCTTCTGCATTTTTCAAAAGTATATATTTTCAGAAGAGCTTAGCTTTGGCAGAATTCTGTTTCCTACGATGTAAATGAATATTTCCTGCAAGCTTCAACAGCAGCAGATAGAGTAAATGCTGAGCACAAAGTCTCACTCTCAGTGACTTGTTCTTACTGCATCTAACTTTCAGGAAAGCCAACATAACACAGCAAGTGTATTGGCTGTTTTCAAACTACTTTGTTCCTTTCATTTGTACATAGGATCTATAAATAAATTGAGGCATTTTGGTTTCAATAAGCTCTATTCATAATGACTCTATCCTTAAATAGGAGGAATTCACTATAGTAATATAATGAATTCTTTTCTGTGTGTTGTTTGCAAGTTGATTAAGTGCAATCACAGTGGCTTAGTTCAGAATTCTTTCTTTATGGAATACATTTAAAAATAAAACAAAACACGGTCACCCGTGAAGGACTTCATAAAATGTCCCGGCTGTGAAAGGCAGTCAGCAATCTGTGCAAGTCACGTTCAAAACCTTTGTTTGACAAACTTTCCCAGAAGATTGGTAAAATGTTAAATAGCAACTGTACATGGAATTAGAAAATGAACAGAATCAGCTGACCTGAGAAAGATCTGAACTTGCAGTTCTTCCCACAGCCAACTGTATCATACAATTTTTTTAAGAAACATTATGTTTGATAAAATCTCCCAGGCTCTGAATATTTACTGCTCAGTCATTTATTGTCCTTTTTAATAAACAGGTCAGGGGAGGTATTTCTGAGCATAGCATATTTTTTTCCAAAATCATCAGGCAGCCAATATTTTTCAGTACAATAGCCTACTTGTCTTGGGTAACTTTTTCATTCTGAACAGGGGCATGAATGTTTCAAGATTAGAAAGACAAATTACTTATTTATGTTTGTCCCTGTTTTTGCTGTACCATTTCTTTAAATACCCTTTCATTCCATTCAGCTACCCTAACCTTCACTAGCTATTGTAGATAGTCTGGCTTCTGCATGAATTATTGTAGTTTTATTACATAATATCAAACTCTTTGGGACTCATTACAACAAGACAACAGCCATGATGAACAGTCAGTTGTATGCTCGCATCTCTTTGCAAGGTCATACAGTCTACCACCTATAAGATACCTATATGACCCAGTGATCCCCTGGAATGCAGCAGTGCCTGTGACATGCTGGTGGAGATGATAATGCAAGAACAGGAAACATGGATGTGGCAGGAGTCTGCAAACACTCCTGGGTGTATTGGCTAATGCTGTTCAGAGATGTGATGTCAAAGCTAAGCATTTAGTTATTCTTAATAACTTCCTCCTAGAACAAGGGCTCAGGGAATTTTAGATAGAATGGTCAGCTCTTTACTTTCCCTGACCAACACTGGACTTGATTCACAAATACTGTTATGGAACAGGCACTCCATAACAGGGAGCAAAACTGGCTCAGATCCAACACACCAGTAGGACCAATAAAACCACTCAATATCTATACCATTGTGCCCAAAATTCAAAAGATAATCATGTAAAGATATGTAAAAACATTAGGATTACATGAAGAAAGGAAACTTCAAACTTTTAAAGTCTTTGCAGATGGCATGCAAATAATTTAGAGATAATTGTCATGGTTTTGGCTGGTACAGAGTTAATTTTCTTCCTGATAACTAGTACAGTGCTGTGTTTTGGATTTAAGATGAAAATAATATTGATAACACACTGATGTTTTTGTTGTTGCTGAGCAGTGCTTACAGAGTCAAGGACTTTTCAGGTTCTCATACTGCCCTGCCAGCAAGGAGGCTGGAGCTGCACAAGAAACTGGGAGGGGACAAGGCCAGGACAGCTGACCCTGACTGACCAAAGGGATATTCCGTACCATCTGGCATCATGTTCAGTATATAGAGTTTGGGGGTGCTGGATGGGAAGTTGGTGTTACTTCTCAGGGACTGGCTGGATGTCAGTCAGCTGGCAGTGAGCAGTTGTGCTGTGCATAACTTACTTTGTACATTCTTTTATCATTATTACTATTTTCCATTCCTCTTCTGTCTTATTAACTGTTTTTCTCTCAACCTAGGAGTTTTACCTTTTTTTCCAATTCTTTCCCGCATCCAACTGCGGGGAGTGAATGAATGGCTGTGTGGTGTTTTCTTGCCTGCTGGGTTAAACCATAATAATAATGTATCAGAGGCACAGAGCAAATACATATCATGACTTTAAAAAATCATTAAAAGACCAGAAGAAAGCTGGTAGGATGGCAATGAATTGAAGAAGATCTCAGTGTGCTAAAGTTGTGTCCAATTCAGGAAAATAGTAAAGATCATAAGCTTTGGAAGGTTAAAAGGAGAATCTGTAGTGCAAGAGAGTAATTATTCAGTCATAAAGGGCCAAATGACATCTGCTTTAAGAAGAATAGTGTAAAATTACATTTCCATTGCAGCAACCTGGGAATGTTTCTACACCAGGATCCCTCTTTGCACAGGATGCAGCAGATGCTTTGCTTCAAATTGGTGTCAAAAATGCTGTGAAATTGCAGGAATACCTTGCCATAGTAACTAGTAGGTGAAATTCAATACAGATAAATGCAAACTCTACCCCTTAGACCTACTAGGATAGGTTTTGAGTTACTGTTACCATTGAGGAATAAAGTATTTGTCTTGTAATAAATAGATATGTGAAACCATCATCTCAGTGCTCAGTAGTGTTCTGCTGAGACCTTTTTCTGTGTTTTGATCTATTTATCTCAGAAAAGACAGGAACAGGCAGGAACAAAAATGATTAACAGTGCAGGGTGGCTTCAACACAAGACCCAAATAGTCTAGAAGCACTCTTATACCTGGAAAAGGAATGAGTGATGGCATTCCAACAGACACCATGAAGGACACAGAGCCAGGGATAACGGTTGGAAGACTATCCTAGTGCAGAAACAAGGTATCAAGTAAAGGCAGAGCTTCCAAAACAAACAAAAGGAAATACTATTTCACATTACTCATAGTTGAGCCATGAATTTCATTGACAGAGGAGATTGTAGGCAATCAAAGTTTATATAGGTTTGAAAACAACTGGACAAAGTTACTGAAGAAAATTCTCTCAAGGATTAGCTCAGTTTTGTAGAGCATGGTGCTAATAACACCAAGGTCATGGGTTTGGTCTCCATATGGTCCATTCACTTAACAGTTGGACTCGACAATACTAATGGGTCTCTTCCAACTCAGAGTACTCTGTGTCATACCTGTGATTCCATGATTATTAAATGTAATCACTGGAAGCTTGGAGAATATCGTGGAGATGTACCACTACATACTCATTTACTCTTATACTTTCCCTACACACCTTCTACTAGTGGCTGTTGAAAGCTAGATCCTGAGCAAGGCAGACCTTCTATTTGCTTTGATCCTTACTTTCTTATTGCTTTTTGAGACAGTCTGTGTGCACTGTGCCACTGCTGGGACAGCAGTTTAGTTACGGCAATCAGTTTTCAAGGCTCTCTCCCCTCAGTGCTCAAACAGAAGAATTTCCTTTGCCTGTTAACTACAGGCTGGAGTCTAAACACAGCCAAGGAGGGTGCTCACCCCTTCTTCCCCCTCTGCACACCTATGTCATTGGAGGAGATTTGTAAGATGAATAGCGTGGGGAAGGAGCATCCATTTTTCAGTAGCTTAATACAGAGAGAGACCAAGATTAATGCAACCAGATTCAAATGTTGCCCTGGGGATGTAGAAAGCTTATAGAGATATAATGTTGTGATATAATGTTGATCTAGGGATCTCTACAGTGTGAGTAGTATTTTACACAACTATGGTTTTGTGACTAAAAACAAATAGATTTTCATTAATTCATTTTTCATGTTTAAAAAGCTCCTTAGGCAACCCCGTGAAGCAGAATAAATGTGCCTTTTCAACCTGTTGTGATATCTGAGTTTATAAAGCAGTTGTCCCTGGATTTTTCTAAATGTGCTTCTTGTCCACTAAGATAGAAAGAAAGCTAAGTTACTGAGCCTGCAGCTTTTCATTCAGTCACACCAAAGTGAAAGGCTGGATGCTAAGCCAAAACATCAGCCCCATCTTAAAATACCTGAACCAAATGTTGGAAGCATTCAGATTCCACCTGCAAGCCTCGGGAATCAGAAGGTGGAGAGCAGAGTCCATGCTCAAGCACCAACCCATGCTAGTGCAATTATTCTGATTTCCCTGAAAGAAGGAGTAAAGTATTTTTCTGTTACGGAAAACTGTGACTTTTATAGCATACCTCTAAAAGCCTACCTCCTCTACTCATTTACAATGCAGCCCAGGTCACCTCCTACACATTGTGGGGAGAACAGAAAAGCATTCATTCTTCTTGCACTTGCTTAAAGTAGAGGAAATGGTACAGTTTCATCAAGCTGCTTTTTTTTTTTTTTTAATTTGTATCCGATAAAAAAATAGACCCAGACCTTACTTTAAATGGTTTTGTGTATCAGCTTCTAACTTCCAGCAGTGATGTTGGTGGCAAAGATTAGAAAATTGAAAAAGCAGTAGGTGAACAGTAGTTCATACAAAAAAGGATGGGAAAATATCCAAGCAAGCGGCATCAGCAAGAGAGTCTATAATTTAATTAAATTATGAAAGGAGTAATGGGTCAAGTGATGAAAACAACAATACAGTCTTTCAAGGCAATAAGGATTAGAGAAACCATCTTCCAACCCACACACACACACACAAAAAAAGTCACTCCTTCATTCTGGTAACACAACAGCAGTTGTAAATGCTGTTGATTAAGTTTGCATGCAATGAGATATTAGATTTTCTCTATGATCTGCAGTGCATACTTTAGGAACTGTGCCACAAGTGCACAGTAATTATTGTGAATTATTTTATGACCATAGAATGCCTATGGAGCACAAATGTGAGTTGAGGTCATTATACAAGAAATGCATTATGGAAATGTTAGGATTGTGCAAAAAGGATTGTGCAACATCATGATACAGACTGTCAAATTTAACACACAGGCCAATAAGTGCTCTATAGACACCAGAGAAGCAAAACTATCCCCGATTTCCAGTGGCATCTCAGACTGAGCCCATCCTGTACCTTTCCCTTCCCTTCCTCCTAACCTGTTTTCCCCTTCATTTCCCAAGGATCCACTTGTCCCATACAGAGTTTTAGGAGGACATTTTCTTTTGGTGCTCAAGATATTTTTTCCTTTTTCTGAGTTGCTTTACCGCTGTTGTTTGATTTGCTTTAAAGAGCTAAATTTCTTCACATCACAGCAGCTTTGAAGAAAATATAGTAGAAAAAAGTATGTGAACTTCTAGAATACGTGCAACAGTACTGCCTCATCTCAGGTTTTAAACTGGCTTTTAGGCAGGATGGCCCTCTGCTGACACCTTTTCTTTTCAAAAAACTGCCAGTGGTTCAGAGATGTATTGGAGTTTTATAATACTATATTGCTCATAGAAATAATCCTATTACTGCAATTTATGATTAATAGAATTACTCAGAAGTTTAGATAATAAACCCTTAGTCACTTATTTTTCTAGTTGACAAGATGTAGTCGACTGTCCAGGTCACCAAGCTATTCATATTGTTTCCTGTTTCATTTCTTTATCTCTTTGGCTCCACTTGTTTTGCTCTGGAGTTCAAAATCACTCATAAAACATAAGCAGTTGTCAGCAGTAGTAATAATAATACACATGATGATTTTGAGCTTGCTAACTGCTCTATTTTTAGAAGAAAGCACCAGGGTATGTCTAATTAGACTGCACCAAAAGAGGAAAGTGATAGAGATACTAACAGAAAATATCTTTTCCTAGTCCACACTGACATGAAATCTGGGATTTAATTAATAAAACCAACATACCATTGAATGAAGCAAATGAACCTCCAACAGAAAGTGAATTGATTTAATGTGTAACAGTTATGGGAGATGCTTTGTCTCATATGTCCAAATTATATAATAAAGGATCTATCTGTGCAGTGGTCGTTCTTAAAACTGCAACTCTATAAACCTCGTGGCTCTCTGTGGTAGCCCTTGATTAGTGACTACTTGCTGGTTATCAAAAGACTTGGGAGAACAGTTTTCTAACTGTCTGATCAAACCATATGATTTAGGTCTACGGCTAAAATATAATAATAACCTATCAGCAGTAGTGGTTTAATTCACATAATTATTTTGTGGCATTTTATCTGTAGAGCTAATTAGGATATTTTGATCATGTAATGCAAGAGGCTGCATTATGTTCTTTGAGTGTTGTATTAAGTTGAATTGTTAAAATCCTTCACATTTTTTCCTACATCTGGGCTGCAGCAGTTGATACAGAAAGCTGCTAAGGCAGAAGAACAAGACATTCCCACGTGAAAAAATATGAACAACAAGTAGCAGAGGACTGTGTTTGAAGCATGAAAGAGCTACAAATACTGAACAGATAAAGTGAGGCTTATTATCTCTTACTTTGTGCTTTGGGAGTTTGAATATGCTAAGAGACTAAAGAGTTGAAGTGCTGCAGCAGGAGTAATCTGGAGAGCAAGAAACATTGCCTGAGTGCCGGGGCTGCCAGGCTGTCACATTCCTACCTGGGCTGGCTCTCAGACAGGATGGTGGCCAAAGGTCTGCAAGTGTCTCAAATGCTGTGCATACCACCAACAAACTCAGAAAATGTTAACACTCCAAGGTTTGGGATTTTTTTCTTTTTTTTTTTTTGAAATAACATTGTTATCATTATAGTTAATATTCAAGTCTTAGTGTGGCTCTTTTTGCCTGTAATTATAAAATATCCAGGCTGGGAATATATTACTTGAGGAGTTGGGGATGTGGGATGGAGTTTCTGTTTTTCTTCCAAATTCTTGGTTGAGTTTCCTGTTGCTTAATGCTAAATAGTATGCAAGGTGCAAGTCAGTATCTTCTGTAGTTTGAGAAGTAATTTTTCTCACAGTAAGAGCTTCCACAGCTTTCAGATGAAAGTGAGCAAGCTTCTTGTTGATGCAGTTCCTCTCAAGTCAATTAAAATCTGGCTTTAAGAAATTGTTTAGCAAGTGTTTCTTGTTTTGAATATTTTCCCATTTTAGACCATTTCTCACTCTTGGTCTGTTGAACACTTCTAGCAAGCCAGGAACACTCTGTTACAGAGTCGCTGATACAAATACCCTTGTCCCAGCTAATGTAATATTAAATGCAAAAGAACTTTACAGTTCTGTGATATGTTTTCAAGTCTGAAAGGAGCTCATTTTTATTAAGGAACATGCCAAGGGTCTGGAAACTGTTGTCATATGAGACTTAAAAATATGTTGTAGAACAAAGATCTTGACTTTTCAGAGCTCGGGTTGTTTCGGAGAGTGGCCTGGTACTTGCCTGGTTTTATGTTTTGGGATCAACTGCCCTTTGTTGGGTAGGATTTCTTTCATTTCTAAAGCTACTTCTAGTTCCATAATTTTTATTTCAAACCTTCCTCCTTTTCTAAGACCCCAAGTTACATTATGTGCTCCTAACTAAATTCAGGACACATGTGTGGAGCCAAGCCTGTTCTTTTACACGCTGTTACAAAAAAGTCAGCTTTTTGTCACTCGCTTTTCCCTTTTCTTTTTTATTTCTACATGAATCACTTCGTTGGCAGGCTATAATTTGTAGCTCCTTCCCTGTAATAGAAGTGCAAATGGTTAATTTTATTGACATAAATTTTATGCAAAGGACATGCTTAAAGCTAATCAGACTTGTAAGCTTGCTCCTGCAGTCTTAATTTTCACCTTATACAAGAAGAAAAATAATAAATGAAAAAAGAATGGCATAAGGGAGTGTGACAAAATAAGTGGCAAGAGAGAAGGAAGATCTTTTCCTTGAAAACTTAATTAACTTTGGATGAATCCCACAAAAATTCCCTGTAATGAAATATTCTGCAATTTATCTCTCAGTGTGTTAACTTTTTCTGGTTTCATTAAATAAAGGAGTAAAAGTGTAAAATCACCCTTAATTAGTATATGACCAACCTTCTGGACATGGAGTTGGAAAAGAAAGGGAAAGGGAAAGGTCCTAAAAACAAGAAGTGAAGGGTATAAAACGAGAAGCACTGTGTGTTGAAATTTGGGATCAGGGGCGAGCAGCAACCCAGCGACATGTCTGGGTAAAACATGAAACCCCAAATCCAGTGAACTTCTTTGTAATTCAAGATGCTGATCTCAGTGCCTGTAATGCTAGTAATGTGTCACTTCTGGAAGCTGGGATGACACAAAACCAGTGTGGGAAGGAGGGTAAGCGACCTGCAATGTGGGATTGTTTGGCTTTTAATGAAGGATAGCTGAGAAGTTAATTGTTCCTATGCTTTTTTCTTTTTTTTAATAAATGTAAGTAACCTGATCCTGTGACATCTATGGATGAGGTTCAATCTTCAGCTTCCTGTGAAGCTTGGCATGGGGGCCGCTGTTGTGCGCAGACTCACGGGAGACACCGGTGCCTCGGAGGCAGCAGGCAGCCCTTGTTTGCTTCCATCATTCAGCTCCAGAACTGTGATTAGGGTTCTCCCAAACTCATTCATACTTTCCCAAGGAAAAACAGAGTCAGTATATGATACATCTGTCTGTTAGTGGAGTAGCTATATAACTTGAAATACAATTCTCTTATTTTAGGTATTGTTTGGAAGCTTCAACTCATGTGGTTTAAGGAAAAGCAGCTACTGCATTCCCCTGCCAAAGTAAATGTACTGGTGTTAGATTTTACCATCTTCTTTAGTGTCAATGTGAGTAACACCAGACCTGCTAGGACAAGGATCTGAAGGATCTGTGTGAGAATCCTCACAGAGGGAAACACTAGGGACTACTTCCGCCATTAACATAATTTGCCTCACAACATCATCTGGAATTTTTTTTAAACTCAACTGACTCCTTAATTAATTAAAAATGCCTTTGGCAACTCTTTCCCAGCTATTTAAAAACATCAGGGAGAAAAATCTTTGTTGTCTTGCATGGTATGTTTTCAAAACATCAAATTAGAAAGAGGAGGGTCATTTAATGAATAGCCACCTTGACAATAAGAAAGAAATTAGTGCTAATTATAAGCATTCTACACAATAATTTTCTCTGAAATAATGCTCCCAAATATCTACTGGAAATCTAGCAGCTTCTCCAGACATAATGGACTCAGTTTGCTCCCTGATGTTCATGCCCTTCCATACAGGGAGTATGAGTCAAAAAAACACTCCCAAGGTAGACAAGCAGTCTTGTAACAGACTTCATTTGAAAGACTCCTGTTAAGTTAAGAACTCTGAAAGAGTTGACTTAAAGCTGTGAAAACCAAAGAAAGTATTTTTCTGCTCTCCAAGAATATTCCTGTTGGACTATACAAGCCAAATGGTGCATCTTGGGAGTAGTTCCTTTACCACAAGTGACCTCAACCTGCTGATTGCACCTGTTTTGCACTAGAGCATGACAATGAACCACAGCTTCTCCTTTTGAAGAAACTCTTAACAATCCTGCTTAATAATGCTACTTAAGTATGAAAACTTGACAGTGATTTTTCTGCAATTTCTAAAAGTTCACACTCCCCACAACAAGTTCAACACATTTGGGTTTCCAAAGGTGGCATTGGTGTGTCACTATAAAGCAGAACATATAACTCCTGCTTTTCCTGCAAGAGTAACTACTATTAAAATAGTATGGGTCTTCATCTGGTTATATCAGCAATAGAACCCTGTAATGCTTTCTTTAATTTTTACTTCTGCAGCATGAACAAAGAAATTCCTGTGAATTATTGATCTGTTTCAGAGCCACTTTAGACGGAGCATCACAGTCCTGGGTGAAATCTTGGACAGAAGCCAGTCAGTGGAAAAACTTCTAAGACAACACAATATTTAGTTTGAGATCCTAGATTCTGTAAACCTATGAGCTCACCCTGGATGAGAGATCTGCACTGTAGCTCTTAAACCCTTTCTTTGCTCTGAGCATCGATCAAACACACAAGTTAGTTTTCTTATATTATCACTCATTGACAATAATGTTGCGCCATGCAGCCAACGCCAAAAGGAAAAGAGGAATATTCACCAATCAATTCTACTAGAAATGATTTCATAATATCTTTTGTGACTAAATAAGGTCTATTGCTAAAAAGAAGAGGCGTGAACTTCTTTTTTTAAGTTTTTGAGACCATTCGGAAAAAGCAGCTTAAAATGGCTTTTAAAAATTCTTGTAAATAACTATGTTCAAAACATTGTTTTGGCTTGATATAAATTTTTAAAGGAAATTTAATTGAGATCTTAATTTTAAAAAAAATTGAAGATGGTTTAATCAGGTTGAAACATGAATCCATATTGGAGGTAACCGAACAAAGGAGATGGACTTTATAGAATCAGTGAGGAAAGATTCATACTTAAATAACTTCACAACATAAATAATTCATCAAATATTTTGGTTAACCTTCATGCACTTTTGTTTTAACCAGAGAGAATTGCTCACTTCCACACTTATGGTGGTTTCAGACTGTAGTCTCAGTGGACAACTCTGACAGCTGAACAGCACTGTTTTTTGATTTACATGAAGCCAAAACAATGATGCTAGATTAAGTTAACTTGGAAATTTGGCCTGTTCAGTAGTGGTCAGCTATGTGCATTGCTCAGCTCTGCTAAACAGTTCATGATTCAGAGGAAATTTAAACCTCTGATTCAGTTGTATGCAATCAAAAGACTAAGTTCCATGCTTTCTTCCACTAAACAAGTATAAAGTCAGCTTTTATTGTCAGTGCAAACATATCCTCTGCATTTTTCCAAATAGTGAGTGTTTTCAGTTAGTCTTTAATGTTGTTGTTCTAGCTGCTACAAACTAGCTTGTTCAACCACTCAGAAATAGCATTCAAATAATGCTATTTGCCTTCTCCAGCTAGCTAAGTTACTCTGTCTCATTATGGTGGGATATTACATGAATATGCTTACCTTTATCACTTGCTAAAAGGGTCAGATTAATAGCCAGGAACACAGGACAGGAAAGGACATCCCAAGTAAAGTTTGTCTCACTGCTAATCTTGGTGCCACATCATACGACCTCTTCCATTAATTTGTCTTTACAACATCTCAGCATGATGTGAAGTCTGTCAGCCCTTTGGGAATGACACCTGGTGCTGTCTGTTGAAGCACAGACAGAAACACACCATACTTATCCACTGGTGCTTGTCCCAGCTTCTCAGCAGAGCACATATAACACCGATTCTTCATGCCAACAGATGCAGTACTTGCAGCACTGGCAAGGCTACGCAACATAATGCTGAGAGCTCTAGGCTGAAAATCTTCTCTTGAAAACCTCTCTCTGAGGTGCTGGTAGTTGTCATGCTAATCCTGAAAAGAAGCCATGTGAAGGAAAGGAAGTCCCTCGTGGTTTTGCAAATACCCGTCATGCCTCCCATGGCTTTCCTTCCATTCTCACCACACTTTGAAAGGGAGACAACCTCTTCCAGGAGCATCTCACATTAAAGTTAGGGTTTAACGATTTAAAGAGGGCTCAGACCTGAGCTTTGACTTTGATTTAATACCCAGCGTGATCTTATCCAAAGAGCAAAAATTTACTGCCTCTGATAGATATTTCCAATGTTATTTTTATGTATCTATCAAAAGTACTGTGTTTATCTGAACATACATCAAACCAAGCTCATTCCAGCACTGAAGCAGTGCCACATCCAAGAGCAAAAATCTCATGATGTTATACGGACACTTCCTACTGACTTCAGCCTGTGCCGGCCTGAGCCCTTATTTGGCAATTTTCCTGAATGATGAAAAAGGAATAAACAGCATGTGTCTTCTCCTGGGAGATGGAAAGCATCTTGTCTGCCTCTCATTCAAGCTTTCAAACAATAATTCTCCTTTATAACTATGTATTGTTTCTGGCAATAATTATGGATAAAAAGCCAGATAAGTTTGGTGTAAATTAGCAGCACTCTGTGAAGTCACTGGAGCTGTGCCAGTATATACCAGTTGAAGGCATGGCATGTAATGTGCTGTTCCTGGAGCTGTGCCAATATATACCAGCTAGAGGCATGGCCCGTAATTCTGTACATCAACATCTTTGTGCTGCGTTCCTTTATCAACAGCTGCTACATATTCTAAAACCAGAAAGCAGAATCCTGTCTTTCAAGGTCTGTGGAGCACAGGGAGTTTTCTCATTACAACCCTTTCACAAGGTCTTTAAGAAACAGACACTGTATGTGATTAAGGTTTCTGGGCCCTTTCCCAGTGCAAATAAAAAATAATAATTGCATTAGATCCATGCAGTGTTTTTGCATGTCAAAGGTGGTGTGGCCCAAGTGATCTGATTCTAAACTCCCAAAGATGCAGTGACTTCAAGTTGCTCTCTTCAGCTCCACGTGCACTATTATCTGGTACACAAGAGATTCTGACCATTGTGCCTTGCACGCACAAGGCACCAGCAACTCCTACCTACATATGAGGCACATTAGGAGACAAGTGTTTAGGCAAAGGGTATATTTATATTTGTTCAATGATTAATTTAATGTCATGTCTAAATGCTCAATGAATATGACTGTGTATGTATTCACAGATGATTGAAGTAATATGTTTTTAACTTGCTTAAAAGAAAACCATGAAATTTTAAGCTCCATCAGGTATAATTAATCATATTTGCAATCTGCAGTTATAGCGTTCTGCATTGTATTCTAACGCAAGACATGGGTTTTGCTCCGAGGTATTTACAACCGAATATTGACAGAGGTAGTAAAACTTCTTTTGTCTTTACCTCATCTAATTTATTCTGGAGTCAGCTATGTAGGTAAAGCTTGTAACTGCCACCTCCATACTAATTTTGGAGCTAGACTACTTAAAAGCACTTCTCTTAGACAAATACAAATGAGGACAATTGCTAAGGGTCAGTGTTTCCCAGCGGACAATACAACATTTGTTCAGTTGATATGTGCTTGGGTTTTGTTGGGTGTTTTTTTCCTCTGAAAGAGTGGTAGCAAAAGTGCAGCCTTCCCATTTTGTCTTGGAGTCAGTCATAAGACTGCAGTGCAATTTCTTGCCTTATCTAAACCTCTCAGTGATGGTCGCTCGGGAGCAGACAGGCAATGCCACAGACGTTCCCAGACAGGAAAAAGTGGCCCCAGAGGAAAAGATTGAGCAGGTTTCTGCTTAAATGGATCTGACAGCTTTGCTTAGAGAAAGATGTTTGTCCCTGTTTATGGACGTGTCCTTTTCCCCCCTTACGATTCCCAGGACCAGCGTTACTTTTTACTGTGTGTCTGACTGTCTGGGTAGGGAGCCGGAGGTCGTGTCCCACAGGCAGTGGGGATGGATGAGAAACAAATCCACCCAGGCTGCTATTCGCAAGGGGCTTAAGTCTTTTCCATAGCATTTCCATTATTTTATTTAAAGTTTAATACCCCAATGATGGGAGTCTCTCCATTTTTTTCAATGGAAGTAGGGTCAGTGGCTGCCCTAACCTGCACGTGCACATACATTTTCACATGAACCTTTCTCAGGCTGGAAGAACAAAAATGTCAAAACCATTTTACTGGTATTTAAGTTACAAAACAGAAATCAGTTGTTAATCAACTGTTTGTACTGTTTCACAAACTTCTTTTTCCAAGCTTTTATCTGTATCTTTTATCTATATATTCTATAGACTTTATTTTTTGCTGTCAATATTCACATTTTAAGTACATCTAGAAGTAAGAGGATCTTCAGCCAGAGTTTAATTTTAGAGAGGATATGTGGTATCATGCTTGAAGATTTTCTTAATCAGTTGGATTTGTCACGACTTTCAACTCCAAATAAGAAAATAGACTATTTTATCACAAGGTTTTACTGTGTGTGAGGTTTAGTGCCAACCAAAAATGGCTCCCAGTATCTTAGTTATTAAAGTCACATTTGCTAGTGATTATGGCTATTTCCTGCATAAAATGAAGTTTCCACAAATACTTAATAAGTCAAAAGAAGTCACATAAATGGCATGCCTCTGGAAATATGAAATAAATTAATATTTTTCTGAGACTTGAGTATCTCCATGAACGGGGTTAAATGTACGCAGGAGCTAATGTTTATTCCTGATAAAGTCTCAAACATCCTGGGTCTAATTAAGCTTCCCTGAATCATTGTTCCTATCTTCCAAGATGCTGAAAAACTCACAAGTTTCAAAGCTGGAACTGAACACTCTTCCTTGCCCTTTGTCATCTACAATGCCTGATGGGAGACCATCTTGTACCTCTGATATTTCACAGGGACATCTTTTGTTCCCATCTTCCCCTGGTATCATACAAATCATAGTGGGACAGGAATACAAAAAAACCCACAACTGACTGAATCCTATGGAAATTACAGGGGACAGAGGGCTTACCAGGAGTGAAATGATGATGCTGGTACTGATGGAAGATAGAATATGACTTGAAGGAGAGGGGTTTGTGTGAGTTCATTCAACACCGACAGAGCACGTCAGCCACTGCACACAGTGGAGTATGTTTAGTTAATAAGCATCAGCTCTATCTGTGCTCTCTCCTCTTTGGTGTAGAGGAGCCAGACACTTTCCACCACTAGACAGAGTTAGAAACTAGCCTTCTGCTGTGATCACCATATATGAACTCTAACTGCTTTTTAAAAATCCAGAGATTTTTATATGTTCAGTTACTGTAGTCTGTAGTTTTGCTGAGGTTTTTGTTATAAACTTTGATATAACATATATATATATAAAATAGACAAGTTTTTTTCCAAACAAATACCATTTTTAATACTGTGGCTGTTAATCAGAGAAATATGGTTATTTTAAAATTATTGATATTGACTTCGGCCCACATATTGTAAGAATAATCTTTTGAAAGTGCACTAGGCCACTCAGAGGTGAAAGGAACTTTAAAAAATGGCAAAGCAAAGCAAAACAAAAAAGTTGTTTCAGTGCTTTTTCTTCCCTTTCCCGCAACCTTGTATTTCTGAAATAAGTGCCTGAAGGGTTGGATCCAAACCTCTCTGAAGCTGAAGGGAAAATGTGCTGTAGAGCCTGTGTCTGAGCCCTGTAAATGCTCCCTGTGCTCCAGGTTCAGCAGCCCACTATAGCTGCCCACTGTGGAGTGGCTACACTTGGTGTTGGCGAGAAGCTGATTAACACACTGATTTGGATCCTGATAGTCCTGTGAATTTTATGTTATATTTCCTTCATAAGGACAAAAGAAGGTGTCTTCTCCTTGACTTCAGTGAATATGAGTAAAATCTGATGTAAGAAAAGTATTTTGGAATAGCCATAATGGCTGTCAAAGAAAACACAAAATCTAAGCCACAGCAATATTACAGTTCACAAAACAAATGAGAGAGACTTGAAGGAAAGCTTGAAGTCCACAGTCTAAAAAATAAAAGCCTAATCCTTGATGCAGACAGAAACAATTATTTGCCTGCAGCTGTTCACTGGAAAGAACCACAAACTTGTGAACACAGACAGTGCATGATCTGTTTAGTCAGTAGTGGACACACCCCAGAAAATAATGGCAGAGTGTTAATTATATTGAGCCATATACCAAGGTTCTAATTCATTTTTAACTCTGGCATACTGTCATGAAATTAATCAAAGGTACAAACTGAAGGACTTGGCTTATTGCAGCTTGCAAACAGGCATCCACAACAGAATTCTCTGAGTAGATGTGGCCAAATGGGTTTGGACAGTTGCAATTTTGAGTTTTGTTGGTTTGTTCTCTTTAATTAAAATCTCATTAAAAATCCCAGAGGTACAAATGATTTGCAAAAAGCATCATAATCACGATTCTCAGTGTCCACCTGACCCATCTCAGTACAAGGAATATAAAGGTATCTTGTGTTTGTCCCCAACTTCCAGCATTTTCAGTCTGTTGTCCAGCCCGTGTACAGTATCTTCACATCATATATATAACCACTTGTTGTTGACTAGAGGAAAAAGACAATTCCAAATGGATTTCTGCATCAGGTTGCTCTCTGTAGGGTTGCTCCCCTCATGGGTCGAGTGAGGATCCTAAAGAGGACAGGTAGGATCCACGATCCTTTGGCTACAAATACATTGCAGCTGAGCTGAGTATGATTTGTCGATAAACATTGACCTACTAACTGTTTCCCTTTCTGTTTCTTCCAGCAAAGTACCATGTTTACTTGTGGTGAAGTAGAACTCTCATATTTCTAAAATGCTCTATGAAAATGTGACTATCCCCGTGTGCAATGGTATGCTTAACCTCTGAATGTAGGAATGGAGCAGCTACCTTCAGCTGCTCTCCCTTCTCCTCAGTGCGAGTCTGTGAACTATTGGAAAGGTAAGAGACCTTGTAGGCTTCTAAGGTCACTTACTGAGTTTCCCTCCTCATCTGCCAGGGACTCACAAACACCCCTTGAACTTTCTGAACAGCCTCCTATTGACTTCAGTGGGTATTGGATAGGGCTTGCAGACACAACTCCAAGTGAGGCAGTGTTTCTGGCCCCTGTAAAGGGATACTTGGGATTCCCAGATCATTTCCAAACCTAAGGGCTCCTGTGAAAGTGCACAAAGTGCTTGAGCCATGCCAAGAGGCCAACTAGAAAAATATGCTTCATGAGAGCTAATTACATTAAATTGGGTTCCCTGCTCTGAGGGATTCAATCACAGAGGCAAGCAGGAGAGAAGGAGCTAGGCTGGTTTCACATGAGCGAGAGGAAAGGCTGTGATTATGCTGGTCTGTGAGAAATGTGACTTGTGGAAAGGTTGATTGACCTGCGGCAATCCTCCCAGAAAGGCTTGGTCTTGTCACTCCTGGATGCAGAGTGTATGGCTGCCTGGGCACACAGCTCATTAGGGAGATATGTGTAAGGCAAACAAACCCCACTCCAAGAGTGTGTTTATCTCATGGCACAGAATGCTGTATACCCACAGATCAAAGCTGGTGGGAACAGATGCTGTTAGCAGAGTAGCAGCTGCACTCAGATCCTGTCTACACCCTTCCTGTTTGCAGTGGCCTACCCGGGGGCTATTATGTTCCCAACAGGGCAATGATTGCCCCTCCTTCCCACCCTTGCTGCCACTCTCCAGGGAGGGTGTACTGGCGCTCGCCTCACTGTCTGCCTTCGGGTTCCCATTGTTTCTTTCGGAAGGTACAGATAGTGGGCTAGACACTCCTTGGCTGGTGCTCTGATAAGGGTCTGGAAATTGTTCTCATGTGTTACCACAGAAGCCTGCTTGAAAGAAGGAACTCTACCCAAAATAACAAAACTGACCTCAGCGTTCATTATTTTCTTTCAAGGAAGGAGCTTGTGCCTGTCCAGATTGGAAAAAATAAAAGGTCAGTGTGGCCAGGCTGTGTCTTCTACTGTGCTGCAGTAAGATGGCATTGAAGTTAGTGATATTACTGTGCTTTTTTACAAGTGCCCTGGAGACTGCATTTCAGCTCTGCATGCGAGGAAATATCTATTTCCTCACTGTCCTGCCATGACTTGACTGTTGTCCAAGTCATTTATACCAAGTTTGACTTAACCAAAATAACCCTAACTGTAAGCAACAAGAGTAGTCTTTCTCACAGTAATGTAGAAAGAACTCCATTTATTGTAAAAGGAGATTACTTGGAAAGCAGGTGTTCAACAAGAGGACCTACCTGGGCAAGAAGGAAGGATTTTCTTTTTCATCCTGTATGTCTAATAACCTCTGATCAGTCCATCAGTTTATGATCGGTTCAACCTGTAAAACAGAGCAGAATTGACTCTGACTTTTGCCTGTGAAAATCAGGAATAATTGCCACAGGCATCAGTGGGAATAATCAGTGGAATTTGGATTTTAAAATGCCTTCTGATTTGTATCTGTAGCAAAGACAGAAATCCTTTGGCAGTTTCAGTCTGGCATTGTCAAGCAGTAACACAAACATTCCCACAGGTAAAGTATTTCCTATCCTGTTTCCAGTGAGAAGCCTAGTTAATTCAGAAGAGTCATCATCTTCAAGAGACCATTTTAAATACTTCTAGCAGGTACAATTTGTGGTTTATTCTTCACTGGTGCTTGCAAGTTCAATAGCAGAACCAACACAACTGGATGCAATTTAAAGTCACTTCTCTCACTCAGAACAAATACAATCCTCCCCCTCTACTCGGCCCTGGTAAGACCACATCTGTAGTATTTTGTTCAGTTTTGGTCTTCACAGTTCAAGAAAGACAAGATGCTACTGGAGAGGGTCCAGTGGAAGGCCACAAAGATGGTTAAGGTTCTGGAGCTTCTCTGTTATAATGAGAGACTGAGGGAGCTCAGCCTGTTTAGTCTAGAGAAGAGAAGACTGAGAGAGGATCTTGGTATTACACGTAAATGTCTCAAAGTGTCAACAGGATGGTGCCAGACTCTTACAAGGGTGCCAAGTGACAGGACAAGGACTAATGGCCATAAACTAAAACACAATAAGCTCCATCTCAACATGAGGAAGCAATTCTTTACACTGAGGGTGGCAGAGCACTGGTACAGGCTGGCAAGGGAGGTTGCAGATTCTTCCTCTCTGAAGAAATTCAAAACCCACATGGACACACTCCTGTGTAATCTGCTCTAGGTAACCCTGCCTTAGCAGGGAAGTTGGACTAGGTGATCTCCAGAGGTCTCTTTGAACCCTAAAAATTCTATGATTCTGTGATTATATAAAAATTTGAGATTGCCACTAATTTAACTTCTTGAGATGTCTTTGCTTGCTGTCTTATCATCTCATAGAGGCAGAAAAAAAGCAGTGAACACATTGATGGCAAAAAAGTCAACTGCATTACGTAACATGAAAGAGAATCACATGATGTTTCAAATGATCAAGCCAGTGAGTGAATGGACAAAATAATGATAAAAATACAATGGGCTGACAAATATACATACTTGTTTTGTATTTTAGGATCTCTTTAAGAGAAGAGGAGATATGAATTACTCTTTAAAAATCTGATTTGTAAATTAACTCATTCAGAATTGCAGCAGAAAGTAACAGACTCTTGTGCACTGTGGGGACTATGTTGGTCTGTGGATCACATATACCTTTATATGTTTGTCCAACTTCCCCTTAAAGAAGTGCTCCTTGCCCACTCCTCAAGACAGGATGTTGGATTGCAGAGAGAGCTTTTCCCATCTCTAATGTCACGGCATCTTTGCATCATACTTATACTCCTTACAATCCACCATCAAACCCTCTAGATGATGCTTTTAAATGGGAGTGAGAAATACACTGGCATCCGTGGTGATAAAACATGCTGAGATCTGGGAACATGCTCTCAGTCATGAACATTTCTAACTTTCTGAAAGGCCCCCGTCACAGTTTAGTTATGCCAGTTAGCAATTCTTCCAAGGCATGCCTGGTCACAGCCCACACGGGGCCTTTTCGCAATAGGCAGCCCACCCATGGCCATTCTGCTTTGGAGGTTAAGAGGGTCCAATAGTTACAGATGTGGCCACACTGTGTCTCCAGCTTTGGAGCCAGAGAAAGGGCTTTAGTGCTGTTTAGTTTACTGATATAAATGCAGTCAATGGCTTTAGAAAAGTCTCTCAGTGTTTTCCTGATTAACCTTTCCTTGAAATAATACTGCAGAGGGAAACTCCCTGCTGACAAATCCTAGATCAGGCTGTCTCTTTCCTGGGTGTTTTCTTTCTATTCACTTGTTATTTTCTCTGACATCTTATTTGTTTTCCCAGTTGTACTTGCTTATCCACCAACATGTGCAAGTCACACCGTTCTTTACCATTTCCTCTCTCTCTGGCATTTCCTCTCTTACCATGATTTTACACTGTGGCGTTTGAGAAAGCGGCTGTCCCTTCTCATCATCACAGCTAGTATGTGCTGACTGCAGCAACACAAGCAGGAATAGGTGGGAAGACACTTCTGTCTGGTGTTTCTCTGGTGGTCTTTCTCCTATGCAGGGACCATCCCATGCTGCTGCCACAAGCTGAAGGCAAACTGCTACAAACAGGGTTTCTTACACGGAAGAAGAAAGAGACTTGGTGCTTTACAGTGACCAGAATAAGGGGAAAATATTTATAGTAGTAATTTGGCAAGGTGTGTCGATCAAGAAAAGCAATTCTTTGTAATTTTGGGGGGCTGACAGGACCATCTGGGTTATGTTGACTTTCTGCACAGAACTGAATCATTGAATCATAGAATATGTTGAGTTGAAGGGACCCACAAGTCCAGCTGGCTCTGCACAGGGTCACCCCAAGAATCATAGCATGTACCTGAGAACATTGTCCAAATGCTTCTCAAACTCTGGCAGACTTGGTGCTATGACCACTTCCCTGTGGAGTCCGTTCCAATGTTCAGCCAGTCTCTGGGTCAAAAACCTTTTACTTAATATCTAATCTAAACCTCCCTGGCTCGGCTTCATACCATTCCCTCATAACCTGTCACTGGTCACCACAGAAAAGAGAACAGTGCCTGCCCCTCCTCTTCCCCTCACAAGGAAGTTGTAGACTGCAATGAAGTCTCCCCTCAGTTTCCTCTTCTCCAGGCTGAACAGACCAAGTGACCTCAGCCACTCCTCATATGGCTTCCCCTCAGGGCCCTTCCCCATCTCTGTTGCCCTCCTTTGGACACTCTCTAAGAGCTGAATATCTTTCTTATATTGCAGTGCCCAAAACTACACACAATATTCAAGGTGAGGCCACACTAGTGCAGAGCAGAGTGGGACAATCCCCTCCCTTGACTGGCTGGAGATGTTTTGCTTGACGCTCCCCAGGACACAGTTGGCCCTCCTGGCTGCCAGGGCACTGCTGACTTGTATTCAACTTGATGCCAGTCAGGACCCCAGGTCCCTTTCCATGGCACTGCTTTCCAGCATCTTATTCCCCAGTCTGCACATACATCCAGAGTTGTCCCTGTCCCAGGTACAAAATCTGACACTTGTCTTTGTTAAACTGAATATGGTTGGTGACTGCCCAGCCCTCTAACGTGTCTCTCTGAAGGGCCTCTTGGCCTTTGAGAGGGTCAACAGTTCCTCCCAATTTATTATCATCTGCAAACTTCCTTAGTATTCCTTCAAGTCCTGGGTCTAAGTCATTTATGAAGACACTGAAGAGAACTGGCCCTATGATGGAGCCCTGCAGAATCCCACTAGTGACAGGTCACCAGTCTGATGTTACCCCATTCCCTATAACCTTAAGCCTAGCCTGTAAGCCAGTGGTTCACCTATCACATGATGTGTTTGTCCAGCTGTGTGCTGGACGTTTTGTACAGAAGGATACTGTAAGAGACTGTATCACCGATCACAGGGTATCAGTATTATCACGATGACTTCTTGCTTGATAAAGGTCAATTGTTTCTGACAGTTTGAAAATACATCTGATTTAAGAAGGTATGGCTTCAGATCTCTGCTGTCAGCATTATTTTGGTGTTTTGTTTTTTCACCCAAAGTCTCTGTAAGGCAAGAAACAGATCTCTGTCCTTCCTTGTACAGTTTGATCCTCTCCACAGCGACACAGCATCAGAAGGATAGTGCAAAATATCCCCCAGGTACACACGCAACAGGCTGCCAGGATGGGATGCCCAGTTTTAAATGCCTTTAACGCCTTCCCACTGTGGCATGAGTCCTATGGTTTCTTTTCTCTGAGCAATCTGAGTAAGAGGATCATCTAAGCAAGAAAAGTGTCAGATGTAATGTGGCAGCAGCCACAATGTGACAATCTCATTTTGGTCAGAGGAAATGTTCCACATGAGGACAGACTGTCTCTCCTCTCAGGAAGAAGGCAACGACTTTGTAATCCTAACCCTGGCTCTGACAGCAGGAACTGGACAGGATTTCCAATGCAGTTCCACCTTTTTTTTTCTATTAGCTGACTATAGGCGTCTTTCTGGTCAGGGCACTTTCCTAAAGCACACTTTCCTAAAGTGATGGAGGGATGGAGTTCTGACCTTCAGATGACATTCTGGGGGTCAAGCCCACAGTTTGTAGTTGTGTTGTCTTTTTCTGGCATCTAGCTCCAAACAGCTTCTAACAGTGAAATACAACTTACAGAAGGAAAGCAGCAACAGGAAAGCAGTGGATATTAATGAAATTGCTGTCTTTTGACTGCTGTTTCCACACCTAGCCCAGGTAAAGAAACCAACAGGAAAGAATTTGTGTGTTTACAATACAGCACAATCGAGCAGTAACACCAAGATATTTTGGAAGACAGACAACCACCACGTGCACAGCTCTATGTGTATGCATATGTGGCAAGAGAACACAGAGAGACACACACTGCAGAAAGCACGAGATACCAGAACACTGCAAAGTCTTCAGAGAAGTGATGTTTGGGTGTGTTTTCCACCTAACAAATGAAAAAATTTTCTCAAACTCCATTCAGGATCCCAGCATAAGCCAAGAGCCATTACATATATGTAGCTGTGTGTTTCATCCTCCAAAAGGCTGTTCCTGGCAGAATGGCAGAGTGTATCAAGATACACAAGAGCTCCACGTCTTTCTCTCCCTTTTCTTTTTTCCCCAATAGGAAATAATTACAATAACATACAATGCTGACAAAGTTAAGTTTCACCCTGGTTCACCCTGGTTGCTGGGACCAACCTCTTCTACATTTCCTGAGAACCACTTCTACCTAGTTGATAGATTACAGATAGGTTCTGCATCCAAAGAATGAAGAGTCTGATATGGAAAGTGTCTGTTTTTGACAAGAATCACAGTATTACTGTCAAGGAAATGATGTGTAGAAACTGCTGTTTGAAGATATTTCTGTGCTGCTACAAGTTGAAATTGCAAGAAAAACAGGCTACAGGACTCTCCTCTTGAGGAGAGAGCAGTACACTCCCGGAACTCACCTTCTGCTTATCTGGAGCCTTGACCCCAGCCTGCACCTTTTGATCTACATGCCTACCACTGCTGGAGACTTATCTCTTGCAGCAGGAATTTCCCTGTGCCTCATGCACCCATCTTACAGTCCACTTACAAAGTGGATTATGGGACTAACACTTCAGCACTCACAAGTGGGAAACCTGAGAGCAGGTCATGGTCTCCATCACAGGCGAGGTGTAACGGAGTCAAGTGGGAGGTCAAGCAGAACTAACTGGGTGAGGTTCAGCACATTTCATGACTCTTCCCAGCCACAGAGACTTTAAGTGTTATCAGTGTTTTGGTTCACCAAAAGCATATTTAGTAGCTTAATAATTAACTGTTTAATTGAAGGTAAGTAATTTTATCTTTCTGCTCTCCTTCCCAAACTTGAGCTTTCCAAAATAATCTTATACAGGTAATGGAATACAATTTGGTGATAATCTGCCTTTTTACCTTGACTGCAGGATAGCATAAGTATTTGTCTGGCGCTGGCAGCCAGGTGTTTTCTTCCTAAATTCCAAGAGCTGATAGGGAGCACTGGGGAAGGGTAAGATGTCTCCATCATCATGGGGGTCAGCAAGTGTCTTCAGTACCCATGTGAGACACTTAGTCTCCCAGTGAAGATGCAGGAAGATGCCTGGATCTGATGAGGGTTTATGGCCCAGAGGCTAGAAGGCCCTTCATAGTCATCTCCCAAGTCTATAAAGAATCAGACACACACTGTTCTCCTTCCCTTGCAGCCAGCAAGACTGGGAGGCTAGGGAGTCCAGGAAGAAAAGCTTTCTCCAAAAACAATGGCAAGTTGCAGAAAAGAAGGGGAAGGACATACAGTAAAACTATAAGTTGTTTGAGGGGAGACTTGTCTTCCATCCTAGGAGGAAATATGAGCTAGATGACAAATTCTTTTTTGTCCAATACATTATATTCTGGTCCAAAATTATTTCTTCTCCTTCCTCTCCCATACTGGTATACTAGTAATTTTTGGTATCTTCTATATGTGGCAGTCCCAGACTGGTGTTCAGGATACATTTATTTTTCAGAAATCTTTTGTTGTACTTGAACAGTTTGGTTCTTCCCACTGTCCCACTAAAAATTATGCCATTATTCTAGGGGAAAGCTGATAGTTTGTTCTTAGTTATGACCTCCTGGGCTTTTTATAGAGCTCAGTATTTCTTAAGGCTTATGCTAGGGCAGTTTTGTGTCTTCCAGCCCCTTGGCTCACTGTCAGCCAGCAAACAACATTTCTTAAAAATGGCAGGGGCGGACTTTCCTGAGCAACTTCTCTAGCAGCTTCTTGAGTCATTAACTACTGCGGGGAAGAGAGGAGTGGGCAGAGGCAGGAGGCTGCGATCACTAAGAGCAAGCATTTGGTTTTGCCTGGTGACACATGGCTTTCTAAATTAGAGGGCTCTGAATAAAATAAAAAATATCAAAGCCATGTGTCTGCTTGTGGGTGCCACATTCTTTAGGATCACAGTGGCTGTCCTTCTGCACGAATGTCGCAGAAACGGCTTGGTTTCATCCCTCATGAATGATGTGGCAATATTGTGAAATGTGAGGTGGAAAGGCATCCTGAAAACAGTCGAGTGAAGAAACCACTGGAGAGCTGGAAAGCGGCTGTAGAGACACAAGTGCTGTCACTTTAAAAGGGTGATGGGCCTCGGTGCCTTTGAAATCATTTATCACAGAAGCTGTAACATCTGCCACCATCTTGGATTCATTCGAGAAGTGCATCTCAGTAGCCATTTTAAATATGTTTGTTTTCAATTCAAAACACATAATTAAGTACAGGCTGGGGTAGAATACATGCCTTGAGCTGCTTTCCCTCACCCCAGTTCAGAGCATGGCTTTTTCACAACTATGTGCTTTGAATTGAAAGCTTTCTTTTATTTTCTTTTTTTTTTTTTTCCACAGGGCCTGTTGTTTCTCAAGAATCAATTGAAAGTAAGGCTGCAGATTTAAAGGAGCCCATCTGATAGGAGTCTGAGCATCCTGGGGTGAGAGAAGCTGCTCACCCTTCTGGGGCACTGAGAAGCTCCTTCCTCTGGCAGGGATCGAGCTCAGCCCTAGCAAACTGCAGCTGAAGCCTTGCTGTCAGAAAACTAAGCTATGCTTTGTGTTTCATTTAGCCATGCCTCACTTCATAGACAAGAGACACTCAGATAATTTGCAGTCTTGGAAGGAATGAGCAGTCTTTTTACAAGTCTCCAAAGAGGCTACCAAAAAGGTAGTTATGTGCTTAACATACAGTACTTGGCTGTTCACATTGCCTTTGGTTCAGCTGACTTTTGTCACCATCACTGACACGTTGCAAACAAGCCTGGGAAAAAGACGAGCCGATGCTCAGGACTGAGCCGCTCCAGACTGGCTGGAGTTGGGCTGGACCTGCCATTCTAATGTTATCTCCTAAACAGGCAGGAAAAAAAGCTAATAGTCAGAAGCATAGGTAGTGCAAGTCTCAGTCCACTCCTCCAAAGAAGAGGTTTTTATGTGAGGCTGGGACAAATCCAGAAAAGTCTTTGGGCATCTCTGAATTTAGTTCCCCTTTGTCAGTCTGGACCATTATTTCCACATGCCTCAAATCCTCTGTCTGAAAATATAAGTCACACATGTTCCCTGAATGACCGAACTGCTCAGGTGCTGGTACACCACCCTCTTTCCTCAGTTCAGGCGGGCACAAGGGAATAATGGGGTACTTGGGAATGCTTAACAGAGACCTGCTCCCCACCCCCCAGGCAATGTGGTTCCCAGGCTGACGAAAGTGAGGTCTACACATGGGCCAGGATCTGCAACATGCTTTAACCACCAAATTTCAAGCTGAGATGGTTTCTGAATGATGGATGGACTGGGATTTTGCAACGTGTTGTGGTGAGCAGGTATGTGCAGCTCATGTTAATTAAAAACAGAAATAGATTATCATAGATTTCAATGATTCTGTGCTTTTAAATATGACATCTTAATTTTAAACCACAATATATATGAGGCATTTTTTCTTTCCTGAAAGTGCCTGGCAAAACCTGAATTCAGAACTGTGCAAACAGAGAAGACTCCCTCTTATGTCTGCAGTGAAATGAAGAAGCAAAGAGCTTTTGCATAACTTATGTTACAGGTTTCTGTGAGAGATACCTACAACAAATATGTTCCTCTGATGATGAAATATATTCACTATTCTGTCAGTGTTTCGATTGAAAAAAAAATTGAGGAAAAAAGAGGAAACTAATCAGGATATTACTAATTATAAGGTCTCTGCAAGAGAGAACTTCTGTCTATGGTCACAATCTTGTACAAATTAGGTGGAATGCATCTGTGGTGAAAGTAGAAGTATCTGCTTGGAGTTTGTGCTCCTAGTGTGTGATTAGGAGTAGATTGTAAATCTGATGTGAGGAAACTGAGAGCAGAAAAAGCAAGATACCTGCTGCTACTTGAGCTAGTGCTTCCAAAACATGAAGTCAAATATGCTTTTAATTTTCTACTACACCCATACTTTTGAAGTGTCTCATAACCATTTGAGGGGGGATGTTGTTATAGATTTCAAGGAGGAGGGGATTTGCTTTCTTTTTTTCTTTGGATCTGTTTTTCATGGGCTTTCTTCTTTGGGCACGCATTCCAGCATTACAGATGAGTGCTGAAATTACAGGGGTGAGCATTCAGACAGGAATGAGTAACATGCAGCCATATGCACGAAACAGAAAGCAACCTCTTTGACTAGGTGATAATTAGAAAGGCTGCCTCATTGCCGTGTACGCAAACAAAGCTCATCCCCTTTGGGAATGTATTTTCTTTCCTCTGATGTAAAACCTTTTTTTTTCTTGTGGATGACAGATTTTTAACTGCTCACTGATTTAGTTTTAAACATAACTGTGTGCTTCAGCAGCTGCTTCAAGCTATAGGCATATGACCACTGCCTAAATGGGTCTGGCTGGTATGTTGGAGAACTGAACTTGTGTCTGATCAGAAACAGTTGATAATTTATCAGCACTCCATGTTACTTGACTAAAGCCAATTAAAGGTGTCTTGGAAATAACTTGGGCATCTCTGAATTTGGTTCCCCTTTGTCAGTCTGAACCATTATTTCCACATGCCTCAAATCCTCTGTCTGAAAATATAAGTCACACATGTTCCCTGAATGACCGAACTGCTCAGGTGCTGGTACACCATCCTCTTTCCTCAGTTCTTACTTACTATATAACTTACTATCTCCTCATCTTTGGCAGAAACATACAGACTGATGATCCCGTAGCCACAGCTGGTGACTGACAAGCTGACTTTTTCTTCCATTACAACACTCATCTTCTCCCAATCCACTTCCCTTTTGCTCAACCCAGAATGCATAGGCTTTCCTCCAAATCTGATCCATTCTTTGCATTTGCTCACCGTGGTCTGGCTACAACTCCATCAGCCTAGAAAAGCCATATCTTCCCATGCAGGCTATAAAGGAATACTTTATGAGTAGTTAACAGATATAAATATGAACTTTTCAGGTGAAAGGTAAAACAGACTGTGTCTTACAGTGACACATCCCTGAAGTATTTTTAGGGAAAAGAAGGAATATAATCTATCCGAAGAGGAAAGAAGGAAGGGAGGGAGGGAGGGAGGATAGAAAAAGTAGAAAAAAAGGAAAGAAAGGATAAAATATTTTCTTTTTTTTTATTTTTCTACCTGCATACATTGTCTGCATGAAGAGCTGTAATCCCATTCAGAATCATCCTCCAGGAAAAAGGAGCCATGTGAATTCAAAGTGTAACTCATTAATTGGAATAAAAAGATTCATGAAGAGAGGAGGATATTAAGGTCAAAACTGCAACTTGATTAAGGCTTTATATTTTTATTTAGATTTACTAAACATTCTACCTTGCATTCTACAGAGAAAAGGACAGATCCTCATAAAAATTAATAGTCTTTTTAAGGTATCTATTATCAGCAAGGGAAGAAGTGGCAAGATATCATTTGCTCTCAAAGCACATCACTTTCAATATTTGGATGTGATCTTGCATTCAACCAAAGCATACAAAAAAATCTGATATCATTTGATGAAAATGTGTAAGATGAAAATGTGTAATTAAATGCAAATTTATAAGAGAACAAAATATTTTCTGTCTTCCATATAGAGCAGTAGCAGCAGGCTAACACTGATGCATTTAGATGTATACTAAATGTGTAAATTACATTTTTCTTCAAAGTTTTAGCATATATGCACACAGCTCTCAAAAAGGGCTTTTGAACTGAGGTTTATGCGGGATTCGCGAAATTCACTCCTAAATAAACACAGTTGAAAAACTAAAAAAAATTCTACACAGATTTCCAGATGACCAAAATTGTGTTCTGTAAGACTCTAAATGCCATTATATTCTAATGCCATTGCATATAAAACACATATTATTTAACAAGACACAGTAGTGGTCAGGTTTGCAACAGTTTTTGTACTTTTAATGCAGGTATATGCAGCAGCACTTCATGTTTCTGCAGCGAGCCACACTCCAGCAAAATCAGATCCTGACTCAACAAAATAATAACATACCCAAATGTTAGTATCTAGCAGAAACTCATCAATGCAAGCCAACCTCGAGTCCTGCCAAACTCAGTATGTCTCCATTATGTGTTTAGAGTCAAGCACAGGCTAAGGTGATGTATTCAGGATCAGAGCTACTCTTTGTCACCCAATAAGGCTGCAGTTAGGGACATCTCCCTGCCTGGCCCAGCTCTACCGGCTGCTGTCGATCCTGTAACAAGGACTGAGACCTCCTTTGGCCGACTATGGAAGGCAGTCAGGAGAAGGATGCAGCCTGTGCCCTTCACAGAGGCTGGTCTGGGCCATGGGGCACCAAGGCAGGGGAGGTTGTGTTGCTCCTGGCACAGCCATGCCAGCTCAGATACAGCTGCAATTGGCTTTAAAGGGCTGCAGGAGCATGGTGTTTTCCACAAATTGACAGGAACAAAGGAAACAAAGCATATGGGTTTGTCTTATTTGGAACAAAAAATAAAATAAAGAGCTTTTTCATCTGAAAGGTGTGTAACTAGTAATTGGTTAAAATATTTGTGTGAAGTAGAGTTCCTCACATAGTAATGCCCCACAGTATTACTTTCAAGTCATAGAGAATCCAAGGGCTAACTGGAGTTTTTTTAAAAGAACAAAATAGGGGCAAAGGTGTGGCACTGGGCTGAAATTCCTTTGACAGATGTAAATGTCTCGATGACAGTTATTTTCCAGGTCTGCAGCTCAGCAGTCATGCCTCTGAATGGTTTCCCACATGAAGTGTTTGAAGAAGTGGTTGAAGTGTGACTGATCTCTAAGGCCCACCTCCTGGTCTTCTTTAAGGATGGGGCAGGGGCAGAAGGAAAGGTAATGCTGATAAGGGAATCTGAACCAAATGTTGTCACATTCTAGAGAAGATTAGATGCCCTTGCTGTGACTTATTACACAAGCTGAGAGAAGAAAGGGAAAACTGGGGTGAAACGTAGCCACAAGAAGGGGAGATGTTTTTCAGCAAAGCGCAAAAACCAGGAAAAAAATTGTTGTTAGATGCCTGAGATTGGATCAGACATCAGAGCTTTCTCTGTACTGTGGGATAGATGTGATGCTACAGTAAATTTCTGACCAAAACACACCTACTGATATGCATTTATACCATTACAAGCTGATTATATATAAAAAAAGCTTGTCTTTAATAAAGAACAGGACAATGCATCTAAAGGACATTTTTGATCCATCTGGGTAACTTCAGATGTTACCTTTCTCTTTGCATAACTGAATGAATGAAAGTTTTGAAGCCTAATGTATGTAATATAATTAATAGACTAAAAATTGAAATGCTTTCCAAACTTCAAGAAAATGTTTGTATATTTCCCTATAAGAAAATTACTGATTCATATACTTCAGATACACAATACACAGGTTAGAGGAAGTATAATCTTACTCCTTTATCTGCATTTTCTTTTTAAAAGACAGTTACCTATAGTCATAGCCCTAATCTTGGGATTAGATGCATTTTCTGTGCATCACCATTTGGTTTGACTATGATGATGGGGTATTTATCTCAACAGAATACAGAAGGGAACTTGAGATTCTGGAGAAGTCTTTTGGTCAAAACACTGCACTCAACAGTGCTTCTAGATCTATAAAACACTCTTCTTTAAAGTAGCAGCAAAAAAGTCGCTGCTATGGAAAGTACTGATTTGTCACATGAAACAGAGACAGCAAAGAACAGCTCATATCTGATCTGTCTTGCATGACCACTGCTGCATGGCTGCATTTACAGTATAAATATAGAAACCACATTAAGTATAACTTCTCAAGACATCTGTCATTTACCCTTTTATTAAAAAGCACCTTCTGGACTGCTTTGTTACCACAGAAAGCAGCACAAGTTTTTTCACTGATTTCAGGATAAGCAGTGTCATCCTTTACATCCACTTTCCCACAGGTCCAAGGAGAGGGAAGAGCAGAGCTCCCTATTGGTATTACTAGCTCTGCAGCTTAGAAAAGGTATGAGTTAATGCTGTTTTGGGAAAGCAGTCTCCTCCTTAATATTAGTCATGACCTATAAAATAATTAAAATATCCTCCATTTATTCCAAAACATTTTATCAAATGTGAAAATGCTGATGCAAGGATTTGGGGATTTAATGTTATAATTATACACCTTAAATTACATATTATTTATAAATATGAATTATTATATGTGTTAATACAAAAAATTGGTGTGCGAGTAGAAGGAAAGATGTAAATTTTCCTAGTCCAAGGGAAAAACCAACAATCTTTTTCCTAACCAGGCAACACACTTCTCTCCAGCCTCGATACTTGTCATATATAGCCTGGGTTTGTTCCGCCTCTGGATGCCCAGGTAGCTCATAATTATTCCCCCACTTACTATTTAATTGTTGAAATCCTGACTGAGGATGGCAGCTAAGATGCTATGCAGAAACACCAGTCACTAACACCTTCCCCTGGACATCCAAGGGATCCCAAGAGGCTTTTCAGAGTATGAAGGAGGATTTGGTCTAAATTGGATTTTAAGTCCTGTTTGATACCTATCTGCTCTGGTTCCCCAAGTTCAAAATGGGTCTGATACAACTTAAGTCTACTATGACTGGTAAGACACCTGGGTGTTCCAGAAGTTGAAGAGTAATCTGAAGAACAGCCCAGAGCCAGAAAGACCTTGCTGGAGACATCAGCTGAGCAGGAGAAGCAGCTCCACCGTGACAGTGTTGCCTTTTTCTGATATGGTTTAATGGCCATTTTAAAGTCTGGCCTTTATTGGGTCTGCAATTGCCTAAGTAATATCCCTCAGTGATTATAATGAACAGAAGATCCACACTCTGGGAAAGATCAAAGTATGGGGTCCACCTGTTACCTCACTTTTACAGCTGAAAATGAACCACGATGAGACTGAGGTTTTACTATAATGTAAATTGTTGGTTTGGGTGTTCCAAAAATGCAGCCAGGTGCTGAACACTGCTTCGCAGTAGCTGCAGGAGTGTTGTATGGAGCTGAGATGACACGTCAGCAGGAATTTGGTTTGGAAGTGTGGCTGTGACAGAGAGGATCTATGGCTCCAAGTTTCCCATCCCTCTGCCACAGTGTGACTCACCATGTCAAGGAAGAGGTTTAGGAAGGAGAAGGGAAGCAAAGGGACAAAATAAAATAAATCCTTCCCCCTGGGATCCTATCTGCCCCAATGTTATAAATTTCCTGTGTTAAAAAATAGAAATTAGAAAATTACAAATTAGAATTAGAAAATGTTATATTGCTTCAAGAGATGAGTTGGGCAGCTTGGTTATCTCCTTATGTGATGAGCAGACTGCAGTTCCTGTCCACATGTCACAGGAGAGTATGGATGAAGCCTGAGCTCTGCATGGAGAGGCTAAGAAGGACACAGCAACATGTGGCAGCAGGGTGCTGTAAAAGCTCTGCTCCTAAATGCTCACCAAGAGGGTGTGCACCTCTTTCTCACTGACGTCAGCTGTTTTAAGAATATGGCCTCACCCTTTTTTATTAAATCAAGGTTTCACTTTTGCTTTTGCTAGGAAGACAAGCTCAGCTTTGTTTTTTCCTGAGACATGCTATCCAGCTGTCTTACTGGTTACTTGACATAGTCTCATTTCCACAATCACTGCACTTAGCAAGGAAGTTTCCACCCCATTTTATAGGTGTGAATGTGAGGCAGAGTATGCTGAGAGACAGCACCATGAAAGGAACTCTCTCTTCAGCTCTCTTCAATCTCTTAGTTTGTTCTTCCTAAAAGCAAGAGGGGATGCTAAACTTCAGAGGCAATGGGCACAGCAGAGAGCAAGTAAGAGGAGAAAAAAGGCTCTGGCATTGACTGAATGCTGATTCCTTGCCATGCTTTGCTGTGTGTAAGCTTTTATTTAGAGGAAGCTACTGAGGGTTGCAGTCCAAGCTGTCAGAGAGTGATGGAAAGATAATCTACAGGAGAAAAAAAACTCAGTCAGAAAGTCACTAATGAAATCACCTCAAGCAAACACATTTGGTCCACTTTATATCCCCCACAATGTGTATCATAAATGGGTTCAAAAGTAATTTTCCCCACACACCTCTTCAACAGCGAATGTGGGTAGGGACAGGAGGGACTTGCTTTCCTTTCTCTGCCTCTTGCAGCCTTCTCATCCCATTTTATGCAACTAGGTACTGCCGCATCCTCACCCTGCTGTAGTGTTAGAGCCTGCTCTGCCCTTCCGGCTGCTGCTTCATCTTTCACTTCTGGGGTCACATTATGCTGTAGTCTTGTCTATGGTCATAGCTAGTTATGGGTCTGCCTCCAGCAGAGAGTATTTGTACTGCCAAGCTTGCAAAAGGCATACACAGGCAGGGAGAGTGTCAGCAGCTCCTCTGGTTACTGCTGAAAGATGAGCTAGCTGGCCCCACCGATGCCAAGACGGTGGGGAGGAGTTGAGAGAGATGAAAGAAAGACGAAAAAGTGGGAAGGGAGATTTGCTGTTTCTGAGGAAACTAGGACTTCACTCAAAATCAGGTTTTTGCATCCCTGACCCCAAGGTGACTTGCTGACCTCTCCTCCCTGCTTGACTTCAGCCCAGCTGTTTCTCCTGAAGGGGCCAGACTCACCTCCTGCTCTCTGCTTGACAGCGTGTCCAGGCAGACTGCTTCCTGCCAGAGCAAACACAATTAAAAGAGCATCATACACAGGGTTTGGGCCACCTAATACCAAAGAGGTCAACAGGATAGGGGCCCCAGAAAGCTCCAGTGTGACAGTGCCATCATAACAAGTAAATAACTCCACATGTGCTACTCTTTTGAGTTTGTTGACTGCATAAGGTAAGAATTGTTGGATGTCATTTATTCTCCATATATATGTAAAAAGCTGTAAAATAAAGGTCTGAAGCAACATGGGAGGTTACGAATCCAGCTTGCAAAAGATGTTCATTAATCACTTTCCTAGTCAAAAAGCCCTAATAAAAAACGTTTTGGCAGCAAGCAGTATGAAGACTAAGCCATCATGGACTAATAACGAAACAAGATATGTGTGGTGTGATGGTTTGAACCTGGCACCCAGCCAAATGCCCAAAACCACAGAGAAGGCCTTCCCCCCTCCCTTATCTTCCCAGGCCAAGGAATAAAAACTGCACGACCTGAGACCAGTCGAATTATAAATATATATATATATTTACACATATCACAATTACATACAATTAATATACTATATACACAGCTAAGGGGGCCCACCCATCCCCAAAGGAAGAGGGTAAGGGAAAGGGAAAGGAAAACAGGGGGAAAAAAGGGACAAACAAAAGGAAAACCAAAACAAATATACACTCTCGAAAACCCAACAAAGAAGTAGTAACCAAGTGAAATCTCACTACTTTCCTGGAGACAGACAAATAGCGCCAAGCACCCGCCGGCAACCTCTGCCTCCCAAGGCCTCCAAGGCCGCGCCAGGCCTCACTCCTCCACACGGGTAGAGCTGACAGCAGAGAACCTGCACCTTCGGATCCCACTGGAAGAGAAGAGGGCAAAGGCTTCTCCCTCCTTCTTATTTATACCCTGGGTTACGTAAAAATACTGGGAGCATGGTCACTTCCTTGGTTACAACCAGATTACCAGGAAAAGGACCTGGGCCAAGCCATCACATATGGCCAGCTCCTGACAGAAAAAATTATTAGAGAGGAAGAATTAATATTTATAAAGCAGTACAGAAATAATCTAGTCCACAGCCAGGACAAAACAACTACAATTATGTGTGCTTGTGTTAGGAAGGAGCGGTGGTTCCATTGCTAAACTCCTTCCTCAGGCAAGAGATCAATGCAAATTACACCCGTAAGAAGAATTTCTACAATGCCTCACTGGTTAAATAGTAGTTGTTTCATGTAATAGTGAAATCAAAAAACATGTAAATTAACTGTGAAACAGGGTTGAATATTTTCCATTCAGACATGAGCTGAACAAACTCTATCTTGCACCATGCTTGAATTTTGGATAAGTCTGAATCCAGAGATGGATCCAATTTTTGTGATCTGGATTCATCTCTACTTAACATTAAGAGAAGTCAAATCGTTAGCAAGGAATATACAGTAGCTTGAAGGTAAATGCAGAACACAACAAATGACTGATAACAACATGTCAAAGGAGTCCAACTTCAGTGATATTTCAAAACTAAAAATGAACCTGATGTGTCACATACTTAGATACAAGTGCGAGACATTCAGTAACATTTAAGTCCCTGTAGTGAGGAAAAGGAATGAGCAGTACAGTAACAAAACTAATAGCGGCACCTTCCAGTATGACTGAGAAGGTTCCCAGTCTAGTGGCAAGGCAGCAACAAAGACCAACAACATCTTTCTTTCACTCTTCCCTCTGGGTGAATTTACCTCCAAGAAAGTTTACAAGTTCTGCAGCATAGGTCATGCTGAGCTGGTCAGAAAGGCACAAAATAATTAGAGCTCACCACAGCTTTTTATACCAAAGTCTACAAGCCCTGGCTCTGCGACACAAATCTCTCCTGACAGCAGTGTTTTGAAGGGGCTATCCCTGCAGCCACATCTGTTCATCTAAGTTTAAAAAATAATATCTAAAAACAGGCAGCTGTGGATTTCTTGGCTCTTTTCCTTTCCATTACCATTTTATTCTCATTGATTTAAAGATTACCTGCAATGTTTCTGTCTGTCAGAGTCCCCAATGGGAACACTGTGATTGTTTCTCCTCCTTCATGGCAGAAATCTCTCTTTTCCCAAACCAGCTTCTGCATGTCAGTTTTTCTCTGGCTATGCCTGCTCTAGTAAATGCAGCAAGGCCAGGCAAAAGGCTTAAGCACCAGCCCATGACTGCCTCTGCCATTTGGCTGTCAGCAGCTACTGGGAGCAGTGCCGATGGCTGCCTCTCAGCCTGCCTGCATTGTTTGGGCATGGTTTGCAAATGCCAAGAGCCATTTTCTCACAGTAGAGGTAGTCCTGTAACCTCCCATCCCTCTCAGTCAAATCCCTTCCCCACTTTCAGGAATCAACCCACCTCATTCACAATCACCTTGGTGTTAACACAGGTCTGTACATATACACACTGTGAAATGTCACAGTCTTTTGCTATTTCTGGTTTTTTTCCCTTTGAATCATAACCCTGGAGCCCTGAAGCTCTAGGCAGCCAAGTTTCTTTCAGAAAGAAGATTTACAAAATGAGAATTTCTCTCTCAAGAGCTCATCCATTTAGTCCCCACCTGCACTTCTAATCCTACCAGTGACATCAGGGGAAATGGGTAGACATTTGAATTTTCAAAAGCAAAAGTGAGTGGTCTCATATTCATTGTCTACGCTCACACCCATCTGTTCCCAAAAGAGAAAAAAAAAAAATTAAAAACAGAATAAGTAGAAATAATAGCAAAAAACCCTGCACACCCAGAAATATGACAGAATCTGAAGCAAACACTTCTGAGTTTCCCATAGTGACAGAAACTGGATACACAGTTCAAGTACCCTTTGGACATAACCAGGGGCTGTAACAACCAGCCAAATGTTCAGCGCGGACATGGCCTCTCGCCAAGGGCAGGGAATGGGTTTCACAGGGTCCATACTTTCTCTCTCTAAAGGCGGAGCACCAAGAAACCACATCTCTCTCCCTGAGAGCCAGGGTGGCCACAGAGCTGGCCCAGGTTCATAGGCAGTCCAAAAAATCCACAGGAAAGGACTTTCCTTTCCCAGCTCACCTGTGCCAAGTGCTTCCCTCTCAGGGGAGCCCTCAGCTCTGCTGCCAACCACAGATATCTGCAGAGGTTTCTCTGCAAACAGCCAATTCTAACCAGCTTAACTTGCAGACTTTTGTTTCACTGAAAAAGGACATCACACGTAACTACACATTTGAAAAGCCCTTGCATGCACATGTACACTCGCACACACATTCACTCACAGCAGGGTTAACAGCTGTAGCCTGGGGACGAGTATATTCAGCACTGGCTTAAAGCATAACTCCACTACAACCCCTCATTTGATGAAAAAAACTTAGCAGAAGAAGCCACAGGGCTGTTATAGCTTTAACAGACCCTGAGTGCTTATCTCAAGCTGAGAGAGTAATTTCATGGCAATAATTTGTTTAAAGTGTTGCTGATTGCTTCCTATTTCTTTCCAGAAAATGACTTTTACACCTTTCTACTGTTGCTTTTATATGACCTGCTATGGCAATTACTCTGCAGGATACTGTGTAAACATCACACAGACCCTTTTATCTTCCTACTGCGGGCCACAGAAGACACTCTTGAGACCTGATAAAAAAGTATTTTCATACCTTTTCCCCTTCCTTGAAAAAAATATTAAGTTGCTACCAGAGTTTTCTCTTATTCTTACAGATTGCATTCAAATGTACTTCCAACAGAGACTTCTTGATCCCTGTAAGTAGTCTCCTTGAAGGGAACTTAAATAAAGTAATAAATAAAATTACTGAAAGTTCTAGGGGGTAAGGAATCACCCCTTTTCTGCTAAAAGAAGAATTTCTCTGATAAAATTATTTCAAATCAAGTTGACTCTCTCAGAAGAACAGAGGGTATGGAGGGAATGATCAGGGCTAATCAGAGGAATCTCCTTCTGGTCCATCCTCTTATTCTCCAGTGCCAGCTCTAGGTATCTGCTTCTCCTAGTCCTGCAAGGAACAGCTTGATGCAATGACATTCGGAGTCTGACCAAGGCGTTTCACGTGTTTGACTGCGGCTCCAGCCCAAGGATTTGGTTTGACCCATGAAAGTTTTTTTCTGCTCTATCCCAGCTTCAGTATTTCTGCATTCTCTGGTCAAGACCCCTCAGACTCAGAAACCTTGTCAGATCACCTGTGAAGCCCAAACTTCATCACACAATCACATCTCCATCAGATTAATCAGAACACTACAGAGTCTGTGCCAGTTTCAGGGGTTTTTTCCCACCAGTTTTATTCTGACTTTAAGAGGGCTTAAAATAGCTGAACCAGCACAGAGTTAGAGCCACACAGGAAGATAATACAAGATCTGGCATAAATCCTACTAATACAAAGTTGGGTTGTCAATGTTTTTTGGCACATTTTTGTTGATGATGGGAATTTCTTCTTGATCAGTGTTTTGTGTCATGTGACAATAGTGGTTTGTTTTTTTCCTTTCTATCAAGAAAATCATTATATTATCCATAAAGAGTAAGAGATACTCTGATAGCAATTAGTAGAAAGATAATGACAGAGCATTAAACTTTACAGGATGATTAACTCAATAATTCACTATTGTAGCTAGGTTTGTACTGCAGGTTCCATTTTAATCCTTGATTTTCAGTTGCTTAGGGAATTTGATAGTTTAACTGTAACTTGTATAAAAAGGATTATTAAAGTTCTACATGCTCACCAAGATACTATCTTCTTTTCTATTAGTTAATGCAACATAGTCTAATATGAGTAATATGACTTTTTTTTCTGATATTCCATGTGAATAAGATATTTCAAATGCCTTATGGATGACAGCCCCAAAATACAAAAGGGAAGTTTGTAATGCTTTTACCTGTAGGTAAAATGTGGAAAACATTCCTCTGTGATCTTATCACAGATACTTAATTACCGTTCTCCATTTCATATGTATTTTGTCTTATTATTCCACTTCACAAACTCTGAACTCATATTTACTTTGGGCAAGGTAAATTTGGAAGCAACCACATCAGTTAACTTTCCAAAGCTGCTACTGTCACTGTCTTGAGGATAAAGAGTAACACACTGTGTCACTGTCTAGTCAAAGTTGTTTCCCAATGTACAATGTTGTGAGGGGAACACTCTTAGATTCATCCAGCTGTGTTCTTCAGCTTTTTGGAATTGCAGATCTTATTGGTCTTCCAGAGGACTTACTTCCCCATCAGTCCCTCTGCTGTTCGTCCACCCCATTAATACACCATTAATAATGCACAATGACAACCTCAGTCAGCTAAGGGTAGGCTTTTTTTCAAAGTTTAAAATGTGTTATCAGTATTATCAGAGAACAGGACTTCAGTAGATACTTGATTAAACTCGTTTGCAATAAAGGCAATAAAGGACATTATGTACATCCTTACTTACACAGAGTTCCCTCCTCATCTCTACTTGTACCTGTAGGCAGTGGGATAACTCCCCAGCTTCAAGAGAAAAGCAGCCACTCATCAATAGGCTCTACAACATCTGTTGAAAGACATGCTGTGTGCAGCATTATGTCAAATGGGGCAGTGTGAGCTCGTTAGGATGTTATGAAAGGAGTTTCCTTGTTCCTTGGACTGAAAGATCATTTCTGGTTCCAGGTGGTAAAAACATTAAAATAAGGCCAGCTGTGCATTATTCTCTGCTTATTTTACACAAGCACAAATTGGTCTGGTACAAGAACTGTCTGTCAAGTAAGTGAAATGAGATAAGCAGGACTAACAGAGTATTATGCACTTAGAATAACAGTGACTCCTGTAACATTATCTAGGTGGCTACATAAATCACTCTTGAGTACTCCAAGTGTTTTTACATGCATTTTCTTTACAAACAGGCTTGGTAACATTGTTCTTCCCAGCCTCTGCACACGCACCTACACAGTCCTTCAGCCCACAGGAAGTGAGAACTGTAACCGTTTGAAACAAAATCTGAAATGTTTATGCACAACAGTACTAACTAACTGAAGTAAAAGTCTTCTGAGATCTATTTGCTGTATCTGCCCATGGGTACATGAAAATTCAATGCAATGCTGCCCCCTATTAAATTAACATTCATTTGCCCAACATGGAAAATCCTGATTCAAGTCCCAAGGTGTCTGTAAGAATACCACTTACACCAAACAAAGAGGAAACTGTTGTACAGTATCTGATGATCATTTGCAACCCAACACAGAGCTAACTAATTTATCACTGTTCCTTAACATTATCAAATTCTATCCTAAACCCTCACTTGGTGTGAATGGTGGCACTATTTCACCACAAAATCTTGCTTCAGATTAAAAAAGAATAACACACTGTGTCAGGGTCTAGTTAAAGTTGTTTCCCAAACAAATTAGACTATTTCTAACCTGTTTAAGTGGAAGAAGGGAAATACTGAGAAAAAAAAATCCATTTTGCCATCTACTTTTAGCAGTTCGACTGGTATGATTGTTAGAGTTCTGAGGGAGAGGTGCAGAGCCCCCAGCCAGCCTTACCCACCCCGGGTAAGGGGACCTTAGAGAGAAGAAGATCCTTAAGAGGGGTACCCCTTGGTTGCCTGCCCACAGACACAGAGAGATGTTGGAGCCTCCAGGACGCTGAAGACAGAGTGAGAGGCAGGTGGGACCCTGCCTGTGTTCGCTGGGCCAGCAGTGGGAGCAGCCCAGGTGCCACTGAATATCAGTGCCCACAAAGGAGGTGCCAGGGACAGCTGGGAAAAGCACAGGCAGGGACAAGAGGAAACGGATTCAAGTTGCCCCAGGGGAAGTTTATATTAGGTATAAGGAAAAACTTCTTCACCAAAAGGGTTGTCTAGCACTGGAACATGCTCCCCAGGAAGGTGGTTGATTCACTTACTTCCAAGGGCAGAAAGCAGCCCCTGTTCCTTTTTGTTTACTGGTATAGGTGTAACCCTTGTTTTCTGTGGTGACATTTCTTGAAGAACTTCACTGTCTACCTAAAGGGAGTGAAATAATAGATACCAAATTGTATTTTACTATAATATGTTAACATTATTGTTGCAGCTTATTATAAAACAAATGTCCAGATGTCAATTTTCCAGCCTTTTCTAATCACATCTGAGTCATCACAAATCTTTCATTAAAACAAAAAAAAAACAAGAACAGCACATTTGCAGAATTAAAATTTATCTAGCATTTCTGTCTAAGCTGTTTCTCTCACTTCTCTGAGATGTTTAGGATTTTCTGGTGCTTGCTTGTCTGTCTCTAACTGTCCTTTCAGAAGCTCTGGGAATTTGTGGGATGATAACCCCGAGAGGTTATTGTCCCCAGGGATCTCCCCATCTCTGCATCTGGTTGATTCAGCTGACATCTGCTTGAGCCTAAACCAGTTCAGGTTAACAGAGTTGGCTGGGAGCAGCTGAAGAATGGACACATCATCTGTCCTGACATCCCTGAAAGAAGTGAAGTCACTTGTCACTTCTAACCTAAGAGTGACCACAGGGAATGCTCATGGGACTTGGTCTCCTATATCACTGCTGTGAAAGCTTGACCCGAAATCTGGAGGATGATGTGTAGCCACTCACTGCAATGTGAGGAGACTTGGATCTCTCTGTTCTTAGTGGTTTGACTGTGGTTCCTTGCTAAAACAAACATTTTAACAAGTTTGTCTATGGAAACCTTTGAATTTATTATTCTTGTAATGTTTGTTCTTAGAATGGCCTGTTGCAGGAAACACTTAATATTTCACATTCTTTTTGTATCTGGTAACACACAAACTTCATGCCTGTAATCCTATTCTTCAGAGTAATTGTAAATCATTACATCTTTTTTCACACTTCTATTTCTCTATTACTGCTTGGATAGCAATTGTTATAACCCACAATTTGCAAGATATGTGGTGAAGTGTAGATGACAACAGTAGAGTCAGCAACATTGCTCCTCATGAGTCCTTCTAGTCTATGCTTCTCTTCCATTTGGAAAGAATAAGCTGTTGCTCCTTTTTTTATAGGGATGATTTTGTTAGCTCTGCTCAAATGATGCAGTGATTACAAACTGCTTGTGAACACTTTCCACTGGGACCCCAGGGACCATCTGGTCTCCAAATAAGTCATTCTAGGAGATATCTGCCTTATTTTCTACTTACACGGAAAACTACAAACCTGAGAATGGAAGGGGCAAAAAAAAATTATCTTCTGTTTTCCTGTTAACAAGAAAAGTAGTAATGAATTCTCCTGTGTAGCAAATTCTCCAACCGAAAACAACTCTTCTAACATTTTATACCACTTTCTATTATGATAATTTTTAATTTACCAACTTGAATGTGAGGCTTTGATTTTAATTTAATGATAGAAATTTGTCACGTAAATTTATTTGCCATTGTGTAAGAATTCTTTATAACTAAAGTTTATTGTCATAGGACCATAGAATTATTAAAGTTGGAAAAGACCTTTAAGATCATTGAGTACAACCATGAACCCCACACTGCCAAGTCCATCACCAGACTCTGTACCTAAAAGTGCCACATCTATGTGCCCTTTAAATACCTCCAGGGATGGAGTCTCAAATGCTTCCCTGAACAGCCTGTCCCAATGCCTGAAAACCCTTTCCATGAACAAATCTTTCCTAATATTCAATCTAAACTACCCCAGCACAACTTGAAGCTGTTTCCTTTTGTCCTATCACTTGTTACTTGGGAAAAGAGAACAACTTAGTGTAGAACAACCTAGTGTAGTCATCTTCCTTCTGGAGCAATTTTTGAGACTGTGTATTTCTGGCCCCTGTAGGAAAAACTGTTATTTCTCTGTCATCTTTAGTCACCTGGTTTCCCACTACATAAATGTTCAGTACAGCTGTCAAAATAGGAACATTTTCCATTTTCCTATGTTTAATTCTGTTCTCTTGTCCCAGTTTTCTGAGGAATGTAATATGATCTTATAAATATTTATTTATTGAGTATTTCAAAGTCATCACATGCTTTTAAACTGGACTACAGGCAAATGAGAAATATGTGTTGCACAGAATGACAAGGTTAGTGGCATTTCTTGCAGGAATGCTGCTTCATTTTAGTTTAGGAAAAGAAAATATAGCAAATTATTCAATCTGCATATCTGCATTACCAAAACGATAACACAATCCTTATCTTTATGTAAATTAAAAAATTCCCTAATTTTGTATCCAGTGCTGCTCCTCTTTGCAGATCGGAAGTGCATATCAGTTGAGAAAAACGTTTTCTTTCAAAGGCACAAGCTGTAGAGAACTCAGACAATTTGGCAGAAAGTCTGTCAGCAGACAACATAATACCTATTGTCATTAAACCTCTTTGAAATACAAACGAAAACCAGAAGAAAATTAGAAACCTGGCTGACTTCACTCACCATCAGTGGTTTCATATAACCACGTAACAGTCAAAGTCTGAACCCCACTCCTGGAAGGTAATGCCAGTTACCTTGAGGCAATTCCATTCCTAGCAAAATACAAAGCTCTCCCAGTTCCAGTGATGCAGGGTCACAGTGAGTGACATTATGGAGAACAAAGACACTAGCTCTTAACTGAAAGAAATTAGGTGGAAATAAAGAAACAAAGATCAAGTGAAGATTTCTCTGTTGTGAGTACAATCTACATAGGTGGCCTAGTTGACGTTCTTCATGGAAAAGAGGTGGACCTGAGCTGGGAGGGTTGGAAACTGCATGTTAACAATAAATGAACACTTGCCTAGAGCATAGACAGCTTTGGTCAACACCTAACCAGCACAGTGATGTTTACATTATTGTTCCAGTCAGATCAGATTGACTCTTGACTGCTTTAAATTACATACGAAGCTGGAGCCTATAGGCTTAGGGAAGCACTACATTTCTGCAAAGCATCGTCCTTCCATGTTTGCTCTTTACCTCTTCAGCAATCCAGCTCAATCTATACAAGATTTTTGTCTTCTCCTACATGGTCTGACATGATCTGACTCCTAATCCTCTGATGTTTTCAAGCAGGGGATGACTGTTATCACAGCATCATGTGTCATTTTGTGATGGAGTCTATGCTCACAGACCTTGACCTATTGTACCATAAGCCCTTATCTGTTCAGAGTTCAATTTGCAAAACATTTTTCAAATACAGAGACATATTACATGACTCACTCCACATGCTATAGCAACTTTAGCATCCTAAAGTAAGATCTCTGAGATGGTCCATGACATATGGCCCAGAACATTAACTAAATGTTGATAATCTGTATTTCATCACTATCTTGGTCTCTTTTGCCACTTTCTCCTTCCATGTCTTATATTTTTAGTAAACTAGACCGGTAACATAACATTACATGCAGAGGAGCCTTCAGCATACTGTCCCTAAAATCTCAACAGGAGCAGACCTGAGTGGTAATACAGTCCAGTTACCCTTCTGTTTCCTGTTGTGCAGGAATCCTCTAGCAGGGAAACTCTGAGCCTTCTTTGCTGGAGTTTACCCCAGACATCAGTTTTTGAAGTATAAGCGTCAGTCTTTCATGGAAATTGATGCTTTCCAAATTATTTATATGCTAGTATGGCATTTTCAAACGGGTTAATAACAAGTTACTTCTGGCAGGACCTTCACCATAAGCTTTCTCTATGTTTCTGATTGCACAGCTCTGTTAATCAATTTCATGCCATTAATGTTCCTGATCTACTACTAAAATGTGCCCTAGAGAGTTCATATGATCTACTGGAAGCCTGATAGTATATTTCTTAAATTAGTTTGCCCTAGAGGGGAACAGATTAGGGCCCTCTAGACCCTTGAGTACCTACTTTTAGGTCTTTGACAGAAGAAGTATCGCTTTTATCTCTCTTGCAGAGAAAATTTCTCTCATTTTGTGGCACTGGAGGTAATACTTCAAAGTCACCCACTGTAAATTGAAGGACAGAAACTTGAATAACATTAGTTTGTGGAAGCCCTGTTATTGGCTCCAGGAGGAAGAACAAATTCTGATATAATCATGGTGCACCTTTTCTTTGCACTTAATCTAGGTCCCTCAGAGGATGTACTGATTTAGTTACTTTCACTGTTAATACTTTTGACATAATGTGCAACAAGTTTCGTATCCCAGAATGCTTAGTGCTTTATCTCTGCCTTGAATTTTAAGTTTGCATGGAGTTGCAAAATATGGTCACAGATATTTTCTATGGTCAGTAAGTTAGAGAGCACTCACCATATAATGTAATGTTTTCTGGAACCTATATTCTCCTGCAGGATACCCCGAGTATTTTAAAGAAACATTTCATAAAAGTTATATTAGCATAAACAGATGCAAAAGAGAAGTGAGCATTTGACTGTATTTTTGTGTAAAGGTCCTGGTTGTCCATTTCTCTTTCAGCTTAATACCTAAGTTCTCTGCAGAATAGCAAGTATTTGAATGCAATTTATGCACTGCTCCATTTATTTTTCTTTCCTCAGAGTTCCACTAAAACTCTCTACAGCAGTCCTATTCACACAAACCTCTATACAGGCTCTTTGGAGAAAACAATGTCCCCCAAACAAATCAAAACAAAATAAAAAACACACACTAAAAACTTTTTGCTCTGCCCCCATGACTTGAAAAGCAGAAGAATTTATCCCAAATATAAGGTCAACACTACATCTATAGACTTAATTAGGCTGCTGTGTCATGCTGTTTAAGAATTCCCAAACTGCAGAAGCTGCAAACTTCCACTGTGGAAATGAATGAAATGCATTTTAAACCATATTTATAACTAGTACAGAGTAAGAAAACGAAATTGTTTATGAAGGTTGATACCTACTTCTGTACTACTCGTCTCTAGCTTTATATATTTTTCTGGTTTAAATTATTTTTTAAGATGGGAATTTACTGTTTGTGATTGGAATAAAAATTTCATCGCTTCCACCAGAATGCTACTCACTTCCAGCAAATCTTTTGGAAAGCTGGCCCATCATAATTTAAACAACTCAAGTGACAAACTAAGGGTCTATCATGGTAATGGACAGCCTACAAGGTACACTCATTACATGACCCCAGATTGTCAAGTAGTGAGATAGCAGCTGGCATTATTAGTGGGAATATTATATTTATTGCCCTACTATCAACTTGGGACCCTGAGAAACTGAGACCAAAATTCTGTTTGAAAGTCCGCCATTCCCTTCTTTTTGTAGTTGTCTTTCTTCATATCTTGTCATGAAAGAAAGCTCAACTTTAAAGACTTAATAGTGTTAAATATTAACTCCAAGAATTTAATGAAGCTTTCCAAAACACAGATTATATATATTCCAGGCTCCATCTTATTTTCCCTTGAAATATTTATTATTATGAAGGAATTATAGATTTCCTCAATATATTTATTATTTCAAAATATATTTATTATTTCCCTGGAAAACACAGAATTTATTATGTAAGTTTTACTGTACAAAATGTTGGTAAGATATTAGAAAACCTTTTGGAATAATTTTTTTTTCTCAAAACTGTCCTGCGCCAGCCTGGATGTGAAAGCTGAAGGGAGCAGACCTTGTTCTGCTTCTGGTATGCCACAGTGACCCAAGAGTATTGCTAAAGTGACCCAAAGTCCTCACTTCTGGGTTCACTACAGGGATAGCTTGGAGGAACTTCAGGATGACTCTACGGCCAAAATATCTTTATTCAGGGCTATTGCAGACTGGAAAAAAAGAGTAAATTTATAAACTAAACCAGACATTTTACCTATTGATCTGTCTACATTTAAATGATTTCTGTTTATGAGTAGCTGTCAAAAGTGGTTATGTCCTTCTACTTTTGATGTTTAGATTATATTTTCACTACAAATTTGACTCTAATGCATATGTTTAGTATCAAGAACTAAACAAAAATCAATATGTTCAAGAACATATAACATTAGATGAAGCAAGAAAATGCTCCCAGGCTTAAATATATTTATTTATCCTCAGGTAATACTTTGTTTCATTCACGGGTTTGCCTTACATGTATACAAAATAGCTTTGCAATGAAATATTGTTGTAACCCTGTACTTCTGCCTTGGCATAAAGCTTTCAGGAGGAATTAGGTGAGGGTTTCTGGCATGCATTTCCAAGGTACATAGAATCATAGATGTAGTTTTGTCCACTGAGACCACAGACTCACTGAGACCAGTGAGAAAAGCAAAGTAGAGCTCCACAGAAAAACTTTTTCAATGAAAGTTTAGATACCAGGTTTTTAGGCTCAGGAAAGGACTCCAAGAGCTTTTTTGGATGGTAGGCCGTACTGGGGTAGGAAAGCTGGCCTGAACTTTTGATATTTACAAGGAGAGTGTTTGGGGACAGTGTCCATTTGCAGATATTTATCGGTCAGGATTGAGGCATTCACTGGTTTACATGAGCCTAACAAATGCCTAGAAAAATAAAGAAAACTTTGTAAGCAAATGCCCAGCCCACTTCCAAGCTCTTTTAGTCATCCCTCCCAAAGACATGTCTCTGCTCTCTTCTACTCAGTGTTGCTTGAACCTGAACAGGAATTTCTCCCAGAGAAACACAAAGTTCTATACTCTGGTTTTTAATCTATTCACGCTTGCTCAAACCTATCTCAACAATATTTGCAGAACTATCGAGAAAAAAGCAGGACAAGGGTGCATCCTTTGCCAGCCAGCACTGACTGCAGAGCACTTTGATCTTCTTTTACCAATTCACAGCCTCCAACTCACCTACTCAGTTCCCCTATTCACTGTGAAGTAGAAAGGCAGAAGAAAAACTTTTTACTCCTTTTCTCTCTTCATTACGGTTAGCAGTTTTTTTCTGTGTCATCTGGAGTGCTCTCAGGATCTACCAGGTTTTAAGGTGTAGATGTTGCAGCAGGACATTGTGTTAAAGGCATGATGAGTGGAGAGAAATTCCTTCTCATTGCCATCCTCTGCTGTGCCTACAAAGGCAGGAGACAGAGCAGTGTGTCTCATTCCTTTCCAAAAGCTGTGCACTGGTGGGAGAAACAAGGAAGGAAGGGAAGGTGAAATGGAAATGGGGGATGGGAAGAGAGATAAATGGTAAGAGGAAGAACATGGCAAGGACCAAACAGTCTTGCATAACCTTTGGACTTAGTGCAGCCAAGTCACATTTTTTACAGCTGCAAGCCTTGACAGCTTGCTGGACCATTCAGAAAATGATCCCACAAGAAAGGGATTTTAGCTTCTAAAAACCCACTTCATTACTACTATTTACTGTTACATCCTGATAATTTCCAGGATTTCTGACAACATGCCAGTTTCCAGGTAAACATAGAAATCCATATAAATTAAATCCATTAATAAAACAAGAAGTACACATAAGAAATTAATAAAGCACTTGCTGGTTTGCCTCTTGTTTCCTTTGATAAAGGAGGGCATTAGCATCTTTCAGCTAAACAGCTTCCACCCAGTTCCTGTGTAGGAGAGCACACAGCACCTCCATGTGAGAATGATGTATTCCTCAAAACTCCCAAAGCATGCATAGTGCACGACAGGCTGGCACTGCAGACCTCCAAGGATGCTTAAGGAAGGTTATTTTTTTTTTTTTACATATTTTTTACATATACAGTATACACACATTACAATACTGTCTGTTACATCAGTTAAAGGGAAAAGTCCTGATCTTATTTTTTTTAAAAATTCTACCCATTTTTCTATGTGCAAAACACTATGAAAAGAAAGACAGGAGTTTGGATTAGAAATGGCACCTTTAAAATACTTCTTCAATGTTTATGATGTGAGAACCTGAAGCCTTCACAAACCCATTTACATGCAGAAAAAATGTTTATGCTCAGCACTTACATGACTCAGCCTTTCAAAATCAACCTCTCATCCCCTCCTTTAGTCCTGTCCTGGCTCTATAACATCTCTCTTTTTTTATAGAAATAAAAGCACAGTCGTGTTGGATTGTCTTTCCTTCCTCTGTCTCCCTGCCAGAACCACCACTACCCCACACCATTTTTTATATTTGATTATGGGCTAAAAGGTTGGGAAAGTTTCACATCTCTTGATCTAGAGCTTTAAGCTTAAAGAGAGTGAAGCAGAAGGGAACGGGAAGCCACAGTGAGCACAAATCACTTTCTGAAATCTGTGGGTTCAAAAACAAAAGCAAAGCTGGCGCGCAAGTACACCATGGTGTGCTCTTCCTGTTTGCTCTATAATATCCCCAATTTACCAACAGCACAAAGCAGTACCGTATTATTTATAATCTCATCTCTCAAGAATGCAATGTCCCACCCGCTCCCACTCTCAGCTTTAAACTTCTTTGATGAACACCAGTTTTCCAGTAAAGACAACATGGTATTTGGCCAGAGTGGTGGAATAAGAAACATGATTCTTTTCATGTTGGACACTTGCATAATATTTCTCAACATCCAAAGCCGGGTTTATGCAGTATTACAGCAATCCTTGTATTATTTATGAAAGATGACAACATGTCATGTGATAATATTTAGGTTAGCCATCATGCAACTTATAATAGTCTATGCAGAGGGAAATACAAAATTTTAGTTAGCAAAATGAAACATTTAATTAATTTCATCTGTTGTGTAGTGTTGTTGTTTTTTTTTATTCAAGCAGTAAATATCTTCCAACAGATTCAGAGAGCAGAGACTTGTCTTACAGCAACAGCTCTGAAAAGTGCCTATTAATGCTCTGAGCCTACCATGTATGACACAGCCAGGTTTGTCACGCTGTTGATCTCAGATCTGCGTGAGAAAAACAGATTGCACACAACCCTTTAGCGCTTCTCAAGGCCTGCAAAGGCTTGCATGGCCTACACTGGGGAACAGCATTCCTCACTGGAAAAGGAACAGAGCTCATCACCATCACCTCCTCACGTACTGCTACTTACCTTTGCCAGGGCGGGAGAGACATTCTTCCTGGGAGAGATGAGGAAACTGCACAGAAAACCACAAGTAAGACCCATTTCCAAAAAGCCTCCAACTGACCCTCTATCAGTGCTATCAGTAGTGCTAATCATAGATGATCTTCTAAAGGCAGCAATATGAGGCACAGAAGTTTTTATCGCAGTACAACCATAAATAATTAAATGCAATGTAATAAATGAACCTGTCAAAACTAGCCGTCATAAAGTTAGACCAACTAATTTGATCTGACTGCCAAACTCAGCACACAAGAAAATCTCCATCTGCGAGCTGAATGCCCAAGGTGCTCAACAGGCATGTTATGCATGCCCATGTCAGCTACCCTGAGCAAAGATGCTGCTTGGAGGTGCCCTTTAGTGGCAGGTGTATGTCCCCCAGGACAGAGGAGTGTGAAGGGCAGTACTTAATTTCCACTGCATGTCCCACGTGTCATAACTACAGCCTAGGACTGGATTTTTTATTTTTTTTCTAAACAGGATAAAACACTTCAGGGAAAGCTGACTCTCTTTTCTTGCATGCACATACGCCCTTTTTTTTCTACACAAACTGTATTAATAAAATGTTTTTGGTTCTGTGAAAATTTTCTAAGAGCCAGGAAGTTAAAACTACACCCTTAACACAGAGGCTTGAGCAGTTATAAAATGTGAATTTTCCTCTTCTTTCATTGTGCTAAAAAAACCCCAAACAAACATGAAAAAGGAAATTATTCTGCAGTTGACCAAAACACCAAAAAATACTTCATAAAAACCTGGCATTTTTAGAAGATGACTGTTGGCCACACATTGGTGATGTTATTGGAGTTTTTCCTTTAAGTTCAGAATTTTAATCTAAGTAATATTAACACTTAAAAAATTTGCCTTTTCTTTTTCCCCTTACTAAACTTTCTTAAAATGGTAATTGATTTGTTTGTTTTGAAACTGTGTTTCAAGTGTGATTTTTAAGGAACTTTCAATAACAATATTCCTTTAATAAGTCAAATACATATTTGGAAAATGAAAAGTATATCAGAACAGAAACATTGCAATCTTAAATCAGCCTCAACACTTTTATGCTGCATTCTCCTATTTTGGATGACTGTTTGTTTCATTGAATCTGAAAAATGAAACAGTAAATTATGTTCACTCTGCATGCACATATATACACATGTAAAACCACACACACACAAATACACCCACACACAGATACTATTTGGCCTAGGCCAATTTGGGTAAACAAAAAAAGCTGGAAATGACTGAAAACGGTGATGTCTGGTGGAATAACTGAGTAGCTACAGTGGGCATCACTGTTACCAGGAGTTTACTTTCTCCATCTTAACGTTCAGCGGGGCCGTGGAGATGTTGTTGTAATTGCAATCTGTTAGATCTAGATGATGATTTCTTCATAGTCTCTTCCTGCTGTAAGGGGAAGCATTCACTTTTTGAGTATTTATTTGCAGTTGGATGTATTTTTGACAGGATCCTCCACCCTGTAACAAGACCAGAGCTAAAGCAGATGACAAGCATTTCAGTGTTAAAATTTTTGTTGACACTTACACAACCTCATCTTTTACATGAGAACAATAAAGAGAAGGGGATATTGTCTTTGCACATATTGATGCAACATAAATATTTTCAAGTTAATCACATAGATGAGGAAAAATGTTCTTGTTTCTGCCTTCCTTTTTGGATCACATTTTGTCTACAGCAGCTTCATTTAGCTCTTGTCAGGCATGCTACATAAAAAAGTGCATAAACTCTGACGGTAGCTTATGCCTGAGTGACATAAGAGCAAAGAGTGACAGAATGAATGTGGGTACAGCTAAGGAAGCTGTGCAACTCTGTCACACAATGTATTTCAAGTATCTTTGCACTTTTGATCTAATCCTGGTTGCAAGACCTGCAGCTCCAGAAAGGCTCCCACCTTTGACTTTAAAGAGGTCATGAGACAGGTTCCAGCACTACAACTCCTGCTTTTCTCCCACGGGCACCGGGCTGCGGTACGTGCCACAGGGCAGAGCATCTCCGCACACTTGCCAAGACTCCCCACATCCCAGCGCTGATAAATATACCAATAAATCTAATGTTCACTCATGCGGGACTGCAGGCTGGCACCCACCTCCTCCCTGCCCGCTTTATGTGCTCCTAATCAGTCTTCCTGCAGGAGCGACAATGCTGGGGCAGACGGCGGCACATTTTTGTGCTGGGTACCTGCCCTTAGTGGAGGTCTTTTCTTTGGAATTGCAACCCACAGCCAGCTGGACAGAGTGGCAAAGCAGCTATCGGTGCTTGGTGGGGAAGTCTGGGAGGAAGGCAGCCCCGTGCGGAGAATGGCAGGAAAGCTGCTCCGCTTCCCGGTGGCTCTATCTGCTGGGAGGCAGCACGGCGCCTGGAGCCTGCCTGCCCTTCAGGCGCGTCCCGGGATTTCCGAGTCGCGGCCACAGCTCTTGCTAACAGCCAAATATTTCACTCTTGAGACATACTACACTTCCTGATATAGGATGCATTGCGTGTCTCCTGGTGACCTTAAACAGTAATAAAGGAGTCATAATATGACCTAGACAGGCCTTGAGAGCCTGCCAGCATGTGGGTGACTGAAAGAGAGGTTCAACGAGTGGGAGTGCTTGTCTGCTCTTTGTTAAGCAACTTTCGTGTTGCGTTCCTTCCCTTTTGATTATGCAGAGGAAGAGATTTTAAAATACTTTTGTGTTGCTCTTTTGCCAACTGCAGAAACTGATCCAATATGCTGGGAGAGAAACATCTACGTGCGCAGAAGGTTAGGGCTGACCAGCATCCCCCAACAAGTGCACCTGACCAAGGAACCCTCCTTGCCCTCGCTCCCCCCAGCTGTGTCCTATCAAGGAAAAGAGCAATGCAGTGTGAACGCTGATCCTCCTCACTAATTCCCACCACCTGCACAGGCAAGCGGCTGTTGTGCCTATGTGTCACGGACAACTTAAGGTCACCTTGCAGTTGTAAACTCAGAGATACCCAGCTCCTACCCAAATCACAGGCTAAAAGAATGATGAGGTTCTTGACGTTATTGGACCAGAATTTCATCTGCTGACCACCGACTTACCTGCATTCAAAAAAGTGGAGAACTTAGTCCCTTTGGTGTAAGGAAACACAGAGGCTATCACATGCTGCCTCCTGCCACACGTGGAGTTTTGTACTGCCTCGGCCCTACAGGCTAAGCAAAAAAAAGCAGAAAGAGGCTAATTTTGTATCATGCTGGCAATCCAGCTATCAACCACAAAATGTGCTCAGACTTGTTAAATAATGAGTGAATGATGACTTTGTTGCCAGCAAAATGGTACAGTGCTACAGAGATCAAATGAGAGTGGAGGAGAAACAAGAGACCACCAGGATAAGAGGCAGACTTTCTCATCAACAGAGAAAACTATTTTAACTGCTTTAATAGTTCTAAAAATACTCAATTTGACCATGAACCCAAGTTATTTAGATCTGTTTATTTGTAAAAAGATGGATAACAGTCTGTCTTCAACTCTATATTACATAAGATCAGCTGACATTTGCTATGATATCATAGACCAACAGAATGAAATAACTCACAGAGAAAATATTGACTTTCTTTGTCTGAAATTAAGCCAGCAGACAGAAGAGAGATGAATATAAAATAAGAGAAAATATTAGAGGAGTCATACCCAGACTAAATTTAGATAAAAGTGATGCATGTCCTAATTCAGGAAAGATCAAGAAAAAAATCTTAGGCATTATTATTTTTAATATAAAAGCTTTAAGTTGCAGAAACCAATCTTTAGCAAAGGAACAATGCAGTGAGACAATTCTCACAAGTGATAAAAACTAAAGTGCACCATGATTTCATCATCCTCTGACACTTTCACATAATTCCCACTGATTTTGACAGGAGTTATGCACACATTTTGGAGGGAGGCCTTTAGTTGCATGAAGAAACAGGAGGCAGAACCTGTACACGTGGCAGTTAATGCTCATGTTCACTACACAGCCTGGCAATTCAAAACATTATAAGTCTGCTCTCAGCTAAGACACTAATCAAATAACCTCACATCTGACATGCCCTTCGAGAATCAGTCTGCCTTCAAGACTCTTTCCCAGGATCTGACTGACAAGGGCAATTAATCAGGGCTGGGTCCACTGCAGCCAACAATGTGACGTCAGTGCAAAGTTGGTGAGAAGTCTTTTTCTGCATCAGCTTTGTTCTTAACATAGTGCTGTTGCTCACTTACACCTCATTTTTTTAAATAAATATACATTTTTGAAGCTGCTGGTAGGATACTTTTCTTCATTTGACTCAACTTCGTAAACTTTACCAGCAATTTCTGTAAAATCCTATTCAATCACATTTTGCTTCTATGCAAAGGGAAAAAAAAAAAAAAGCAATGATGACTGTCTTTGCATATTTCTGTCTGTCACAGAGACCTCTCTAATACTTTTTCTGTACACTCAGAACAGTCCCCTGCACAAGTTTTCTGGGGTCTGATGTGCCCACTTCATTTTTTTAATTCACCATCACGGGTATGGAAAATGCTTGTCCTGACTTTTCCCAAGTTCTTCAGTTTTAATCCAATGCATGCAAATAGCAACTTGTTATCTCCACCCAATTCTAGGCTCAGAGGGGATGAAATGCTGTCTTTCATATGCTCTAGGTTTTTAGGACAGGACATGATTGAATGTCAATTTTTCTTTAATATTTATAGGAATTGATTCATTACACTACATCCTCACCGCTGAGTTTACACTCGTGTTCAGAAATCATGCCAGATCAAGAAATGTATTGAGGGCCTGATTCATTCAGTGTCTGGCCCATATGTAGTAAAATCAGGTTTAGAAGACTTTGCCACCCATTAGAGGACCCTGGATTTTTGCATTATTTCTCTTTTCTTATAGAACCTTATTAAGTAATAGTTCTGTGTCCTGTTACTCTTTACTAGACCTATGCAAGCAGGATTGTCAGCATCCCTCTCCAGTGCTCCAGGCCTCTCCACCTCTTCTTCTCCCCATTGCCTTTTGTCTGCTCTTTCTACTGGGTATTTCTGCACAGCATTTCAATTTCTTTAAAGGCACCCCTATTGGAGCCTCAGCTGATCTCAATTTGTATGTCATACAAGAAAGAAAAAATAAAACCAGTCTGAAATACCATTTGTTTAGTTAGTGCATAAAATACACCATAAGTTCACCTCATGCTATGTGCGTGTTTCCATTCTCCTCCACATCAATTTTTCCATGGAAACTTGCACGATTGTCACATAGGATAGTGATGCCCTGCACCTGGGCTTCCCATGCGTGAGAGAAGGAGGGTGCTGCTGGGAAGGTAAGTGTGACAGACAGACAAACAGCCTGAGGCTTTTTGGCACATGTGTTTCTCAAGCTCCAGTTGTGAGCTGACATGTTTACATTTCAAACCACTCACAGATTGCAGTGGGTGCAAACAGGCATCTTCAATTATTTGTGTGGCCTCTCCCCCATAAATAAAATATTAAGAAAGAAAGAAAACTGTCTTCCAGCCTGTTTACTGCCAGGATTTATCCCATCTTGTACTCAAGAAGAGTGACTGCAAGGAACTCCTTGGCTGCTGCAGAAATAAGAAATTATGACAAGTAAGCCCAGACAATGGTCAGGTGGATTTAAACACCATTATTCAAAGTGACTTTAGGGCCTGACTCGCTCCAGCTCCTGGTCAGGCTAATGGCTTGTCCAAGCCAGCAATAACATCAGTTCACGTATGGCTGGGCTCCACACTTCTCAATCCATAGATGTCACTGCTGCAATGGACATTCCTGTCTGGCATATGGCATTGTAGGCAGGAACACATGGTCATGGACCCCATGCCGGGCACAACATGACTCCTATGTTTCTGCCTGGCACACAGTTGAAAAATAAGCATTTCAGTTCATGCTGGGCACATTGCCAAAGAGTACAGAGAGGAGTTTTGCCAGTTTCCTTTAAATTTTGATCTTTTTTAAACTAATGAAAAAGAAATCGATAGGCAAACAAATCACCGAGAGCAGAGAAAAGCCATACATTTGGGAAGATCAATCTCCAGCAACAATCTGTGAACAGTGTGGTACAACAATACTTAGTTTTCTTTTTCAAAATTTGCTAGGAGTTGTATTCATCCTGCCTTCACGAACTGATGTCCCTGCTTAATCAGATTTGTAAGAAGCCTAATATTTATGTTCTCAAGAACAAATTGAGATTTCCTTCCAGCAAACATTAGAAAATCATACTGTGATTAGCTATGATATCTCTCTGACTGAGACTGTTGAACAAAACAACCAGCTGGCACAACTATCTGATTTGGGAAGAAAGAGAAGCAAGAGTAATGACAGCCAGTTTCCAGGTTTTTAATAGAGGAAATGTTTCTGATACAGAAGTCCCATCCCAACTGTATTTAAGTTCACATACTAAGTAACACAAGTTGTTTTTAAAACATGGAAAAGTTCAGAAAAGCTGATTAAAATGATTTCTTACAGACCTCAATTCACCTTTTTCTTTATGCAGTCCTGAAACTTAAAAGAATTATGACATATAAGATAACCAAAGGGTCAATAGTACCCAAAGATATAATGGTCAACTAAGACAAGAGCAGATTTTTGCCCAGCTTTGCTTTTGGATTTTGTCAGCATTAAAAGAGACAACTTTATTTTTCTGAGGAATGCAATGTCAGTAGAGCTCTTGAAGAATAAACAAAATCTTTTCCTGCGTTGTGCCTTAGAATCTTAGAAAAATAAGGAGCTGACTTTCTTCTCACATTTTATACCACAAGTGATGCACAAGGCAGAAAAAAATTGCTGAACAGATTCTGAAATTTCAAGCTGAAACGAAAGAAAAATAGAAAAAAACCTGTAGATTTAACCACTTTGACAGAGAAACAAGTGACAGAACAGTACTATGCAACTTTACATTTTTGTTTTCCATGGTTCAGTCTAATTCATCCGAAGAACAGAGGAGTAGACATGGCATTGACTAGAGAGCTGTTTCTTTTTCTTCGTGCTGCAGAAATTCAAATTTCAAAGTGCTTTTTACTCTGGTCTGAGATGGCTTAAAAGTAAACATCTGTCTTTCATCTGCTGGATGGCAATTAAAGAATATCTACCATTAACCCCCCAGGTACCTCTGCAAATTCTGTGTCCCTAGTAGCACGAGATGCTGGAGCTCTCGGGGGTTTTTGGGTGCAAAGTAACCCAGCGCATCTATTCCTCTTTCTGTGAAGATGAGAATACAGCATCAGAGGTTCCTTTCTGCAATACAGCTGGCAGATATGGAAAGAGTCAGAAAAGAATTTTATAACAAAACATCACTTACAGCGTATGTCTGTTCCTACATGTGTTCCCAATAGCATTCTGAAGACAGACATGTATTTGTTTTTAAAAAATGAGAAAGAGTAGTATCTATTACAACTGAACAAAAAAATGTACTCTATGGTATTTTTATGCGTAAAAACACAGTCTGTGCTTCTTGTCATTTGCCTTCTCTCTTGTTTAGCACTCAGGGCTATCTACTGCTCACTCCTCTCAAATACTTCAGCACATTTAAGGTGCAGGTACTTGACACTCTGGAACATGTCTGATCTCTTAAGTAGGAAGAAAATGCATTTCCTTCTTTGTTTGATAGGCCACATAATATATTTCAGGTAATATGAAATCAGATTCAGCCTGAAATGCCATACCTCACTCAATGACTCCAAAGAACATTACCATGTGCTGGGGATAAGCACTGGATGCTATTTATTCAAAGAAGAAACTGAACTTATCCAATCACAAACCGGTGAACCCACGACGTCGAACAGGATTCAAGAAATTTAAACTATTGCCAATGACTACTTAGTCACTAGAGCAGTGCTAGTCAGTTCTGGCACTTCTCACATAGGACAGCAAGACCCTTTGACCAGGGAGTAAGAAAAAAATTGATGGTGATTAGGCTGGGGAAGACCCAGGTGCTGTGACATGCTCCTAGGACATTGCATGTATTGCATCCAGCATTTAACACAAAGCATAAGTATTCAAGGGAATTATGCCTAAATATCTTTCAGTCTGTTTCGTTTTCTGTTTTGTTTTGTTTAACAGGGATTCCTGTGCCATGCATATTACCATGGCATCTGAGCACTGTGTTTCCATAAAGCATGTGCATAAAGCAGCCTACTTCTAGACCTGTTTTTAAAAAATAGAATTTCAGTTCACAAGTCAACTAGAGACTTTTGAAAATGTTACCCCCAGTCAGACTAAGCTTCTTGTGCTTCCCTCCAGAGAAGCTGCTGGGATGCCTGGGATCTTACCAGCACAGAAGCAGTTAATTTCTATGAAGACTCTGAGAAAGAAAAACAGTCTAAGAACAGCCCTGTGTTGGGAGGAGGGCTAGAAAACGAGGCTGTTGCTGTTGTTTTCATTGTGTGCACTCTAATCAGAGAGAGTAAGAACAATAATGCATGTAATGCTGATTTTGGCCCGTTTCCATGCAGCTTTTCCCAGGCTAGGCAGCCTTGGGAACCACTGATAGTGTGGCACACCAGGGGCACAGCCTCAATCACCAAGCACAGGGCAGGGCAGCCTTTTCTGCGGATAAAATATGTGAGGGATGACAAGAATCTTCCCAGCATGGGAAGTGGCAATAACAAAAAAAAATATACAAGGGGCTGAAACTGAGTGCAACATCTACTGCAGAGCATGCCTGCAGGCAACACTCAGATTTGAAAGGTAGACTGCTATTTTTCATTTCCTCCCCCGTTTTGTGTTTGTTTGTTTGTTTGTTTGTTTTCCCCCCTTTCATTAGATGCCCCCCTCCCCCTCTCAGCACCACTTTGAAGCCAAGATGAAAGAAATGTTGTGGCTGCTGGCACGGAGCACACACAGAGAGACTGACTGAAGTGTGCTTTAGTTTAAGATGCCATGGCTTTTTTTTTTTTTTTCCCTGAGTAGAGGAGGGACAGGGGGAGGGGAGAAGAGGAGAAGAAAGTTATTCAGTTAAAAACAATATATTACACTTCATTGAAAAGCATATTGTACAGCTTGGATTGAAACATGGTCCTAATTTTTCAAAGCTTTGCTCTTCAAGGACAGCGGGTTTGGGGTAGCTAAGATGTGGCAACTTCCCAGACAGCAACTGCCCATATTTTATTCATAAAACCTGCCACATCAGTATATGATGAGAATTGACACAACAAGCTGTAGCTTTATGACCTGTTTTGAATAAGTCGGTCAAATCAATGATGTTTGTCCCTTAGTAGCAAAATTTATATAGTCACTGAGGGGTGCAAAAAAAAGTCACTTGTTACCGTTTTTGTTTCTAAAACAAAGAGATGCTTTTGAACAGCAACAATAAAAGGATCAACTTGTTTTCTTTTCTTTTCCCTAGCAATTGATTTCTTTTGACGTCCACTTCTTTTCTTTTTTTTTTTTTTTTTTAAAAAAAATCTGGCAGGAGAAGGGATATAATTCACACACCTCTGCCTTGACACTGTAAATACTGGGAGATGTGATTAACTTTGAGTGGCTAAAAAATTCAGTTATTTGGGGAAATAGTGATTTCAGTGACATCAGCAAGGGATGTGTCAATGACTTCAGGATATCAGCAAGTTCCAATCCCACCAAGTTCACCATGTGCCATCAAAGCTTGCAAGGAAGAGGCCCTTCCACCAAACCAGACTTGTCCCGATGGTGGGAAAGTTGTGCTAAGACTGTAAAATCCAGGGGAAAGGGAAGGTCGCCATGGATGGTTGCAACATTTTCTCCTGCCTTTAGCTCTCAGCCCTTGATACTATAAAAGTGTCATTCACCACTAGAATTTCATGCTTATTTAATATCTGTTAGTCACTGTTAAACTGCCAACAGCTAGCTAAATTCACACTAATGTTCTTTTAAATATGCAGCAGTCCTACCATTTAGAATCATTATGGAATTAAACTGTAGAATTAAACTCTCAGGTCAAATACCTTAACATATATCTAAAACAGCATTAATTAGCACATCCAAGGATTTTTTGGAAGCCCTTGAAGAGGGCAATTACAGCAATTGGTGAATATCCTTTGAAGGGTGGATTGTATGCAGCTTAGCAAGTTAGAACTTCTGACTATTAATTTATTTTGAACTAATTCTGACCCTGCTTCTGTCTGCTAACTGCAAGCCAATTTTCAAAGGCCAAATATACTGGTGTACAAAGTAAGCCAAGTTTTCCCGAGAATAGAGAGCAGCAAGCCAACTTTCAAAGGGATGGGGCTGGTTCAGTGTCAAAGATTAATAAAGAAACAAAAGAATCACAAAATAGGTGTTATCTTGACTGTTACACAGAAAAATAATTTTATAGCAAGATGGTTTGTCTATGGAACAATCCGGGATCCGTGTTAGGAAACAGCACAGCCATTGTAAGAATTTCTTGTCACACCAGTAACAGAGAGGATTTGTTTCAAACTAAACTAAGCAGTTTCTAAGCAAGCAGCAAGCAGGATAACATACCCATTTGCAATTGTGCCATCACAAGAGAATCATGAGAAGACCTTTAAACAACAGACAGGCTGTAGGACTTGAAAAGTTTTTCTGACTTGACTCCAAGGAAGGACCAGCTGTATTTAAACCATTCCAGGCATGTTTATGAAATTTTGTCTTTAAGATCTCAGACGACGGAGACCCCTCAGTTTCCCCAGGTAATATAATTTCATATGCAGCTGACTGCATATTAAATATCTCCTTTATTACTGTTTGGTATGCATGCATCACAGTCTTCTGGAAGGCAAAAAGCATTACACATTAGCATTTTCATTTGGGTTTCCTTTCTCCTTATCATGAATTGGTCCGTCAGGCCCATCTTCCCTCCTAATGGCTCCGGGATGGTAAGATTAAAGCTGGAATATGCTCCAGCTCTTTTATTTGCAGCATTTTGTCTAGCCAAATTCTAATTGTAGGACTCCCTTTTGTAAGTACTGTGATACACTTCCTATCACCATTGTTTTAAAAACACTGGCCCTTTCAGAAGTGTAAGTAGGAGGGGGTCAGAAAAGGAAACGTCCAACATTTAAATCAATTGCAGTAACTGAATGCCAAGACATTGGGCAATGAACTCAGCATATCAGACAAGGACATGGATCTCTCTCAGCCTGAATTGACAGGTCAATAACACTCCAGAAAAGTAATTTTTACTGAAAGATAGAAAGAATCAAATAGAACAATTCTGCATGTCGTTATAGTTCTGATACTACACAAAATCTGGCTACAAATCAAAAACAGCAGAGTGAGGAAAAAGCTAGGATCTATAAAGACTTATTTTTCTATGTGGTGAGATTAGGGTTCGATTTTCGATTCTGTTTGAAAAGTAGATTCAACAGGGAAAATCCAGCAATGACTTTGTTCTCCTCATACAGCTTGATAGGATTTACTTTCTCAACCTGCCACCATGATTTTGCAAAACTGAAGAAGCTTTTTGTCTCCCCAGTAACCATGTTAGATGAACCATATAAAATGTAAGTCCTGAGTGTTTGAGAAGACTGAGGCCTTTCCCTGTTCTCCAAAATTCTCCCTTCTCCAATCAGTGGATTTGACGTTTCCTTGAGATAATTGCAAAGTAGTGACACAGGAAAGGCACAGCAAGTTGTAATTCTTACCTAGCATCCAAGAAATACACCATTTATTTGAACCACCAGAAAAAAGATTCAGGTACCTTCTGGAGGACCTTGGTAAAAGTATCTGTTCACTGTGCTTCTGAGAAAACCCAAGTTGTTGGTGTTATGACAAAGAGATTGGACAACTATATTAAGAATAAAAAATACAGGCAATTATAAGAGATAATGCTGGAAAAAAATCCAAAGGAGACGTTAAACCTTTTACTTCAGGTTTGAGGTGGCCATAGTTATTGGTGGTAAGCAATAAACCTGATGAGGAGGAACACAAATCTACCTGCTCATGTAAGGCAAAGTTTTGTCACTAAGTGTCTAGTGCTGACTGTTTTCTTAAAGTAGCATATTGAACAGAATATGCCACATACCAGTCCAATATGAGAACTAACATGTTCCTAAAAAAAGAGATATCGCAATAATTCTAAAGTCAACCTCAATGTAACAGCTTTTCAGTTTTCACCATCATATCTGGCACAAAAACATTTATGAGCACTGATCACTTCTAACCTCATTCGCTAACTTCTTTTTATCAGCTGAGCTCTAAAGAGTCAGCTGCAACACTTCAGCACTAGACTTGTGGCTTTAGCTTTTCAAGTACAGTATCCAACTTCCATTACACCTGTGTGTTCCCCAGCCATAGGAAGATTTTCCTGGCTGTGTGTCTCACCCCATGAGGCTGTGTGTGCAGAGTCCCATAGAAAAAAGCAGTGGTCCTACCTCTAGCACTTCTAGTGTACGCCCTCAAACAGTTACAGCAACCACTATTTCTCTGAATCCTTGAGTCTTGTCTAGCTTGTGGCCTAAGACACCATTTGTTCTGTCAGTGAACTTTGAGTTTCTCTTAGTATCCAGCAAATGGTTTTGGGAAGCCAACCCTTGTCTTCTCTCCATAACCAAGTCAGGAGCCAGATGTAGCCTGCACACTTGCTCAGCAGCTTCCTAAAACTCAAGGGGATCACTCTTATTGATGAATTCATGGCTGAGTGTCTAACAGGAAAGTATCAGTTGAAGAGATTTTTTCTCATTAAATAATGAAATATTCTTCAGTAAGTGACACTGAATGCTAAGTTGGTATTTCAAGCCTTATGAATGGCTTTGACAGGCAGCAAGTCCACATGAGTTACTGACTCCTGCAGGACACGGTAGAACCTTTTTAAAAGAGTACAGCAGAATCCTTGTATTGGCTAACAAATTCATCCTCTCCTCTGTGTGACTGGCAAAATCAAGGGGAAATCTGTAATGAAATACTTGAAAAAGAGTAGGTGTGTTTTAAAGCACAAATAAATCTCTACCTTTGCAGTCTCTCAGCAGACCGCAGCAGGCAGCTAAAGGGTTTGTGTCACTACTGGTGGGCTGTTTGTAACAGGCTTGAAAACTTAATCTCATAATGTTAGTCCAAAATTAAGGCTTCTTAGCCAGAGCAAAAGCAGCTGTGATGCCATGACCCACAGCTTTTGAGGAAACAAAACTATTATTATAAATAACTGCTTTTGAAGAGCATAAGTCATCCATTTCTGCTTTTCCTTTGTGTTCCTCATAAATAAACTACCCCTTTAATTGTGTTAAGAGCAAAGACATATTACATATATGACAGTGACAAGTAATGGTCTCTTGTAAAAATATCGGAGTTTGGGGGTTTTACGCTCTTAGTATAATAAAGAACATTGTAGGGTTTTTTTAAGGAATATAACAACATCCGAGAGAAGGGCATCAATTGCCATTGACATTTGAATCTCTCAGACATAATTCATATGTGCAGACATAATTCATAGTAACAGCTACACTGTCTTTTTCTGATGCTGTCAGAAGCAAAGAGAAGTTCAGAAAGCAGGGAAGCTCAGTTTCTGCCCCCCCCAAAGCCAGGGCTTGTGTCTACAGCACAGCAGGAATGGCAGCAAGCAGGGGTGGGGAGTAATATGGAACCAATTAGACAGGAAAAAGGTGATGGCACTTATTTGGTCGAGAGGTCAGATCCTTGCTGTCTTTCCCAACTACTCTCACTCACTGGAACTTCTCTGTTCTTGTACTTTTCTTGTGTTGTTTAGTTAGACCTGCTACATCAGCTGAAGTGATTATCTAAATGAGGGCTTATGCTTTCTGTCACACTGTTCTCCCCAAACGATCCCACCAAAATCATCATGTTATTCTGGAGAAAGTAGGAGGTCTAATAAAGAGAATAAATATCTGAAGGCAGTAATATCATATATGAACAGATACCTTCAGCAAAGGAATGCAGATTCAAAACTTAAAGAAACAAGCAAGCAGAACTGTGGCCTCCTCTCTTGCCTCCTGAGTCACAACGAGGGTGTGATAGTGGTTGGAAGGGTGCTGTAATAGGTCAGAACAAGCTCTTTTCCACCAGCAATAAAAGGAAGGATACTGAAAGGGTTATCAAAACTGGAACCAAAGAGTTCCCAACCTGTGCTCCAGCATTACTGAGAAGGGAACTGAGTAATACCAGGTTTCTGGATGATGGAAAATATTCTTTCGGCTCCTTGGGCTTGTTGACAGAGGCAACGAGAGACTCCTGAACAGGGAATAAAAAACTGTCAGAGTACTTTTCAACATGACCTTGTAACAAAACTATGGGTCTCACCTAACCTGTAGATGAAACCGCTGCTGTGGAAGAGCTACAGCCATAATCCAAGCAGCAGATACTTTTGATCACTTTTTCCTTTCTTGACTGGGCAACATCTACAGATGCCAGCACGCTGTGCGGCAGGGATGCTTTTGTGGGTCCCAAAAGATGCTGAGTCCAAAGTGCAAGGCAAAATGTGTAACATTCCTGCTGCTTGAAAGGCACAGAGGCAGAGAGGTTAATTTTAAAAATCTGTCACAGAGTTACAGATTGCTAGACTAGGGACTTGGCTACAAACTCCATTTTTCAGTTAATGGAAATAATTAAGCTATCTAGTCTAGCACTAACCAGCCTTCCACCCTGTCTTCTGGATAAAGGCATAGTAGAGTTTAGCTTTGAACATGGGGAGACCAAACTGAAAACTATAACCTTTTTCATCTCTGCCAGAGACTTCTGGTCTGAATTTGAACAGAGAATTTAGATGTGCATCAGAATAACAGGATGGTAAATGTCTCTGTCCTCCAACCCAAGGCTGGTCATAGGTCACTGACAAAAATATTAGGATCCAACTCATTCTGCTCGAATGGGTGTCTCCCACTAGCAGCACATTCCCATTTCAATACAACAACTAAACCCCTTGCATACATGGGGGTAGCCATGGGAGGACTCAGACAGAGATGTCTGTTGCTGCTTGAGGGCTATTCGGATGTCCCTGGGCTGCTATTGAACTGATCACCCCTCATGGCCTTTCATGAGGGAGGTGACAAGTTCTACAGCAGCCCAGGAACATCCAGTAGCTCTGTTGGGACCGTGTAATCTGTCCCCCCTACACTCTCCCTCAGACTCTCACATAGAAGTGGCAATGACAGTGGGGACAGTGGCAGACCCTATTTGGCTTGCTGTCGGTCTGAGGGCAGCGGTCTGAGAGCAGATCATGCTTGTCTATTCTTATTACACCCTTTGCATAGGTTGTGTGGAACACAGACGTGAAGTTACTGCTGGAAACGTTCATCCAGAAACTATAATGGCTGTTCCATTGCATAAGAGATCTCTGTTGCTGCCTTTGCCTTCAGTATAGATAATCTCAACAGCTGGGGAGCATCCTCCCATGCTGACATGCTGCAGTGTTTTTAACTCCATGTCCCTGGCATTCTTTCAGCTGTGCCGTGAGCAAGAGAGATGGTGTAGCAGAAATGTGGTTCAAAGGAGAAGAGATTTTCTATTCAGTGCCTCTCTGCCTTTGTCTGTTGTTATCACACTGTGATTGAGTTACAGCAGTGCAAAGGAGGCTGTGGGAACAGCTCTGTCCCCTGGCCACAGAAACAGAGATGTCCCCCCAGCCAGAGCTACAGAAGTGATATAAGTCAGCAAAAGAGCCCTCCACCTTTACAAGCCCAGATAGGCTCTGCAGAAGTTGTTCTACATGACACACCACTAGTCCCAGCCTTCTTGCCTTTGTGACACTACTGCAGCAAGTTTTGTCTTCTCCTCCTAATCTGGTTTCCCACATACTACTTCTGTATGTGGCATGGCTTAAAGCATCCCTCAGTCTGTTAATGTGCATATTAAAGTATATTAAAGCAGCCTAATTTTCAAGAAGGAGGTTTTGCTGAAGCCTGTCACTAGTGGTATTCCCCAAGGTTCAATACTGGGCCCAGAATAATTTAATTTATTCATCAGTGCCTTGGAAAAAGGGACAGAGTGCCTTGGACAAAGGGACAGAGTGCCTCCTCTGCAAGTTTTTTTATGACACAAAGCTGGGAGGAGTAGGGTTGACTCCCCAAAGGGCTGTGTAGCTCTTCAGAAGGACCTTAGCAAGTTGGAGAGATGGACAGAGAGAAATAATCTGAAATTCACAAAAGCAAATTCAGAGTCCTGCATTTGGGGAAGAACTACCCCATGCACCAGTACAGGCTGGGTGCTGACCTGCTGGAAAGAAGCTCTGTGGAGAAGGACCTGGGTGTCCTGGTGAATGACAAGCTGTCCATGAGCCAGCAGTGTGTCCTTGTGGCCAAGAAGGCCACAAGGTGCATTGGGGTAGCACTGGGGTAGGTGTACCCTGGGGTGCATTGGGAAGAGCACTTCCAGCAGGTTGAGGAAGATGATCCTGCCCCTCTACTCAGCCCTGGTGAGGTCTCATCTGCAGTGTTGTGTCCAGTTCTGGGCTCCTCAGGACAAGAGAGACATGGAGCTCCTGGAATGGGTCCAGCAGAGGGCAACAAAGATGATTAAGGGACAGGAGCATCTCTCTTATGAGGAAAGTCTGAGTGAGCTGGGCCTGTTCAGCCTCAAGAAGAGACAACTGAGAGGGGACCTCATCAATGTATGTAAGTATCTGAAGGGAGGGTATCCAGAGGAGGGAATCAAGCTCTTCTCAGTGGTGCCAAGCAATAGAACAAGAGGCAACAGGCAGAAACTAACACATAGGAAGTTCCATGTGAATATGAGGTGAGAGTAACTGAGCGCTGGAACGGATTGCCCAGAAAGGTTGTGGAGTCTCCCCCACTGGAGATATTCAAGAACTATCTGGATGCAATCCTGTACCATGTGTTCTAGGATGACCCTGCTTGAGCAGGGAGGTTGGACCAAACAACCCACTGTGGTCCTGTCCAACCTTACCTAGTATGTGATTCTGTGATTTGTAGACTAAATATGTTAATTGCTTTGATATTTTTACTACGTCAGGAGAGATGAAAAGCAAGAGTAAAGGCTAGCCTGAAAAAAGATCATACTGCAAGCTCTTAGGACCACTTCAGCAGAGTGTCACCAGTCTAAATTCCGTTATGGTCACAAGATCAGAGGCACGCCTTCTGCATTCTGCAGAATATCTGAGTCTACGGGCTATAGGTTCAAGGGGCACCATGTCTACCAATGCTGAAAGAAGAGAAAGACTTTGTATGTGATACAGCCTTGGTGGTATATTGTGCTGGGAAGAAAAAAAAAAAAAAGAAACAAACATCAAACTAACCAAAGGAAACAGTACCATACAAACACAAACAACTTAGAAACACACTGGTTTGTTTTGGGGTTTTTTTTGTTTAGTTTTCCTGTGATGAAAAGTCTGTCAATCTGCAACCTGGCTGGCTGTCACAATTTGCCTCTTGGCAGCACTTATGCCCCTCATTTAGTTTGTCTGAATTCCTCCTACTTCTCCAACGTATGTGTTCTCCACTAGCTCTCTCATGGTTTCTTCACCATCTCTATCATGTCAGTCTAGCCTGAGATTTTCAATGGCAGCACTATGGCCTTACAAAATAGAGAAAGGGCTTTTCTCTCAGCCTACAGCTTCCTTCCCCATGCTAGGACTGTTCTTTTAATACTCTTTTATGAAGATAAGCAAACAAAAGTAAAAAGAATAGAGGAGAGGAGAGGAGAGGAGAGGAGAGGAGAGGAGAGGACAGGACAGGACAGGACAGGACAGGACAGGACAGGACAGCAGAGAGGAAAGCAAAAGGGAGACAAGTCCTTTAAGTGCTCCCCATAAAACCTATCTTGGTAATGTACACATTACCACGCGAAATTTCTCACAATGAACTTTGATGTATTGAAAAGAGGGAAAAAGAAAAGAGGAAAAGGAATAAAAAAAAACCTGTGGCGTAATCCCCATGAGAAGACCATGTCCAAGAGTGACATTCTTGAGGCTAATCTTCCCATATGTCCTCTCTAACAAGCATGGTAAGAAATAATTGCAACCATTCCCGCTCCAGTTGCATATGCTGGCAAAAAATTATTTCACCAAAAGAGCATTCTTTTGTACAACTGCTTGAGCGCCTGCGCAAGGCTTCAAGGCTCTTTTTCATTCTCTCTCTCTCTCTCTCCAACATTCCTGTTCTCGAGAGTGTGACATTCAAGTACAGAGCAAGTTACACTTTTGGGTATAGTGAGTAAAGGTGACTCTCACTGTCACTGTAAATTAACCTGTCAACACTAGCTTGAGAGCTGCGGCCAATAAAAATAATGAGCCTGCGAGTGAAGAGCTGTTGACATAGCATTTCAGAAAGACAAGTTCAGCACTTTGGGGCTGCAAGGGCACCAAATGTTTTTGTTTTGGGGTTTTTTCCCAAGTTTGCTTGGAAAATACAGAAAAGTGGGGAGCGTTCAGCATCATTTCCAGACTGCTAGTGCATCAGGGATGGTGTGGATAGCCTGAGGATTTTCAGCTCTGGAGGACACCTGAGATTGTATACTTACCTTGCATATCTATAGTGCATGAGAAAATCAGTAGCTAGGGTGCTTAATGTGTTACTAAATCATTTTCAGCCATGATACTCCTTAAAGTGGGCCAATGATTGAAAATTGAGCTCCCAGTGTTCTCAACCATTGCAAAATCATCACATATATTCATGTTGTCTCCTTTGGGAGAGGCACTCATGTATCCCTGTATGGAAAGCACTGGCATCTCCGTTTTCTCTTAAACTCGTCTTTGCTGCAGGATCAGAAGTACAGGGAGACTGAAAGTGGCAGAGCACAAGCACTTCTTCGTCCAGAGTTGGTTTTGAGTAGCCATTGGTCTTCAAAGCTGTTTGTATTCCAGCAAGTTGAGTTATAACTACTATGAAGTGATTTTATAAGTATTGTTTCCAGTACTCAGGAACAATTCCTGCTGTGCTCCTCACCATTTTCAATTACACCAGTACATGCAGAGCTTGTCCCGTCAGCCGGATCAGGGCAGTCCCTTAACCAAAGGGAGCAAGTACAAAGGAGACTGTAAGCAAGCTGTGTGGTGGAGTGTGGGAGGGAAAGGAATAATCCCCTCTGCCCTGGTGGCTGGGACAGAAATTGCCTGTGGAGTGACTGGGACTCAATTCAGTCATTCTTGCGGTTTTGGTGTTCCTCTGAGTTTTCCTGACGCATGGCTGCATGGTTAGAGCACTGATACCCAGTATTAGTCCCTGCCTCAGCTGGAGGTTAGGTGAAATGCTGGATAAGGCAAGAAATCTTACATGAATGGGATGACAGCTGCACCCAGTATCTGTGTTACTGTGGGTCATAGCTGTGCGTCCTCAGGCTTGGAGTGTCTCTCTCCCTGTGTTCATGTGGTGCCTGCCACAGGGACACCAGTGTCACTGATGGCTGTATGGGAGTCCAAAAAATAAGCAGATAGATGGATGTTCACATACGACTTAACTTTTTATCTTCTAACAACAACTGCTACTAAGCTCAGCTTTATCACTCTCCGGACAACTGCTTCGTATGAGATAGTGCTCTCCTGTTTCTTTTTGTTGCCCTTGGTTTTCTCCACCAAATTTTGGCAGACTCAACACCATAGAGAGAAGTACAGATTATTCCATAGTCCAGAAACATCTTTCACAACTCTTTAATGTTTTACAACTGCTTGACTGCAAAAGAGTTGCCTGATACTCTCACAGAGCTCTACACCAGTGAGGTGTCATCTGTTGCAGACAGAAATGTAATAATGATTTTCCTCTCAAAGAACCTTCTAGCTCACTCTTCATACTGTTCTAGCCCTTGCCTCTGTTAATCTGTAGTACAAATTCCTGAAAAATTATTTCAAATTTGATGTTTGACTCAGAGCTATTTAAATTGATTTTTTTCAGAACCCTTATTTGATTTTTAGAGACTTCATAACATAAAAAGATTTGGAAATTAAAGGCTGGATTTACCAAACTACTTTAAAAATCTTAAGAACATATGCCTTGAGCCTACACACTTAATCAGGAAAGTTCCTTTATTGCAGTATTTACCAAGGAGACAAAAATTCAACAGTCCCCCTTGAGACTACTGTAGAAAGAAATATACTTGAATTTGGGCCCTTTACTTCTTAGGAGCTTGTGTCAACACTCAGAAAAGGTAGTCTGGAGTGCAGCTTACCCAGTATTTCTGACTGAAGCTTTATGTCAAATGAGAGAAAGCAATTAATTACCCACTCAGACAAATGCTGTAGACACCAAAATATAAGAATGGGTTGCAAGGAAGGGATGTGCAACCATCTCTTTCTTCTCTGCATTGTGAAAGTTGCTAAGTTGCCCCATGAATCAAGCCTTCCAAAATTCAATGTTTCCTCCTGAAATGTTGAAATTAACCAGTCGGGCATTTCCAGAACTCTATTTGTTTGTTAGTTTTTGCTTCAGCCAAAATTAGTTGTCCTGCTTGACCCAGTGTCACAAGCCTGAACTTTTTTGGGTGAATGCTTGATTTATTAGGGAAAAAAGAACAATTGCAAGTCCTGGTCTGTGGCAGTTGCTTCTAAGCCAGGTCAAACAGCTGGAGAGCAGAGCCCATGCTCCATCCTGCCTGGGCATAGCGGGCAGCCTCTGACCAGCAGCAGGAGGTTAGCTACTTGTGTGGCAGCATGTGGCATTTCTTTTTAATAAAAAAAAGAAATCACCAAAGCAAAAACAGATGATAGAGGGTAGTCGTTGCTGAGATACTACAAATAAGTAAACAATCCTTGGGCTTTGTGCTGTTGTTATTTTTCTTTAATGAGGACTGTGGGTGGGAGGCCCTGGCGCCTCTTCAGTGCACCCAGCCTAGAGAAAGAGTTCTCTCCTACCCTGATCGATTTGAAGAAGTGACAGGAGTGGTACCTCCTGAGCAACAAGGCCCACAGCTGGGGAATAGTCCTCTGCTTTGAAGGTTTCGATTGCTGACATCAGAATAAAATATGAAACCCCTTTCTCTTCCCCTGGATCAAATGATGCAGTTCTGCTCCCACAAGAAGCTTCTGTCAGGGACTTGGCAGGCTTCCCAAAGTTCAGTGGTTGAGTGACAAGGAACAGAGAAGGGCACTGTACCAGGGCTAGTCATGATTTTTTTCCTATTATTAGGTATTAAAAGCTATAGGGAAGGTGTCCTCACAGGCACAAATCACCTCAATTGTAAGCTGATGGCAGAGTGCATAAAATCTCATTTCAGGACAAGCCACATCAGTCACAGGGTTTTTGGGCACACTTGCAAAATATTTTCCTTCATTCTTCAAACATTACGTTTTTCCACTATGAGATGTGTTCAAGAAAATATAAAGGTACTGGTGGTAAGGAGGTACAGGAGTTGTCCCTGGAAACATCTCCAGGATACAACTTCTATATTTATGTATTCTCTTACATCAAGAAGCCTCATCTTACTTTTTCGGTCAACTGCAATTACACTTGCATATGGGTTTAAAAATTCTGCTCTCCCTGGACCTCTATGTCTCTTTCTTTGCACAAAACTGGCCCCATTACTGGAAAAGAAAAATGATATGGTTATTTGAGATTCGAGCTGGACACTGAACTAATTGTTCTTCTCCACGATACAAACCCAGCCTCATGGGAGCTCACAAAAAAAGAGGGCAGCATTTCTTTTCATTCCTCCTGTACACTGGGGCACTGCTACTTCTTGTGTGTCTTGTTGATGTTTTATGGATTTTTTTAAACTATTAATAATGCTGTTTACACTTCTGTGGTGAAGGGACAGAGTATTTTGTGCCCACTTTAGAAGAGGAACTGCACTCTGTAAGGACTGCTTTCCTTGCCAAACATGAGTTTGAATGTAAAGGTCTGTAGCTGCTCCTCTGGCATCCTGCACTGCCCATGTAGATTGCTTCCTCTTCCTGATAGCTCAATAAAACCTGTTGCTATTGCTGCCACTTATTCCTTTCCTAACAAGTAAATGTACAAAAAGTACTAACTGCAAATATTAAATGTACCTTTCTGGTCAAGGGAAAAGCAAGAACAATGTGGGCTGACCAGACCAGCCGGCTGCTCAGTCGGCTGCTGCCAAAAGAGGGACAAGGGAGCAAAACTGAAGAGCCCACCAAATGCGTCACTCTGGGTGCCAGCTCAAAGGGCACGTGGTTTCCCACAGAATTATGTTTCCAAGCTGGTGTCCAGAGAGGAGTAAAGTTTCTTCTTTGGAAAACTCCGTCTCCAGTGGATTCTCAAGTGCCTACTAGAGTTGTGTTCCCCCAACAGCATTTCTCTCTGCTGGGGTTATTCAACAGGCTTGTGTGATTTCATGAAGCTTGCAGGAGTATCATTAACACTTTGGTGGTCCCTACCAACTCTAGCTCAGCAATCGCCAACTGGTTTGAAAGATATCAAGGGATGAGAATATGAACACATGCATGCCACACTAAGTCGTACATTGGGAGCCTTATTTCCTAGAAAATCCAACTAGTAAGCAAAGCAAAGTCACCAGTAATGTCATTGGCAGTAGTGTCAGCAGTCCCCTTACCTGTCATGGTGCTAAAGGCACCCAGAGACCTTACTTACTGTTCCCAACCAGCCTCCCTTGGAACTACCCCTAGTTTGGATACAGGCCATGACCCCATTTCAGTTCAGCCTGGAGTGGTCGGCCCCTGCCCCAGTGGTGCCACAGCAGTGCTGCTCTCCAGCCCTACCTCCTGGATGCACTAGACCTATGCCATAGGTAGCTTGTCTCCTGCCCGTACACAGCAGCTTATCTCAAGTCCTGTCTCTGGATCTGTGTGGACTTTGGATCAATGCAGTAGGCTATCTTCATCTTGTCTTGTTTCTGACAGAAGTATCTGGCCCTGGTTTGCCACTTGCCATGCCAGGGTCTCTTACTGGATGCTGTTACAGCCTCCAGATCTGCCCACCATGATCAGACACTGTGGGACAGCACCCACTGGTGAGGACATGACCTACACTGGGGTCCCCTTCATCTCTCCACTTGTCCCCCTTTGGGAGCAGACTCTCTGCACACTGATGTTACCTACCAAACAAAAAAGCACATGGTGGAGCTATTTATTGAAAGACTTGCATTAAATAGGCACTGTAAAACATGACTAAGAGATACATCAAGAGACTGAGGTGTACAGGAGTCTGTCTACAGGTAAAATAAACCATCAAGATGATAAAATTACTGTACATGTTATTTTACAGCAGATGAAGAAGCCTGACCATCTCTGGCCAAGAGAAAGGGATCCATCCATTCTGTCTAAGGAGACTTCTAATGAATCAGATGGCACCCCTACATGTCTAATGTGGAGTATCTTGCCAGCTAAGGGTAGATCTGTAAATATCACTTCTTGGAAGTGTAAAACCTTGTGAAGAACATTTGTACTACCTCTCAGTAGACAATCTGGGGCTTGCAGAATTGGGACTAATGTCACAAGCTTTTGAGGGGAGGAGAGAGAAGGCAAAAATGAACAATGATAGCTCTGCTTTTCAAGGATTTACCACTTAATGGGGTCAAAAGTACAAATACTTGAGATGACCTTATCCAACAAGCTGATGTTCCTTGGGGCACCTTCCCTGGTGAGGAACCACTGAAACAAATTGATTTGTGTGGCGGGTGAGAGTCTTTAATGTTAGGATTTCTTATGAAAAAGGCTTAATAGTTCACTAGGAAAGTCACAAATCTGTATTTATACAAATCTTATCAAACTAATTCATAAACAATGTTTCTTAGCAGAAAAACTTCAAATAATAAGTACAGCTTCATTCCTGGGGACAATGGAGCTGTCAAGATCCACAAGTTCAAGCCTTGTGCCTGGTTGGCAGGTGTTCTGCAACAGCCAGCCTTCACTTGCAGCATGTGCTTGTCAATGACTGCAAGAAGACAGATATAAAAATTCTCATCCTTTGAGAAGAAAATGTAGAAACATAGTGAACCAATAATCCTCCATCCGCTTAGAGCTCAGAATTAAAAAAGCAAGTGAAAATTTCTCTCAAAGAAAGGGAGAAGGAGAAAGATACAGAAATCTTCTTCTGTTCTTGGGTTTGGTTTTTTTTACAAGTTGATGAGCTCTTCAAAAAAAATGACAGAATGAGTGCAGTAAAAGAAGCCAGCAAATGATTCTCAGCTTATTTTTCACAATATCACAACCAGATCCTCCCTTTCTGTTCGAAAAAGAATTGCTGTTGCTATTACCTATATATAATGAAGAAAAATCCATTCATTTGTGGCTTTAACTGCAAAGCTGGGAAAAAAGGTTAAAAAAAGTGTCCTGTTCCTTACTTGACATAATAGAAAAAACAATAAAAGTCAACTCAAGCATGCAGCTTGCACTTACAAACATTTGTATCCAACTAGCCAGACACTTTGAGGAATATATATCTTGATGGATCTGGTACTTTATTCTATTTTCTTCTAGTGATCTCAAGCTATAAAAATTCAAATATTTCCTTCATGCAACAGGACTATAATGAAGTCCCAACACTCTACCGAAAAACAGCTGAAACTATTGCCTAATATGTAAGCACACTGCTCTCCTCCCTCCTTGTCTAGTGTTGAATGATTAGCCTCAAGTACCTCTGGTTTACGCTGCAAAAACATTATTACTATTGCTCAACCCAAATCAGTGCTTTACTGTGAATTTTTTTCTCTTTTTCCACCACTAGCAAACTAGTGGTGGCTTAAACCAGGCTCTCTGTCCTAAAGAGACCTAGAGTATGGTGTGCCCTTTCAAACCAGAAGTCAGGAACATTAAATTAATTTGTGAAATATCAATTCCAGTGCTTCTTCAGTTGCTTTTTATGTGTGTTTGACTATCGTCTGTGTAACATGCAAGCACCATGCCTTCCAGTACTGCTTTAAGCAACCCATAGTCTTGAGGCTGGGGCTCTATAGGTTCAACTGCAGTTTTCAGTTCAGGTCCAAGACCTAGCACTAGAGAAGAAGGGAATATGATGATTGCTTTCAAATGTAGACGCTCAAACAAACACTCAGAATAGCCAAACAGGAATGCTTTAGCTTTCACACTTTGCAGGCTTAAAGACCTCTGATCAGGAAAGCATCTACGGATGTGTTTAATTAAAAACACATGTAAATAATGGGGACATCAATTATAATAACTTTATTGCAACTCAGTTGAAAATATGCTTAAATATTTCCAGTTGGAGGCCTAAAAGAACAAGAACACAGTTCTCCAAAATATAGGATGTTTCATTGTGTGGAATTTTAAAGGACTTTATGTGCTGCATATGCTGGCAGTATTTACCCTGAGAAGCGGCTGCTTTTAAGGTGGAACATTTTGTGTGCTATGAGAACAAACAGTGACACTGCAACAGCTACAGATGATGAGCATATCACGCCCAAATAAAACCACTATAGGAAAACAGACAACCAGAACATAATTTCTCAGCTTGAAATTTAGAATAGACACTAACTGTTACAAAAAGCTTTACTGGAGCTCTGACAATGAGCATGGAGGTCTGGAGCCCTTAGCTTCATGCTGGGACACTCATTCATTCCTCACTTGGAGGGAAGAATGACTTCTTCCTTAATGAATTACTGGGAGAGCCTTATTCCCTGTACAGCATTTAGTCTCCCTGCAAGGTGTCCTATCCCAAAAGCCATGCCTAGCTTGCAAGAGTGCCACAGACTGTCCATCATGGACATAGGGAAAAATCTGCCTAGCAGTTAGAAAATGTCATACAAAGTTTTGTCATTGATTTTGCTGCTGCTGTTGTTGCCTTCCACTTAGGACACCTAATCTTTTGCACTTATTTTTAAAAATCATTCTGTGCCATCATTTCTTCAACAGTGCTTAAAAATTGATAGCGTCATATGTTTCACAACTGTGTGCTTAGCCTTACACAAAGCATCTGTCTCTTCTGCTTTCAACAGAACACGTAGCAGCTGCACAGAAATACAGCCCAATGCCTGAGAGGTTCCTGGGAACACAAGGGGCACCGACAGGATGAAGGACATGCACTGCCTTCCTGCACACAGAAGCTTCAACACTTAAGTTGTTGTAGGATGGCAAAACATCCAGATACAGCTCCGTCAACCAGAGTAGTATTTTTGGTAGCATGGCTCTTTCCTACATGTCTAGGATAAAATGATGTCAGCCCCCTTTATACTGCTCAGCTATATATACAGTAAGTGCTGTACCAGATCATTCATGTTCTTTCTTTCAATTCATTTTGCTAACCGTCACCATATTGTAGTCCAAAAAAAATTATATGTCTCAAACCTTTGGCTCAAAACAACCTACTTGCATGATCACAACACAAATTTGTTCTGCAACATATATGCCAAGCAGTGTCAGTCTAGAAATATGGGGGGAAAAAATCTGGTAACAACATTTAATGTTAAGAAGGAACTCATTTCCTCTCAGTTTTGTCTCAGTTGTTTTTCTTCTTCTATTGCTTGATGCTCTCTTTGAGGACTGATATAAAAGACTTTTTAAAAGGACATTGGCAGCAGACTAGTCTATGATGTGAATTAATCCCAGTCTGTGTTCTTAAAACATGCGACATGTGATAATTTACAAGGCAGCTATGCAGTAATCCTACAAAAAATGGCTGAAATTATGATCCTACAGAATAGACATACAAATAGACAACAAAGAAACATGCTCCAATTACACTGGTAGTTAGAGGATAAGAAGAGAGCTGGCCCACCATACTGTGTAAAAGTAATGACACCACTTGATCACACAGGAGAAAGCAAAATATTAAATCTTCACATTGGCCTTCAATACAAATATTGAGTGCAATCAGACAATTAGTGCAACCTACATCAGAACCCAGTTCTCAGGCTAAGAGAACAGACTGGGACAGGATAGAGAATATTCAGAAAAGCTAGCTGTTATTTGTGTTGTTTTCCAAATCAGCTTCCTGATTAATTTTATCCCAAGGTGTTTAAAAAATTAGCTGAAACTACCTTGAAGGGTCGCAGAAGTCAGATGGGCAAACACAGAATGGACATTCATGCCACCCAGTGAGGATCGTCTTAAAGTCAGGCATCATTAACAACCTCCATTGCACAGTCATTGGAGACAAGTGTCTTCTCTGGAAGGTAATTTCCTCATCCTAAAATGGTTCTTAAAATGACTCACTTGAAGCACCCATCTATCCCATAATTACAAAAGGATCTTTGATAACTCTTTTAAACTGGACATGTTTAAATTGGACAGCATCTAGTGCTCCAACATCTCACATTATGTAACCTGAATTGCCTCTACATCTTTAGGAAATGGAGAAGTTTTGGGATTGTGGGGAGATCATGTTATCTTCAATGTAGGAAAAATACTAAAATGAAGAATCAAATAAACTATTTGTGAGTCACTGCTAGGTAACGAGGAAAGGAACGGAGTCAATTTGGATTTGTCAAAGCCTCTGTATTTCAAACATTCCAGGAGAATACCACGGCTATTGGGTACAGGCTGCTGTGGGATGGGTTTTCTCAGTCCATTCCGGTATTTCATATTACCTCTATAGTAACAGGTTAAGAACTATATTTCCCACATGCTCTAACCAAGGAGCAATTTGTGAATGGATAGGAGGGGCAGCTGGATGTGCAGGGAGCCCTTTTGGTATCCAGTGGCTTCCTGGTGCCCCTTTGAGCATTCTCTGTCACTCCAGTGCCACACAGCAGAGATTAGGGGAAGAGAGAGAAGTGACCAGCTGGAGGGAGGACAGTGCTAGTGCTGCTGCTGTAACACTTCCTCTCAAACAGCCACACAGATTAGGCAGCCAGATCTATTTCAACCCCTCCCTGGCCTTTGGCTACAGAAACTTAACTGGCTGTTTGGCTGCAGGTCAGGCACCGCAGTGGGTGGGGCAAGGTCCCTGAGAGTTGAAACAAGCAGCAAGAAAAGAGTGATGCTTCTGCCAGGGGCATATATGACTAGTGTCATAGGAAAAGCTTTTTTATACAGCAAGCATATTGTCTCTTATTCACACCTTTCCTGGGCAGCAACTTGCAGGGAATGCCCATGATTGTTCTCGTCTTATTAGTGTTTTGATGTGGTTCCTATTGAAGCCACCTCCGAGCAATTGTTCCTCTGGTCATGACCTATCACTACATCTTCTGGCTGGTCACGTGCATGAGGTACAGACCACTGTGTATGTCTGCTGTGGGAAGCACCCACAGGCAGGACCTGAAGGGTGTACCAGGCTACAAGGCTCTCCCCACCCAGCTTCACACAGGACTGCAGGCACTCGGGGAATTTTTCTCATGGAAATCCAGGTTCTTTGAAAATGTACGTTCTTTGGGTCTCTAGTAGTCTCTCAGTCCTATGTAGCCACCTTACAAGCAGATGTTTTCACTTAGCTATCCAAATTACTTATAAAGAGATTTGGTTGAAATCAAATACATATGGACAAATATCTGTTTTAACATACCATCACATTGATACTGGTCTTATTTAGAATAACATATTACCTGAATAAACTGGTTGTCTGATCCCTGAGGTATTTTCAGCACAATGATTGTAATCGACATTTTCTCAGACTGTCTGACTTTTATTTCTGTTCCATTGTGTTCCTGTGCCTCTGTGAGGACTGAGCAGCACCTCTCTGCTGTGCAGCAGAGCACAACACACAAAACCCAGTGCAAGGGTGTACCCAGCGTGGTGTGCTCTCGGAACAGTAGGGCAGTCCTATGAAACCTCCTCTGAATAGATATGGAAGCAGTAATTTACAGAATTACAAGGAATTGTGAAAACAATTATTTTCAAATATGCATTATTGGTACTGAGCTGTCATATGGACATAAGTCCTGGACCTGTCAACTTCCACAGGTTGAAGTCTCTGCTCTCAGGGTCTCTGTAACTAAAGTACTTCACACCTGCCGTGACTCAGACAACTTAGCTTGGGTGTTTCCATTCCCACTAGGTGGATGTTCCCTGAACCTCTGGATGTAGAACCAGTGATGAGTAAAGAACTGAAAGCAGAAGAATATGCTAACATACACATAGCTTTAGAACAAATAGTACTAGGTAAATAAGGCAACATCTCCTAGACTCAGCTGTTCTGTTGGTTGCCTGCACAGCAGCCATTAAGCACCAGAAGGCAATTCAGAATTGAGCATGTTCTGAAAACCTTTTTATGCTGTACAGCACCTAGCATGGTCGTGTGCTGGTCCATGCTAGGCTCAGACTGAAAATAGTGTTCACGAGTGCAGTGAAAATAGTGGATCAGTTACCTCAGATGGGGGGCAAGCCTGCCTTTTACTGAAGCAAGTGATGTCATCTTCACTGACTCTATCTGTCTTCCAGAGAGCCAAAACACAGCTGATCAGAAGCTTTTTAGGTTATGCAGGGGTTTCCAGCGTCCACCCTCCCATATAACTTTTTCTACTCTTCCAGCTGTCTCATGAAGGCAAAACCAAACCAACAATAGGAATGACAATGATGGCAACATGCAGAAATGGAATTTGGTCTTTAACCACCAGTTGAGATGTATTGGGCTGGACATAGGACCTGCCCATAAACAAGGTGTGATGAACCAGGTTGCTAGGGGTTGCAGCATACCATCTGCAGAAAACAGAACAGGCTTTTCTCACCTTCATTGCTCTCAGATGCAGTGGAATGCATGAGAATCCCTCTAACTTTAGGTTGAGGTTTTCCTTATTGATAGTGAGAATGAAATGGAAATAACTGGTTTTACAGATATACCTAAAAACAAATACATGTGCTACACAGAGTTCTTGGTGCTTTCACAGAGGACACACCCAATGATGACTAATACTGTCATGCCTGTGCTAAAATTGCTCTGATGGCAGATTAAATCAATTTCTGGCTTTGTTTGATGCTCTTATTTCTAGCACTAACTTTGGAACTTAAATCACCTTTCTGCTCTTTTTGCCTGTGCTTTCCAGTTTCTTGTGTTTTCAGTCATATTTTGTCCAAGCATGCTGCTGTGCAGTTCGCAAGGTGCCAGAAGAAAACACTCGAAGTAGAGCAGAAGCAACCTGCTTTCAGATTGTTATGTGTTTTGATTTCATTTTTTAGATTTTCTGTAGACCACATAATTTTTCCACAAGGTGAAACAGATGTAATAAATTTTCAGCACTTGCCTTTATGAAGGGATTTCACTCTCATAAATTCAGTGTAGTGCCGGGTCAAAGATTCCCTGGAGAAACCAGGGCATAGATTACAGCTAAAGCCATGAATGGCACACACTGACCTATGTCTATACCTCCAGCACTCATTTTGAATGTATGACAACTCGAACTTCAAAGAATAGATTGTTACAACAGATACAAGGATGTACAGGGGAGAAGGCAGTGAAATACAGCATTCACTTCTGCAGTTTTTAGGTACAGAGCCAGCAGTGTTTTCCCACATGATTATAGAAACAAGGAAGTTTTTGTAAACTTAAAGGTGGTGGAGAAGCATAGTTACATCTCATTATACTGAAGAATGAGGAGGATTATTTTTTATGTTAGATGTGATTTTTTTTCTATCAGAAATGGAGCTTTTCTTTTTCTTCACCAGAAAGTGATCAAGTTAAAAAATAAATATATGAACAAATGCAGATGTGTGTATAATTTTATACAAAAGAGATATAAATATATTATATCTTTAATATATCTTAAGTGTACTTTATGTTCGCACCTTGTTAGTATCTTGCCATCATTGGAGAGGTACTCTACACTTTTTTATTCCAGCTAAACCCTCACAACATCCTCTCCTGTACTTTGATGGAGAAATCCAGCATGTTTGTATCCCACAGTGTTTCCTGTCCACTTGAACCTCTGGTGAAAGCTGCAGATTGTCCTCTAAAATGACTAGATCTTGTCAGTTTCTGACATTCTTGAAAGTACTGCAGAACTCCGTGGGTTTAAACAGATATTAATAATAGTTTTTAAATGTTTTTTCCCAGTTCTCACAGGGAACCAGCAGTGTGACTGTATTGTTGGCAGAGGACTTGAGAAATAAAATGCTGTAAAGACAGCTGAGAAGTGGCAAGTAAAACTGACATAATGTGATCAGCACCAGGGATACAGGACATTGCACCAGTGAGACAAAAGATCCTTTAAAACTGTATTTTAAGCCTCTAAGGTCGATTTAACAGAAACAAAGTTTGCTGTGGCACAGAGAGCACTCTTGCTCCATGGAGGCAGAAGAAAGTAGTTGGCGGGTCCCATCCAAGCTGCTGGGGGGAAAGAAGAGAGAGGAATAAAGACCAGAATCAATGTATTTTCTGAAATTCTGCCTCTTTCACCTTCTGGTCTTTAGTTAGTTTGTGAAGTTTCACCCCACCAGAAGACAATTATTTAGAAGGGCTGCACCAAGTCTGTTGTCGCCAGTCCCTGAGATAAGCCCTGCGAAGCTGTCCCAGGATTGTGCCGCAGTGAACAGCCTGAGAAGGGAAAGAGCTGCCTGAGCATCCCCCAGCTGCACTGCTACCAGTCTGCAGCTAGCCACCCTCTGACTCCCCTGAGTCCTCTAGACACTAGTGTCTGTGGGTTTTTCTTGTAATAAATTGTAGCATTGGGTCAAGACTAATTCATAAATACGGGGTAATTCAGTGTTCCTCCCCCAGCAGTATTCCTCACATCACTTCTTGCATTCCAGTACATTAAGGCTTAGAAACAAAGTCTTCAGATGATGGGGAATGCAGTCATGAATTCTGGCCAAAAAAAAACCCAAAACCACCCACCCTACTGAAATACAGTGGGTAAGGTAAAGAGAGTACCCCTTTCCCATCTTTCTAATGCCCTTGGTAGAGATCTCTATCTCATTTTTTCCTTGAGGCAAAGATTCTTCCGCAGCCATATCAGGTTGATCAACTCTCACAGATCATGTCAATGCAGGGCAGTAGCCCAGGTTTCTCTTGGCAGGCCTGTCTCTAGTCCTTGCAAGTCCGGCTTGTTTAAACTACTTTGGGAGCATCACTCCATTACTCAGACAGTGTCCCAGCCTCCCTGAGGGGCAGAAGTGAGGAAAATACCATTGCCCTCTGTGCCACCTCCTTCTTACCATTACCCACATTAGCATTCAGTGCATTTCAAGAGACCTCAGGAAAGGGGAGCTCTGCAGCAACCTTGAGCAGAATGTGTTGAAGCATGGAAATGAAGCTTTGCTACAAGAATACACTTCCGTTAAACTCCCAAAGCACAAGTGCAACTATAAAAAAACTACCTCTTGAATTTCTCTTCTGCTAATGAAGCTCTGCATGCCAGCGCTTGTACTTTTCATCAATAGAGGGAATAGACAGCTTTTTCCTCCCTAAAACCTCTGGGCATGGTGTTGTAGTTACTTTGCTGACTAACATTATAGCAATCCCTAACACTGCAGTCTAAGGATAGATGCCGAAGTCCCAGTCAAAGCTGAAATTATTATCATATTTCCTGCACCATGGCAATCCTTTCATTCCTGGCTTGGCCATCAGCTGTACTGTTACAATGATCACAAGGATTACAAAGCCAGAAGTAAAACCTGTGGAGGGAACCCCATGTTCATAAAAGCTGTTAGGTTTGCTCAGCCCTTAACAGCATAGCTCATGGAGCATGACCTAATTTCTCCATTACAGCAGCAGTGATATTTAAAAGCACTTGGTAGCTATATTTTCAGCCTGTAGGAAAAAAAAAAAAAAAAAGTACTGCTTTGATTTCCAGCAACTCTTTATGCTTCCAAAGAAAAGGAGAACTTTGTCCTTGCCTTTATCCACTAGAACTATGCAGCATCCTGAGTTGAGTCATACTAAGATGGAGCTCTGGAAAAGAAGAATGGGGCAAAGAACAAGGCACATGTTGCAGCTGTACAGACACACTTAAGCATCACTAGGAGACCCATGGGTGTCTCTCACCATGAGTAATACATAAAAATCCATGTCAAACCAATGAGTAGATCCTGAAACCAAACAGCCATGGATCACTGCCAGCCTGCAGACCATCAGGAACCATTGTCATCAAGTTCTTAATTCAAAACCTCCTAGTGGTGAGGTAGTTCCATAAGCCAGCTCCAGACAAAAAGTAGTCAAACTTGATTTGTAAATCAGTGAAATAAGAAAAATTTTAGCTTCCTTGGTATTCATAGCTTTTGCATTCTTTATTTTTTATCCCAGAATTTTGAAGACAGAAACTCTGTGGGACTATCCTCATTAAACAAAACCACCAGCAGGTCTCCCCCTGCAGCCAAAAGAGCAGAGTTCAAAAGAGATTGCATCCTTAATTACTTATCTGTGAGACAAAGAAACAGATCTACATTCCTCCAAAAAAATTTGGTATTTCAGTGCCTTGATGCTTATATACAAATGCAATTATAACCTTATGCTTTTATACTTCTTCTTATCTATTGTATCTTTTTCAGTTTCCTAAGCATTGAAAATACAATCTTTTGGTCACAATTCGTTGTCTTTACTGCAAGCCAAATACTGTCGGAAATATGCGAGATCTGAAGCCCATCCAAACTTCTTCTGACATTGTTTTTCTGAGCATGGCCCAAACTTTGCCATGACTCAAGTGAAGTTTAAGACATACTGGTGCTGAACAAAAAATGAGGCATCAGCCAGCAGTTTGCATAATGTGACTATACATGAGATAGATATCAAATTAGATAGTGCAGTAATTGGCAAAGAAGATAAAACTATAGCCAAAGTTTCAAGCAACTGACAAAGACCATCAGAGTTTTGCAATGGAGACTAACCATGTGTTTTTCAGTGATGTCAAAGATGAAAGAAATTATGATTTTCAGCTGTTAGTAGTGCAAGCCATTTCACAAACTCATTTTAACCAGGAAAAGGACCCACACATGTGCCAAATGATCCCATGAAAAGTTTCCCATGTAGTCTGTATATTTATATGCGTCTATCAGAAGCACAACATCATATTATCAGACAGATTGAAATTGTGTTTGCCACGGAATATCAGACTCTGTAAATACACTGTGTGTTTGGCCCAGCCAACCAAAGATAAGGTTTTATTCTGATGATTTTTCCGTCATAGACAGTCTGCAAATCTGATGACCTACAGCTTGGAGATGGGAATGGGAGGGGAAAACTCAAACCAAAAGTAAAAAAAAATAAAATTCTTTAACTATGAAAGGGGAAAATACTGAAGTTACATGTCAAATCAACTCTTTACATGCTAATATTGTTGATTTGTATTAACATATGTTTTTAATGTTTTCTTCATCTTCAGTAAATATTCCCTTGTTTTCTCCCATAAAGTCTCAGCAGCACTATTACATACTGGTATTGCCTTTGTCTTGATAGTCCCAAAATGGCTCCATCTCTGTAGCAAGCCTTTCCCACTCTACATTATCCACTGTTAATAGCAATACAAACAACTCCTAAGCTTCAAATGGTTCTGAAAAATTGGAAGAGCACCCCTAGCTCCATTCTGCAGTGGGAAGAACTGCGGCATAGAGAGATAAAATCATCTGTCCTTGGCAGAAAGCCACTTACAGAATACTTGCTTTCTGTTCATCTTTTTATCCCCAGCCTTTATAATCCAGATACTTTTTAGACATTTTTTTCTTTATTTTTCTTGCTGGCATTTTGTTTGATTGGGTTTTCTTACCTTTGTCTTGATAATTGATGTGCCTGTATATTAAATTAGTTCTTCCTACAGGCTACTGCATAGGAGAAATTTCATGGTTGCATAAAATGTCTAGTGAAACATCCAACATGACAAGGACTAAACATACTTTCCTCTACTTCTGTCCCTCTTTTTTCTGTCCTTTGGATCCACTTATCCCTTGTTCTTTCCATTTTGCACTAAACTTCTAACTCTCCCCCATGTTCCCTGCTGCCGCCTTCCTATTTTCTTTCTGTCTCTCTCTCCTCTTTCCCACCAGCTGGACATAAAGGGACCAGGATTTGAAATACCAAACAATAGCTTTTCAGATCTTGGTATGTTTCCTAAGGACTTCACAGGATTGAAGTCTATGGGAGGGGGAGTAGCCTTTAAAAAAATAAGTAGATGTTCCTAATCATTGCCAGGAGATGCACTAAGGGGAGCCTACAAGGACTCAGTCACAAAAAGGGAGTGGTATTTTCCTTGCCATGAGCCCAGTATTGAGCTAGCCAGCACTCTGAGTCACTGGGGGGAGCTTTGCTGGGAGAAGTCATGCAGGATGTTCAGTCCAAGAAATTAATCTTAGAACAGCCATTGCCCTATTTTGGAGAATATCAAGTATCAACACAGAGTTTCAGAAAGATTGTTCAAGGTAATCTTCTCGTTATGGTGAAAAAGTGTCAGCTATGCTGAAGTAGAACAGTCCTCCTTAACAGTTTCTCCCTGGTGTCCCTCTGATGTTAACATGGTCACTGTGACCCAGGGTCATCTGCTCAGTACAGACTGGTGGCATATGTTCAAAATGTCCCTACATTCTTTTAAATAGCTCAAGAAATATTTTCCTAATCTCTATGAGTTTTGGAGATACTAAAAGATAGTTAAGTCAGTCCCTGTCCACATACTCGTTTCCCAGATCACTCCGGTTGCTCTTATTTGTAACATCAGCATTGTTTATCAATTTCCACTAAAATTACCTAATAAACAAAGATCAGTAAAACTGAAACACCCCGAAGTGTCCCTCTGCATCCTGCAGCCTGTAACATGGTTGGAAGCTTGGGAAAAAAAAATCTTGTCCTCAGAATCCTTCCTTCAACAGAGATAGAAAGGAAGAAAGATGATTATAGAAACTGTTGGGAGGACTTTTAGCAAACTGGAACAAAAACTAAGAAACAAACGATAGATGTTTTCTAGTCTCAGATGTCTATAATGGATTTCAAATCAAGCATTAACCGTGGTGTATTTGTGTTGGAAGAGACGTCCCACAGACATTTGAGACAGGTCCTTTGTTGCAAGAAATGTGGAAAATAAGAGGCAGCTTCCCAAAGACTCCTTTGGTTTGTATTTGTGTATCTTGCATGGAAAACGGAACAATTTGGTAGAGTCTCCATTTGTCACTCTGTCATTTAAAATGTGGTGTGCAAAGAAAGTGAGAGAAGAGTGACAAACAGTGACATGGACCGGCTTGTGATCTATTGCTTTACATACATATTCTTCATCACAAGAACTGTTGAAACATTACATTAACTAATCTATGTGATATAATGAGAAACCAGGGCATATAACCCAGGACATCTCTTCATATGCCTCTCTAATCATGGTAAGCCTTTCCGTTTCTGAAATCCATGAGTGGGTTTTTATCTTGTGGTATGCAATGTACAAAAATAAGGAGCAGGGAGACTATATGCTTGGTGACACAAAGGGAAAAATATGAAAAAAAAAATCTCAATATCAAACATAATGTTGATGAGTTCACTGCTATTCTGACTTTACTTCTAGGTCAGGGGATAATTTTTTTTTTTTTTAAGTCTGTCACCAGATCTGCCACAGCTTTGGGCAAAATGGGAGTTTTCTCCATGTTTCTGATGCTCCTGCTTTAAAATGAACTTTATAAACTAAACTACCACAAGATGAACTGATATAACTCACAGGTGAGAGCACCAGACCATGATGTATGATCAGTTCCCCAGCAACAAGTCCATGCCTGAGGCATGCCCAAAATCCTCACTCTGACTGCGGGGGCAGCCAAAACAAGACTCAGAGGTACAGCCTCCCTCCCTCCCTCATGCCCTTGGTCCCAAGAGAGGAAAAGCCAGATGCATTTGGTGGAGGCAACTCCAGCATTTTCCAACATAGGTAAGCTCCGACGAACTGACAGATCAGGACAGCAAGGGAAGGGAGATGACTCTGTACACATAATTCCCTCTCTTCAATGATAACGTAAAAGAAACCATAAAACCAGCCTTACAATCACATGGGGTGTGGGGGGAAGACGCTGTGATCTCTTGAAATTTAGGCTCACAGGAAGCAGTACTTTCCAAACAATTTGTACAGATGTGCCCAGGTGTGACTTAGACTGCAGACATAAAAAATTAATGCAGCTTTCTCAGAATCTTAATAGGAGGACCAGCAAGCAACCAAGCTGATCTGACAACATGTAGATATACCAGATAGTATGGCCCTGGAAAGAAAAGAAGGTGGCATTTGAAAACCTTCTGTTTAGGGAGTATTGTGTCCCTTTGAAATACCTCAAAGACAGCCTTGTGCAGGGTTTACGATTATTGAGGGAAAAAGAGGATTGTGCAGGGGAAAAAAAAGAAGTTAAGGAAATGGAAGGAGAACATGAAGAGCATTTTAAGAGGTTGAAAGTAAACCCCCCCACCAAAGACAGTGGGCAAAAAGGGAGCTAAAAATAGGCAACTTGAGACAGGGCTCTCCAAAAGAGAGCAGGAAGGACACTGTGTTCTGAAAATTGGTGGACCAACCACAAACAGATGTGCCAAGACTCTTGTACATTTTGTTGGCAGTTGCTCAAGGCTGGCACATAATCCATACAAGGAAAGGTATCACTAAGTAGTCAGTCCCCTTCCCTAGGGCATGCTTTGCCACAACAAACTGCTGAGAGATCGGAGGCAAATGGCTCATCATCCAGTGACAAAAAATAATAAAACAAAGACCTTCCTAGACTCTCCCTTATCACCAGATAACTGACAGAAGCTAATTTTTATGTACTTATCCAGCTCATCAAAAAAAAAGTTGGCTTTTCTTTACCTACTTACAGTAAGTTTATAGCCATTTGTTCTCACACTTACATGGGTATTTAGTTTCATGCTAAATTAGCTTTAGTTAGCTTATCTTCTTCTCCCATGTGTGTAGAAAGAGTAATCATATCCCTCCCACTAAGCTAACACATCAACCTCTGCTATTTTCTTATTGTAGATCAGATCTTTTACTTTGTAATCACTCTCCTTTTCCACCTGTGCATCTACTCTGGTCTAACCTAGTTACTCTTGAAGTAAGGTAAACAGAGTGAAAATGAAATTTCAAATACAAGCCCACAAACGGCGTGCGAAATAATACACCCCTACCTCCACTGAAGATGCCAGACCTGATAAAACATCTGAGCGTAAGTCTTTTTCACTCACAAATCACACTGATGTTTCTAATCCCTATTACCTCTTCCAGAGATCTGGTTTATCACAGATGTTCCAATTTCCTTTTATGACAAAGTAACTCACCTAGTTGATCAAGGGAAGCCAGTTGATGTAATCTTTTTGGATTTCAGTAAAGTTTTCGATACCATCTCTCTCAGGATCCTTCTGGACAAAATGTCCAGCACACAGCTGGATAAACACATCATGTGGTGGGTGAGCAATTGGCTCATGGGTCAAGCACAGAGGGTAACAGTGAATGGGGTGACATCAGACTGGAGACCTGTCACTAGTGGGGTTCTACAGGGCTCCATCTTCGTCTCTTTTCTCTTCAACACCTTCATAAATGACTTGGACACAGGACTGGAAGGGATACTAAGCAAGTTTACAGATGACACAAAACTTGGAGGAACTGTTGACTCCCTCAAAGGCAGGGAGGCCCTGCAGAGAGACCTGGACAAATTACAGGGATGGGCAATCACCAACCATATGAAGTTCAACAAGGGGAAGGGCCAGATTTTGTACCTGGGATGGGGCAACCCCGAATATTCGTACAGACTGGGGAATGAGATGCTGTGCCATGAAATGGGCCTGTGAGACCTGGTTGAAGGCAAGTTGAATATGAGTCAGCAGTGCCCTGGCAGCCAGGAGGGCCAACTGTGTCCTGGGGCAAAGCACCACCAGCCAGTCTAGGGAGGGGGTTGTCCTGCTCTGCTCTGCACTGGTGTGGCCTCACCTTGAATATTGTGCAGTTATGGGCACCACAACATAAGAAAGATATTCAGCTGTTAGAGAGCACCCGAAGGAGGGCAATGAAGATGGTGAAGGGCCTTGAGGGGAAGTCTGATCATGAGGAGCGGCTGAGATCACTTGGTCTGTTCAGCCTGGAGGAGTCTGAGGGGAGACCTCATTGCAGTTACAACTTCCTTGTGAGGTGAAGAGGAGGGGCTCTGATCTCTCTCTCTCTCTGATCAGAAACACCGATCTCTTCTCTGTGGTGACCAGTGACAGACCTAAGAGAATGGCCTGACACCTTGAGTCAGGGAATGTTTAGGTTAGATATTAGAAAAAGATTCTTCACCCACTGAGTAGTTGGGCACTGGAACAGGCTCCCCAGGGAAGTGGTCACAGAGTTCAAGTAGCATTTGGACAATACTCTCAAGAGTCACAAGGTATGACTCTTGGGGATGGTCCTGTGCAGGGCCAGGTGTTGGACTTGATTATTTTTGTGGGCATATTTTGTAGTTCTGCAATGATTATCTATTTGTATTATTAAATTCTACCCCATTTCTGCTGCAGTCATCTACAAAGTAGTCTTCAAAGTCATCTTTATTCAAGGGTCTGATATTCATCTGTATTGACATGCTTCTCTTTGTATTTATCAATGGCAGTTTTCATCAGTTTATTTCTGTTTTCTATTCCAAACTCATAAAACAAACATACCGAATGATACCAGTGTCAAGACAGGGTCTCAAGATACTTCCTGGAAGCCTGACAGGTTTCTTTTCAGCACAGAATATTGTCCCATCCCTTTTATGTGCAACTCAGCTTTCTCATATTAATCTCCATCATCTCCAATCTGACAGGTTCCCAGGTGGTATAATATAAAATATTTCACTAGAGACCAGGAATATTGAAACTGTCTGCTCAGGGAAGAGTCACCAGTCTGGAGGTATTTAAAACAGGTGTAGATGTGATACTTAGGGACATGGTGGACTCAGCAACACTGGGTTAACGTTGGACTCAATGATCTTAGTGGTCTTTCCCAAATGAAATGGTTCTATGATTTCACTATATTTCCTTAAGTTAGCAAATCAAAAAAAATTTCTCAAAGTTAGCAAATCAAAAAAATTTCTCAAAGAGAAATTTTATGTCAATATGGAATGGTTTATGCAAGCAAAGTAGTGCTTTGTCATGTTTTCTATTTACCTCTCTTTCCTTAATTATTCTGTACATTGGCAGTAAACTGTACTAAAAATCCTTGCTGATAGAGCTACATTTCTCCGACTAGTCTCAGGTGAAGATTGTCTAGTGCCCTGACTTGAGTACATGGACAGGGCTTTGAGACCACTGTCTCTTCCAATCCAAGGAGCAGGAGACAAATTCAAAGCAAACACAAGGAGTTTGTTCTTCAGTCAAGCTGCTGGTAACCTCTGAGATGTCATGGATGATAAAAGTTTAAAACAGATGAGGTGGTACATGACTGAATCAATGAAAGTGTAAGCAACTGAAGAGCAATACCCACAACCCTTCCCACACTTACCCTGGGTATGTGAGTCCCTGGGCCACAAACTGCTGAAGGCTTGGAAACTAATATCCTATTGGGAAGCATAGTGAGGTGGATTTTCAGGCAAACCCAGTGAATTGACTCATATATTTATGTAATTGCTGTGGGTTTATCAGCCCCCCTAGACTGAAATAGGTGGATTACCGGAGCAAAGCCAAACAAAAGTTTTAGTAACCCCTCTGCTAATTACATATTTAAGAAAATGGAAGAGAAGGTGGATTGGGCAGAAGAAATTAAGAAGCCATGAGGTAGGAGGGAGGCGGCAGGCCCCCTCTCCCCCGGCCCTGGGCTGGGGGCAGGTGTGGCACTGAAACCCCCACAGTCGGGACATGTAGCAGAGTGAAGAAGAAACTCCACAGAGAAACTGCCCACCTGAAATGTGCTGCAGAAGGAACTCCAGCTCAGCAGACAGCAGAGGAGGACTTGAGATAACAGAGCAGCTCCAAAGTCAGTCTAGCAGGAGAGAGCAGAGAGGCATGGGGGAGCCTCCCTCCCCCTCCTGCCAGCAGGGGTAAGACTGGAAGTTGAAAACCCCTGTCGCCTGTAGAAGATAACCAGGGTGCAAAGACCCCCCGGCAGCTCATGAAGGAGCGTGTGCCAGAACAGACGAGTGCCTGAGGAGGCTGTGACCCTTTGTGGAAAGCCTAAGATGAAGCAGAGTACTGCTAGAGACCTGTGGCCCATGGAGAGAGAAACCTACACTGGAGCAAGTTGTCTCGAGTAGGACTTATAGTCCCAGTGAGGAATGCATGCTGGTGCAGCTCAGTTGTGACCATAAAGGACAGCAGAGAATGGAAGAACTGTTGTCCTGGGTGACCCATGGGGAGAGGTCCATTAAGACTATCTCGTGGGAAGGGACCCCACAGGAACAGGGGAAAGGACTCAAAGCCATTCGCTGTAGCCCATGGTGAAGACTATGGTAACGCAGGCTGTCCCCCTGCAATCCATGGAAGGGATCCCATGGATCAGGAACAGGAGAAAGGACTCAAAACCCACTATTCGCTGTAACTGTGGTACAGACCATGGTGCAGCAAGCATCCCCTTGCAGTCCATGGAAGGCCTCTTAGAGCCCAGGTGTGCCCCCCTGGCTCCTGGTCCTGGCTGTAATGGAGGAGGGACAGGCCCAATCCTGAGGTCATCATGCAGCAGAGCCAGCAGAGAGAGAGAGAGAGAGAAATCTCCAGCTATGACACATTGAAGCTGTCATCCTAAAGATAATAGAAACTTTACAGTGCTGCAGAATTACTTTAAAAAGAAGAGACTTTCTCCTCCTGGATTGGTACAGGGGAGAGATGCTTTGTAAATTCTTAACATTTTCTTCATAAGATAAGCAAGCTTAATTAGAATTGTTATATACATATATATTATTCCTTAGTCTTTATCTTGCTAGTAATAAATCTTAATATTATTCCCCCACGTCAAGCCTCTCTTTTGTCTGTATAAAACCTCTCTCAACTTGTAGCAATTGTCTGTGGGGGAAGTTTGAAAAAAATTGGTCCCGGGTAAACCCATCACAGTAATTTAACATATATTATTTGTGGAGCTTATCTGAGTCTTGTTTCCACAACACTCATTCTGAGATACTCCCATTCACTTTCCCACTTTTTACACCATGGCCAACATCATCATTATTGAGAGCTGAGACAAAGTGTTTCTTTAGCTTTTACAAGATAGTCATCTTACCTTTAAACCCTGTAATATTGTAAGAACACAGTAGATGAATATTTTCTTGGTTTTCTTTGTGTTAATTGATTTGCCTGCTGTCAGTCATTGTGATTTCTTTTGTTAAGAGCTTGACTTCTGGAAATTCTCACTTTATCCCTACATTTTCTGTGATCCAGGTAATTCTTGTTAAGTCCTTTTTCCAATTCCTTGTAGCCTTCAAGTTCCATTGTTCTTGTTTGACACAACAATTTGTTAGGCCACAACTGGACTGCTTTCTGCAAGTTCTTCCTTGCCAAAGATGAAATAGATTTTAAACATTTGAGGTAAATTTTACACCTTTTACACCTAGAGATAGATATTACACCTTTGATCTGAGGAATTCCAGCCTTTTGCTGCGTCTCAGTTCTTCATGTTCTCTAAGCAATGAAAGTAAGGATGACAGCTCAAGAGAGAATGGAAAGTAGATTCTCTCATCTGAAGCCCCTTCCAGGTACATAAGGTACTCACCTTCAAGAATTGCAGCCATCTAGTGGGCAAAATACCAGAAACAGTCACTAGTCAGTAAAAATATCGTCTCCCTACTTGCAGTTGTTCACTGAGTGAACTGGTATTTCATAGCTAAACCAGCCAATATGAAAAGACATATCCCAAAAGTATTTTATCATAAGCCTGTATTACAGCAGAGTTGCCCTGGCCACCCCACTAAGACCTCAGGAATGAACACGCCTTGCTACCACACAACATGATACCACAAGGAGTCACTTGGGCATACAGATATATTCTTTTGCGTTTCCAACACCACAAAACAGTTATGATTTTACTAATGCTGCCATACTCTGAGAGTGATAAAAAATACATAAGCAGAACGGTTTCCACAGAGGGCCATACCACTGACTCACTTGGATGCTTGACAAGTGAGTGTGGATGCAGAGCTATGTGTGTCAAGGCCTTACTCTATGGCAGTGATTCCCAACCTGTGCTACACCTCCCTGACTGATGTATTGATCACTTTGTCAAGCTGCTGATTATCCCTGGTGCAAATACTTGCCATCACAGTAGGAAATTACGTAGACAATTACCACTTTTGCAGGCTCAGTAATCTCAGTCAGTTAGGTAGTGGCAATCCAACAGCACCCACCGTTTAAAGTGTGGGAATTATGGAAGGTAAATTGATCAACTGGTATGCATTTGGTGGAGGAGAGGAAAAGAAAGAAAGGAATGTAGAAATCTCTTGAGCTGTCAAGAGACAGCTATGGAGACAGAAGTGGTTGCTGTATTTGGTAATTACCTCTTTTAGCAACAGTTATGATAATATCCACATACTCTATGACCACCAACTGCTTTGCTAAAGATTTTTTTTATGCAGATATCAGTCACAATTTGTACACCATATAAAATAAAGTACTCCCTTAAGACTGACCTTCATTATTTTTTCAAATGGCCACATTATTATAGAGTGCATAACTCAAAAAATGCTCGTGTCACAAAAATGTGCATTTGGCAACATGATGCCAGCCTTTCCCTGCTAAAATTCATCTTTTAAAATAAAGATACTTTAGTGCAAGACACGACTATTCCATTTTATTAGCTAGGAGTTCACCAAAATTTTGACACTGTACCACTGATATGTGCACCTAAATACACTGCAGGAATGATTTGTTGGGATCATAGGCACTTTCAGATTTTTTTAATATACTGCCACAAAACATGGCAGTATTGAATTCCAGTCATTATTACCAAAATAAAAGTCATATGCCCATAAAAGAATTTGCTGAAAAGTGAACCCTGAGAATCCAACTGATATACTAAGCAGGTACAATACAAAAACCTAGATTTTCCACACACTGCACTCATACTATGGGTGCTTTCAGGTGTCATCATTGTCATGGTATGCCTGCATTTTTCCTGGCTATTAGGAATAAAAAATTTGTAAATAGCATTTTTCTAGTGAGACTCAGTTATTGTTCTTCCTTGAGATTGCTGATATGAAGCTGTGTAAAAAGAGAACAGACATGATAGGAGAGGATCAGACTAACATGGATGAGAAGGGAAGTCAGGAACATTCAGCCACTGAAGTTCCCCTTTCTGTACCTGCAATGTTTTTCCTCCTTTTCTCTTCATTCAGCTCTCATTTCCCCCATCTGAGTGTCTGAACTGATGCACAGAATTTTCTCCATTTTCTGCTCCTCCATCTCCCAGCAAAGTATCACTGCCAAATCCTAAATTACTCACAAGTGCCGCTGCTTTTTCTGGAGCTGCAGGTATTTGTCTACAAAACCTGAAGCATGACTGTTCACAAGGGTATCTTCAGTGTGTCATATTTTATGGTCAGGGCAGTTTCTATCAAAAAGCAGAAACAGCTCTGCACCACTAACCCCCAGGGCAAAACCATGAGCATGAAGCAGCAGCCAACAGTGCCCCGGGAGCAGAGAGATATGTACCAGAGGAGATGCCATACTCTATGCAGACCTCCATAGCTTTTAGCACAGCTTCTGAAGCTCCTGGAGAAAAACACCATTTGGACAGTAGTGTAACTACCTGGTTGATTTAGCACCAGAGCTAAGCAAACTGTTTGTAGCCAGCAGCATAACAAATCCAGCCATTTTTCCTATTCATAAATTATGTTTAAGCTCTGCTTTTTTTTTTTTTACTTGCAAGGAATTCACTGTAATGCTTTATTGAAAAACATGCTATTTGTGTTACACCTAGGTCATAGGATTTCTATCACCAGAAACTGAAACCTTACATCAACAGACAGTGTAACTGAAACAGTCATTTCTAGTTGGATCTTTGAGCAAAAACAGACTTACTTACACACACATACAGAAAACAGCAGCCAATGTTTTCTTGTGTGCATGGCCTGGGGCAGCAGTTTTCAATATTGAAACCCAATGGTACACAAGAGATAGGAAAACAGATGTGCCATGAAGTTCCCAGCATGAGCAGAGCATCCTCAGTTACATATTCTAGTGATCAATTCCCCCCAGGGGGCTGACATCAAACTGCTGTTGGATTTATTTCACATTCCAGAACAGCAGCAATAATCCTAAATTACGTAGGTCTACACTGGACTTTAGTGCCTGGCAGTCATCTGTCAGCTGCAGTCTTGCTCTGCATGTACTCAGTCCCTGCAATAGTTTAGCATGTTGCCTTTTGGAAGGATTAGGGTACTGGACATCCCCTGAGAAAGCATAGGAAATACACACTGGTCTTGTGGTTAATTTAACAAAGCTCTTGATGTCATTATTATTTAGTGGAAATGCAGTCAAACACTTACTGAGCAGCCAAAATTTAAATAAATTCCGATGTTCTTAAGTGGTCATTTGAGTGTTTGACATAAAATGCACATCTCTGTTTAAGACATGGCATACGCAAATGAACTTACACACCACTGTGGGTTTTAACATGTTGAAACAATTTGCAACTCTGCTTTAAAGTTGTCAGCTTCCAAAACAAATGATGATAAGTAAAGTGAGATCTGGAACAAATTAATATATTTCCAAATAACCTGCAGGTTTCTTCAGGGCTGCCCGTAGTACTTAAGGGGCAGCCAGAGCTTCCCGTAACAATAAAATGTAAAAGAAGGGAAAACACTATGAATATTGATAAGGTGCAAAGTCAGGCACTTAAAATTTAGGAAGTATAAAACTATCATTCCCCACATGATGTTAATTTGAGACACTTGTATCCATTTATTCTGATACAAGCCTGATTTTCAACTTTTTTCCACAGGACTTCTCTGTGTCTGGGACAGACTGGGAAACCAGGAAGCAAGAGCAAGGTGCTGCTTTCCAAGTACGACAGCTGGCTGTCAGCAAATGACATGACAATGTCAGCTTCTCTGCCGGAGAAATAGAGAGGAACCCAGAGGGGATATCACAACTGACCAGCGGGTTTATGTTTGTGCAGAGACACGTGAGCAGCAAACAAGTTACATCCTTTCTTTCCCACCTTTCCCAGGAGTCCCTTAGGAGTATGCATAACCCAATTGGGCTGAATAGAGGGGAAGTTTCACCCTGCTGCCTTCTTCCCTTCCCTTTAACCCCACAACTGGGTTTGTTGCCCGAGCTGAAGGACAGATAGACTCATGTCTGCAGCTAGTGATCCCTTGAAAAAAGAAGACTAATCAGGAACAGGTGGCCAGAATTGTTCCACGAGTGCATACATTTCCTTGGTCATCATCTTTCGAGACCAGGGATCTGTGGGGAAGTACCAAGTCAACTGGGCTGCTTGTGCCCCAAGTTGCAGAACTGCGATGAGAAAGGAGCTGCTCTCAGGTAGGCACTTCCCAGGAGCAGGGGTAAAGGCACAGGGAAGAGGTATAGGCCATGCAGAAATCCTCAAACCACTTATAAATGAGCTACTGCAGGGAGGGGGAATTAATCCTGCAGGGGACGTTTAGATTGGATATTAGGAAAAATTTCTTCATGGAAAGGCTTGTCAAGCACTGGTACAGGCTGCCCAGGGAAGTGTTTGAGTCACCATGCCTGGAGGTATTTAGAAGACGTGTAGATGTGACACTTGGAGACATGGTTTAGTGACAGACTTGGCAGTTCTGGGTTAATGGTTTGAATCAAGGATCTTAGAGGTCTTTCTTTTCCAATCTAAATGATTCTGTGATTCTATGATTAATGCCATACCGCACCCAGCCTTATGAGCTCTGTTTCTTGACCTTATGATTTTTTCCCTGTCCATGTTATTCTCTATGTGACTGTTTTATATTGGCCCTTTTTATTATAGCAATTTAAAATGCAGAGAAAAGACTTTACAATTTGCACCCATTTTATTCTCTTTCTTTTTTTTCTTCTTTACAGAGGAATAAAAAAGCACCCAAAACCCCCAAAGACCATCTCTTCATTCATCTTGTCAGTTTTGTACTTGGGCACCACAATGGTTCACATTAACAGCTCCAATATTTTTTTTATAGGAGGTAACTGGAAGTTCAGAGACACTGAGTGACCTCCCCATGCAGGAGTAAACAAAAGCCTTTATTTTCAGCTTCCTCTTCTAACAGCAAAGCTGCTCCCTCCTTACAGATTATCAAAATTTGTCCCTTCTCTTTAAAATGTTTATTCCAAAGCACAACAATGTGTCTCAGATTTGGAATAAGGTACCACAGGCTAAGGAACCACCTATATGAGGTACCCAGCCACCTGTAAAGGAGGCAACAGTGAGCTATGGGTGACAAATTGGCATATGGATTTGGGGAGATGCAAGGACTAGCTGACTAGCTTTAAAATTGTAACCTAGGGAGTGAAGCGTAAAAAAAACTTTTAAAATTACCCCATACCTAAAATGTCAAAGTATTTCTTTCAAAGTCAGTTGAAGAGTCTCACTCAAACAATACAATTGCTTATGATTCAAATTTTCCTCAGCCTTCATATTCTTAAGTATTCATCTGACTTTAGTATTCCTTAATGTAAAGCCTCAGCAGTGCAGGCAAGATGCAGTTTTGGAAATGGTGGTAGAATGGGTCCAGGACAGAGAGGACAAAAAATTATGGGGCTTTGATATACGTGGAAGAATCAGAACAGCCTTTCTTACACTATGAGAAGTGTGGTTTAAGCAACTTGAGTCTGCTCAAGCCTGATTCCAGGAAACCATTTTTTTAAATCTCCCAGTTGCTAAAAAGGGGAGAGAAGGCTTCTGCCTCTTGGAAGGGTGTCCTTAAAAGGGACACTCAGAGTAGTTTCCCATCTTGAAGAGGGTATTAGCCTAAGCAGGACTGCAGCGTGCAGGTTTTAATCCCACACTGGGTTGAATGTCCTGGCCTTTTGCTAAAAGTGGTAGCCAAGTAGTTATGGCATTCACTGTCCCAGTGCAGGGATGGGCTCCTCAAGGGTGACACAGGGGAGCTCAGTCACTCCAGCTTCTCACACGGTAGGTGATGGGAGGCTCTGCCTCTTAAGGAAACAGCTCACCAAAGCCAAATCTGCAAAACCAATAATATCATAAAGTGCCTCTGAGCACTGCATTTTGGTCAGATTTTTGGTTTTGGGTTATGGAGGGGTTCGGGTTTTTTTCTTTTACAACCAAAGGAATCTCTTTCGTCCTCCCTCATGATGCACTTGCATTCTAGCTTTGAACAGCAGCCTGTGCACCTAATTGTCGTTCTGAATGATTCCTTTGCAGACTACTCCCACCTTTACAAGATCCTCAGAGGGACATGACTGCGGGACAGCACTCAACTGGGGCAGCCCTCTAAGTACCAGTCAACCTCCTGACTCATTATGGGAATGCTTTGGAAAAGAGTCATTCATGGTAGACTGTTAGAAGAGTGGGAGAGATGTAATGGCTGATCTCCTTAACATAGCTGTTTGCTGCACCTGTCCAGCAGTAGCCCCAAGTAAGATCAGTGGCTTTCCTGAGGACTGATAATGTCTGTGACATCTACTTAACACCCACCTGGAGGCCAAACCCTACCTTCTGAAAGCCATTTATGGATAACTTCAAAGAGTGCTGGTTACTGGTATGTAATCCGTCTGCTGTCTTTTCTCCTTGCTTCAGTCCATGCAATGTTTAGACTAAACATGTGTTAAGAGCTATGTGTTGGATTAGCCAGTCCTTTCAGTGCACCTGCAAACTGCATTGTTTCAGTATGTCTCAACTTCCTGTCATAATTTCAGATGAAATTAATTGATTCACTTCATGAAAACTTCAAACTCAAACAACTTTTGCTTGTTGTGGATATGACTTGCCCTTGTGCCCCATCACTCCTGTACTGCAAAGTGTCATGTGGGAAAGCAGGAAGGAGCTTAGACTCAAAGGTTGACTGCTAGACTCTTTACTGATGCCATAAGGAAGAATGTGATGTCCTCTGGTTGGCAGAAAACATGAAGCTAGTCCATTTCCTTTGTCAAATCTGTTAGTAGTCCTTCTGCTGCCCCAGGAAACTCAGGTTTCCAGGATCACTGGAAACTGCTCAGTGAATCATCACAGATCTCCAAATGCATGGCCGCTTCTGAATAAAGGTGCCCTTCACGCACCCTATGTGTACATATGGAATTTCTCCTCAAGAGGCTTATTGAAAGACTCCAAGTTCTTTGCTGATGTCACAGAGTTTCCATGAGATTAAAAATGAGGGTTTGCAGAGCACTATGAACAAATACTTATCATTCTGAGCTGAAGTAGCATGTAACTGTGCCTACCCCAGTTCAACAAGGATTTAAATCTGCTACCTGCTTAAAGCAAATAAATAAAGCTGAATAAAAGCCAAAGGGAAGAGTCTTTGAAAGAAGATGACGTAGTCATATATGATTGCACGAAGTTTTCAAGCAGTCTTCAAAATTGTTTTCCCTTCAATTCTGATGCCTTAATTGGTATTGTTCTAATCCCAGTAGAATTTCAGTGCAGCTCTCATCTTTACAATAAAAAAGAAATAAAACCAAAGCAAAATTATACTTTCTCATTTGACAGAATACAAGTTTTTAATGGGTGGAGTCAGGTCCAAACTCAGAATTTCTCAGACAGACTCTTGAGTTCTTTATTTTCATCCCCCCAAACCCTTGACCTGTTCTGAAAATGTTTTATCTTTCAGTAATTAAATAAAAAAACAGTCATTTCAATATAATTTCAAATGATACATGGAGCATACGTGGGCCTTGTAAACACAGCAAAACATTACAACTTCTGTTATTATTAATGCTACTTATTTTCTGCCAAGTTTATCCATGGTTCTGTAAAGTGAGGAAGTCCTTTCTCACTGATACAAGAATCAGATGATCAGAGTTAGACTCACCAGGGAAGAGGAGACACAAGGATTCTGGTGCATTTCAAGACAGTGTAAAGCATACATACTCTTCTTGCTTAGAATAAGAGTGAAGGAGTTGTTGCATATGAATATGACTTAAAGGACTGAGTGCCATATGAATCTCCTTACCAATGTGTTGGGATCTCCTGGGTAACCTTAACATTAGTGGATTTAATGAGGTGCAGTGACAGTTCATTACACATCTTCAGCAGCTTGCAAAGAGAAGCACAATGTCCTGCATCACCCAGGTTCTGTTTATCAAACATGAAACAATTACAAATATCTAGCGCGGAGACAGCAGTATTCAAGTATTCCCCTCAATGATGATCTTTCAGGCAATAAAATGATTTTTACTATGCTGCATACCTAAAAGTGGTAGAAATCAAACAGAGATTCATAGTAATGGTGCAAGATGAGATTGGCAACCTATTTGCATGTCAATATACAGAGAGCTGAGCTGTGGCATGCCATGGTAACATCTGGAGGAATGAACTGCAAGGGTTGAGCCTCATGTTTCTAGAGGCTCAAAAATGGTTTCTGTGGCATTGATAAAGATTCGGATCTAAAAAAAATTGTCTCTAAAATCTCCAGGAAAAATACATTCAACATAAAAAAAAATTCTTACAGTCTAAATCTGTTCAGACCTATCCATAGGCTGCTCCTCATACTTTCTGCCTATTTTCACCCATTTGTTTTATGCCATCTCTTTCTAATACAACCAGGGAAACTGATCAAACACATTCTATACATACCACCCAGCCCACAGTCTCAGCATCCCAGCTGTATTCTTAACCTCACAAATTTGCAGTGAAACCATCTCCAGGGTTTCAAAAGCATAGCAACTTTCATGAAGGGAGGCAGTGGGAACCCTTAATTAGCTCAGCTTCTTTGTGCACTTCTAGACACGTCTCCCTCTTTGTTCACCTTTAACGATTTAATGCCAGGGTACAAATAGAAGATTTCTCCTCTGTAAAGTAGCATCACATTCTTTGGGGTCTTCTTTTTTCCCAACACTCTAAAAAACAGCTGGGGCCAAACATCTAAACAGAAAGAGGTGGATTTTAAACAGTCTGCACATTTGTTGAGGACTAACAGAGGAAAATTTGGAAGCCCAGCCAGTTAGGTGAGCATTTCATTGCTAAGAAGTCCTTTACATGTTGTACCCTACAATTCTGCAGGGGAAAATTCAAGTACAAAACCATCATTAATGCAATTCAACCCTTTCTGGAAGTACAAGAAAATGAAATTCAGTGATCCTAGCTTAATTCTTTTAACTTTTCTCTTGAGACATAACTTACCTACCTGACAGTCATTTCTAAAATGCAGAGAAGGTAGCAGAACCGTGAATTTTCTCACCAGTGCTCTAAAGTACAAGTATATAAAGAGAAGAGATTGAGGATAAAGCAACAGAAAGATGGGTTCCAGATTTGCTGTGTTCCCAATTCCATTGTCAAAGGTTTTCAGCATGATCCCCTCGAACATTCAACCTGGACTGAGAGGCCCTGAAACAACAAATCACTCAACGATATGTCTAAACTACACACAGCAAGTTTTTCTAAGGAGATCCCACATAGATCAAGTTAGATAATAATTTAAATCCTTGTTACTATTTCATTTTGCCTGCTAACAAAAAGGCTTGAAAACAGACTCTCCATTAAAACCTGCATGAATTCTGAAATCTGAACTAGTAGATGGCTGTATAAGAGGCAGCAATCAAATAAATTTATAGCTTCTGAGAATTGTTTTGGCTTATATGCTGCAATATTTCTGTTACTGGAGAACTGAAATAAAAAAGGTTAAATTCTGGGGATTGTCTAATTTTTATGCAGTATTATGATGGCTTAAAAGAAAGACGAAACCATCAAAGAAATTGGGAATTTTGAAGCACATGAAAAATGGATCTCCTCCTGAAGGTAAGGCATCTAAAAACATCAATCCATCTCTAGAAGTTTCCTCATTGTTATGAAGAGGGAGTCTTTCCTACTGAGGAAGCTATAATTAAAGAAATTCATATGAATCCAGTTCAATATAAAGAAAAATAAACTAATTCTAGTCTCTACCGCAGCTCTACCTTTCTTTCAAACCTCCCTGGCCTAGTACTGGTAGAATATTCCAATTCATCTCACCAGTGCCCTTAACAATTCCCCCTTTGAAGTCCTTGCAAGTCTCTCCTGACTATTTCAAACACAACTTTTCTTCAAGAGAGGAGACAATGATCTAGTGAAGGACTAGTTACCTTTTCAGTGCACGCACATGTGTACAATGTGCATCTTGCTGCATGTGTATCCTCTGCTGCATGTGTATCTACCTCCTTTGTCAGAAACAGCAAACTTTAAGGGGGTGGGTGTTACCTAAAATTACATCAGCATTGCTCTAAAAGCTTCTATTAATAAACTACTTCAATTTTCTGAACAACTGTACCACTCTTACAGTAAGGCCTTTGGTATTTTATTTTTCTGATGTAAAATAAGGTCTTAGTTTTATATAACAAGCCTGAACAAGAGTTACACTTCATTTTAGTGCAACTTAATTTGCATACTGTACACAATCCTACTGGTTTAAAAGATAGCATTTCAAAAGAGACATTTTGGCTAGTGGAGCTTTAATGTCAGCAAACCACTGTAACAACGACAAATACATACAGTTAAAGCACAAAGTGAAGCATATATAATATATTCACACTCATGGAGCCCAAGGGGTCTATTCATCCTCAAGCTATCAATTTTTGCAACTCCACATCTTAATTCACATTTTAAATAAATTGTAGTTAATATTTAGCTGTTCAACTGCTGCTGCATGGAACTTGATGAGAAAAGGTTCACAGAAATATATCCACAGCCAACTTCAGACAACTAATCACATCTGCTCCGCCTGGATTCTGCCATCCATGGTAACTCAACAGAGTCCCAAACCTCATTTCTCAACCGTTCTGTTGAACAAAGGTCACAGACTTTGCATTCTCCATGGAAAAAATAGGCTCAGTTGACTATGTTGACCACCTATTCACCCTTGTTTCTTTTCCATGTAATATCTAACATACTGATGCTATTTAACAAAAATTGAATTCATTAACACATTAGCCAATATACTAATACTGTTTGTTGATTAAGTTCTTGGGGTTTTTTCCCAGGCATAAAATGATCAAACTAAATCTCAGATGGCTTTTTTTATTGCTTTACTTTCTCATCTCTTTTTCAAACTATCATTTTCTGTAGATAATTGGGTAAAAGGAAAGGCTTCTGTAACTATTGTCTCTTTGGATGGTCTCTTTTATGTATTCTTACTAGAGCATTTCTGCTGTCCGAAGAGACTGTGACCATCCCTCCTGTTGAAGAGCCATACTCACAGAAAACAATGAAAAACACAATTCTACGATCACCATGCACGGACTTCTCTTTATTTGTCTGAATAGGGCTTGGCCTGCAGTATCCTGGAGGGTGATTTTATGACTCTTGGACATAGCCTCACTGTCCTGCCTAAGTACAGCAGATGGTGGGGCACAGCTCATTTACATCTGTGCTAGCAGACAATGGCTGTCCTCCTGCTTCTAATGTAGTCACTGAGAATTTTGCCATGAACTCATATTACTGTAATTCAGATGTGCTACTGAAATAAATGTGATGTATATTTTCCATGATACGATTACTGGATTCAGTTCTGGTCAATTAAAGCAGGCCTGCCCAGGGCTATCAACAGGGTAATGATTAATGTCAAAAGGCAACCCTTGCTCACATCTGCTGGCTGGCTGTATAAAAAAAATTAATTAAAAAAGGGGCAGTCACAATAGTTTGCTGCCTTCAGCCACATTTAAACTAAGAATATGTAACTGCATGCAGCTGAACTATTGTGTCCAAAGAGAAACTGCCAGAGGGAACACATATTGCTAGGGGCGTGTCAGACCTGAATGACACACTGAATGAGGCCCTGGTTCAAGGTGGAGAGTCCAGCTGTAGCACTGCCCCCATCATCTCTGAAAGGCCACTCAGCAGCACTTTACCACTTCACAAGACAGACAAAGCTAGATCACGGCCTCCAAAACAGCCCCAGTGCCAACCAGGGCTCTGGTGTGTATGTGGCAGGCAGCCTAAGTTCCAGCACTCAAGAGGACAGCATAAGAGTAGCTGGGCTTGGACCCTGCTATGGAAGGAGAAGTTCAGAACGGAGAAGCTCCTGGTGAACTTCACATGGGTCCCTGGCTCCCTTCGCTCTCCTTCCAGCTAGTTCCTGACACATTACAGTGACCATCGGTGCTTCGGCAAGCATGAGATAACCTCTCTTTTCCTGTCCTAGCTGGGCCTTCATCCAGTGGGTTGTATCTCTGAAACAAAGACACCTCCCCACACTCCAGCTCCTCTCCTAGTTCCTTCTCCCCCAGTTTTGATGCCACCCTAGAGACTGTGCTAAGTCTTGTGGGAAGCAAAGATGGGCATCTCTCATGCTCCATTGTTTTGAAGCAGGAAATGGCTGCAGAAAAGCCTCTTCTCAGTGCACCCAGGCTGATGACATGGGACTGGTGAGATTCCTTTTGGTCAGAATGTAACCCTCACTGGAACAATCAGCAATTTGGACATCTGAAAATTATTTTATTAAACAACAGTTGTTAATCAGTTGGAGGTCTTTTTCCACAGCCATTCTTTAAAGCCGAAACATTTCCATGTTTCCTGTAATATTTGTGCTTAGTCACACACTGACAAATACAAAGAAAAAACCTCAGATCTGTATGACAGTTTTTTGGAACCACCAAAATAATCTCTTTGAATTCTGCAGCCAGTTGACAGCAGGAGTCCAGGAGGAGAGTGTTGAAAGCAAAAACTTGTATTTATTCACTGGAGTTTTTACTGTATTTCTCTCCCGGAACAGAATACCTATCATATTCTGCTAAAAATACATTATCAAACCAACAGACCACAGACCCCATTAAAGTTTAAAAGTTTCCAACTCCACTTTTTGCCACCCAGAGAGAGAAGGGATGGTCCTTCGCGCTTCAGCCAAAATTTAACACGCTCAGGTATGGAGGCCAAAGGCTCTGCCAGAGGACATCTTCTGCAATACATCCTCTCTTGCAGTCTTGCAACTCACCTATTCACACATGCAAAAAGTCTCAGGCTGAGTCTGGCCTCCCCTTTTGTAATACATCACAAGAAAAAAAAAGATCCCTAGGTCAAAATGACCCAAAGTTTAAATGCTTCAGAAGTGTAAAGTACTAAAATTAAGAGTTATTAGTATTAATCTCTAATTACTTAGAGAAGAAGGGTTGTGGTGGTTGGGCACAAGGTCATGTGTCACTAAGTCATGAAACATTCCTCCTCCACACCAGGTGGTCCAGAGGCTGGCAGCTGGGTTCTTTCACAGTGCTGTCCATGCAAAGAGCAGGTCTGCTCATTCTTTTTTTTATGGCCATCCCAAAAGGCCACGACTTCAATGGAAGTGAAGGTGAATATCCTCTCCCATATCTATCAATTTTGAGGCATGCAAGGAACAAGTACTTCATCTCTAAGTAGATTTGGAAAGAAAGAAATAAGCCTGGCTGTTTTACAAAGGACTGGCTATAGCACAGAGCTCAGATTGGGCATAAGCAGCTGAGGAGGGCAATAGCCTGCAGAAGATGACAGCCCTGTGATCTGCTCTACCAGTGGCATGGGCCTGGGTTCACTGCTTGATCTTGCAAGGCCAGCTCCTGCCAGTGGGATCCTTGCTCCTTTCACCAAGTATCCACCCTGAGCAGGAGCAGCAGGCTGGGCTCGCCCCTGGCTCTGCCTCATATTTGTCCTTTCCTTCTCCCTCATCTCTTTCCAGGGCAAATCAAGTCTTTTCATCATTCACCTCAGACCAGGCTGGTTTTGTTGTTGAAAACTTCAAGCATGGGGTGCTTTGGGGTCCACCTTGAGGGGAGAACTTCAGGCTGCATCCCACAGCAGACCAACATCAGTATTGGAGATCCAGAAAGGCCTGGAGCTTGGACATACCTATGGTGTGCCCAACCAGCTTGCTAAGCAACATGTAAACATCATTTACATTCACTTCACCTGCCACTACACATCCCAGAATTTGACTGCTGTACTGAGAATTGAGACTTTATAAAAATCACAAATATTGACTCACAATAAAGACAGTATTGCTGTTAAAAACTGTGTTGAAAATTAATTTTAGCCTGGTCCAGGCCATGATTGGGTAAAGCCATGGAAAGAATTTTGCTGGAAAAGCAAATAACTGTATAGCTAGATGTGTATGATGGGTGCAGCTGGGCACCACCACTCAGAGGATAAGTAGACCCAGCATTTTCCATGCAGCAGACAACAGTATTTTTCACTTTGCTGCTTTCTCTTGAGACTCCCAAGAAAGCAATTCTTCTTTTTTTTCCAGACTGCTGCCAACTGCCACAGAGCTTCCCCCCAAATCCCTCCAACTCCTGCCTTATCAATACAAGAAAGGAAACAAAATGCACAGAGTGACACATTCAACTGGTTTTGCTTCTTAACTAAAAATCTGTGGTGGTGGTAGAAAGAAGTGAAAATAAAGCAGTTTGGCAAGGTGACGTGTCTTTGCAAACCTCCTGCCTTTTGCTCCCCTTCCACAGGCACAACAGGCCATGAACATAGATGCAATAGCAGCAGCTGTTGCCGATTCCCTAGTTTGCCCTGTTATGTTTCCTAGTGGTTCTTCTCGATGCAGATCCCATTGACCAGTAAAACAGGAAAGATTAGATCTCAGCTGATACAACAGCTCACTGTAGGACAAGGTGCATTCAGCTCCTTCCAGTCAGTGTTGTGAAGTGCCATGTCCATGGGGCTACTGCATGAGCATAAGGTTGGCTGTGCTGAGCCCCCAGGATGCACAAAACTCACGTACCAAATTTTCCCTCTTTGCCTCCAGCCATCCCCGTTCTGCTTCTTGCTAAGTCAATATCTACCACACTAGCAGTAAAGGGCCCTTGGGAAAAAGGAAACCAGGGAGTAGGCTAGTTTTTCCTGATCTAGGCTTGCTCTGTGCCAATACAGCATATTTTCTAAAGTGTTTTTTACAATTCAGTTTAAATGACTCAGCTAAGAGGTTTTGTATAACTTCTGACCACAGCCTAACAGTTCTCACAGGAGGTAATATTTCCTAGTGTTTGGCATGAGCTTTCCTTCTTTTCATCTTAGCACTTGTGATCCTTCAGCAATCCTTACCCACTTCTTTCCTTTCTTCGCGCTTACAGCCTACAACTTTGTAAGTGGTTACTGGATCCCTCAACTTCCACTGAGCCCTTCACCACGCAGTATAATATATCACATTCATTACTGTTATGCAAGTACCTAAACAGACAGGCTTTATCTAGCTGTCTTAATCTTTCCCATAAACCAGTCCTTTAAGTCCAACAGTGGTTTTAGTTATTTTATGTGAATTCCCTCCAGTTTGTCAACATCAATCTGCAATGCTCTGATGTTTGAATAACTGGATTGTCACAGTGCTGACAAGGTGTGACCATTTTCTTTTTTATAAGTAACCAACTACTCATTTGTTACATAGTACTAATTGCACTTAATTCTACCTCTGGTTTTTTTTCCCAGTTCCATTATACTCTCCATACTACAATTTTGTGGTAGGCAGCACAAGACACAATTAGATTCCTTAGTCTGTCAACAGCAAAGGTAACTGCCATAAATATTTAAAACACAGCAAACTATGATATATGAAATAATTAAAACCCTTCCAAAAGCATCCTCTCACTAACCCAATCTCCTGGTAAACTGAATTTAAGTGGCAGCAAAGCAACCAAACCAAACCATTGCCTTTTATTTCTGTCAAGGGGAAATATTCCTCCTCTCTGCTCTACATTCTTGCTCCTCACAGAGCGAGTAGATATTTGATTAGGTACAGATTTAAACGCAAAAAGATTTTCCAAGCCTCAGTTCCAGTTCCAAGCAATTACACATTTGCTGGGTGTAACTCACTGCAGGGTCGCCCAACTGGAGAGCAGAACAGAGAAGGCTCTTTACAAAGAAAAAAAAATATTTCAAGTGTTTCACCTCACAAGGAATTCTTGAAAAATGTGCTTCTCTCCAGAGATCTGGGGTTGTTTGTCTCATTCGAGGGCTGAGTATTTTCCTCTCGCTAGCAGACTGGCAAAGAAGTAGACGGGTCATACTGCAGGGTGAATTGAAGAGCTGCCCTAAACCAACACCAGATTTGTATAGGAGCTCTTGAGGGCTCCATTTGTGTCACCTAATAGTGCTGTCTGCTGGACACTGGACCCTTGTATTTGATCTCAGGTATAGCAAGCAGGATGTACTCACTTTGTCTGCTCTCCAGCAGCACTGGCAGCAAAATAACTTGGCAAACAGGACAAAAAGTCTCAGTCACGTGCCTAGGTCTGCCTCAAAAGCAGCCTTTCTAAGAGAGAATACAGTTGTTAAGGCTGGCAGTCTTCTGGTGACACTGCTGTGCTGTCCCTGAGGAGCTCACCTGGAAAGAATAAAAGCTAGTATTGGTCCACTGGATTTCATATAATCAGGATTAAATGTGATTTTTATAACACTAAAACCAAGTCCAGAACAAGAGGCTAACTAGCTCTGACTAGATGACACCAAGTGGTCATAGCAAAATTTACATTTATTATTACTGGAACACTTTGCAAAACTTTCACCCTTTGAACTGGAGTTTTGCAGCATTGCCATTTGAACACTTTTATTTTTTACATGGGAGCCACTAAGTCTGGATATTTTGAGTCTAGGAAGAGCACTCAATCTGTGAAAAAATACAAGGGAAATAGTTCAACATGAATTGTTATCATATTTTAATTTATTGTATATTAACAAGATGCAGTTTTTTAAGCATTAGTTATTTATTTAATTAATTGTTAATTAAGTCATTAATAACTAGGCTATGTGATAGTACTAATGTATAAGTCAATGAAAATGTTCCTGATATTATTAAAATATCAGAGGTCTTTGGATAAGGCATTGTGTGGTCTACTCAAACCTATTGAGTATAAAATAGCAGCAGATCAGATACGCCATTATTTCAGAACAAGTGTTTATCACTCCCTATGCTGTTTGAGTTATAATACCTCTCACAAGAGATATTTGAACATGGTTTTACAAGACAAGATACTAATTGATGTAGGAAAAGAGATGCCAGTGGTGCATTTTCTCATCTGTTACAGTTTTGAATATGATGTAGAGTTATATGAGCAAATATCAAAATGTATTTTTAAAAGTTAGTCATCTGCTGGAATGTGTTCTGCTAAGATATTTTCTTTTCTTCCTCAGATGACCCTTTGAAATACGTGCCTAGTCATTTTGCCAGCAACCATGAAACCCCAGCAAAACATCAGAAGTCCAGCCAACGCAGGACTGGAAAACTGGCTACACTGAAAATTAACTCAACAGGTTCTTCCATTGTTTTTGAAGGGATTACATTTTCCCCCACTAAAAGACTTACCCATACAGGCACATGTGAAAAAAAAAGAGGGGTGGTGATGGGAAAGCAAAGGCTCTCTGTGCCACAGGGAAGGCGAGAAACATGTGTGTGGACAAAGGTGTGTTGTCGACACATGCACTTTGCACTACCCCTGACCCCAGCAATGAAATTCTGTTGTCTTTCTACATAATCATCCTCTCTAGATATTTCCTGTATTGACTCTGTTCCCTGTACAAGGCATGTTCTGAACTGTGATTTGAATAAGAAGGCAAGGTCAGCATGAAACACACAAGGGAGAGCAACCAGTCCCATTCTCCCTGAGCTTGCCAAGTGGGCTAAATGACCTGTCTCTGACATGACAGCAGCTGGCTGCACCATGAGGATTTACTCCCCTGGTACCTGCTCCACAAGTGCATGGCTGTTTCACCATCTAAACTACAGTGGCCACTTTATACACTTGCTACGTTAAAAATACACTGTTTACTGGAATGCGCCCCAATTTCTCACGATTCACCTTGCACCTTAGGTTGTGTTTCCTGAGCTCTCCAGGTTGCTCTCTGTCATGCTCATGTTCTCACTTGTACTGCCAGATCCTCTAAATTTTAAATAAATTTATATGCTCTATTTATCATCCCTCCAGTAGTCTCCTTACTTCCCATTTAAGATCAATGCAGAAAAAATCAATGGACTAAACAATAATTCTCTCAGACACTCCTCTTCCAACCATAAAGCATTGCTGGCACCTCCACTTTATAGATGGTCTGTCATCTGTCTTTCTCTCTTTACTGCAGTGTTTTTATCTGAGATAATTTTAAGTAGCAGAAAGTTAAGATTCCTGGAGAAAATCTGCATGGAAGAGTGGTCCTGAAAATCTAAGTATGTATTATTTGTGCTATTGTGCTATTTTATGTTTTGCTGTATGGAAAAAATGAAATGCTGTTTTGTTAATAACACAAGTGATGGAGTTCAGGTGATCCCATGGACTTATAGATCACAAGGACTCTGGCCTCTGGCCTGTCTGTAACCACAGCAAAAGTCTCTGCCTATATGAAACTGTGTCCTGAGCCCTGCAGAGTACCCATTGTGTGGGGACTAACAAAATTAAGATAGGCAGGTACGTGGCAACAGCCTTCCTCTGCATGACCCTACCCTCTCCTTACTAAATACCAGCAAGAAGATTTTCCCTTGTTCTCCTTACTGTCAGACTCCCTCACACAGCAGGAAGGTTTGGGCCCTCTGGCAGCTGAGGAAAGAAAGCAGCAGGGATGTTTCTTTAGCTCATCCCTCTTACTTTCATCTTCCCTGACAGAGCTCCCACTTGGAATTCCCCTATCAGGGAAGAAAAATTCCCCCTGATTGCAGGAACCCGAATCTCTCTCAGAGGTGGATGGGTGATGGAGTCCAAGTGCCACTGCTCTGGCACATCACCTCACAAAGAAAACCTCATGTGTGCTGAAGTACCTCGATGTGGGGCTTCCAGCCAGCAGGAGCTCCAAGGTTGAGAAGAACATTTTGACAGCTTAGGGACATGGACATATCCAGTAACCCTGGGGGCACTAAGGGTTTACAGCACCTATGCTTAGGCTCAGAAACAATTTAAAGGTAATACAGGAGATAAACTAGCAGCATTATTGTAATGTAACTTGGAACATACTGGAGCTAATCTGTGCTGGGAAGCACCTGCTGAGCCTGGACAATCAGGATGATGAGTCTGAGCAGATGTCACAGACAACCCTCATGTTGGGAGCCCTGAACAATCACTGCTAACCCTGAGAGTACCTGAAAAATCCACCAAAATGCAGCAGAGACTCTGCACATACAGGAACGGGGAAGGCAGGTAAGTTTGACTTGCACAAACTACCAGAAGAAGTGAGAATATGGTGAGAGAAAAGGCAGGTGTGAGGGAGGCTTTTCTAAAAGCCCAGAAGCAAAGAGAGGAGATGTGCTTGGGAAGCCAGGCAGGAGCCCAAACAAGGTTTAGTCTACCTAGCAGAAAAGTCAGATTATTCTCTGGGTTTGTAGGAAGATCTGATATCTGCACTTGGAGATAACCTTCACATCTAAGCAAACAAGAGGGCAGAGAAGGCACCAGCAGTATAAGCCTTTCTCACCAAGACAGGAAGAACTGGTTCCCTCAGCTTTATTCAAGGAAGCAAAGACAAGAGATTTAAGAAGGAAGAGAAGTTCAGTGTGTAAAGTGCAAAGATGGAAGAAGGACACAGAAATAGTGAGTGTCTGTCAAAAAAGGCACTATGTAAAAGCAACTCTGTGACTGGGAAATCATTGCTAGAAATCAGGATCTGTGAGCTGCAGTCCAAAGATATCATCAGGTTGTTCCCAGAGATGCAGCCGGCAAAGACGAAGGGAGCATGTCTCATGAAGAGCAGTAGAAAATAAAGCAACAATCAGAAACTAAGCTAAGGAGCAAGGTTTGCAGAAGGCCAGGGCAGTTTTCCAAGTAGGAGTAATGGCCCAAAAGAAGAGAAAGTTCCAGAGACCTGAGATTTGGCTCAGAAAATGAAACTAAAATATTCAGTTAAAAAAAAGCATTCCATGGTCAAAAAAAAAATATAACAGTGGCTAAGCTGGGAGCTGGAGGGAGGAAACATGAAATAACAGCACCTGGTTTATCCTTAACACCAGGATAAAAACACCCAGGGACCTCATGGTGTGTTGCCAGGAGGAGTGTCCATTTGCTGTAGTTCTAGAAGGGTCACAGAACCACAGAAAGGATAAGGTTGGAAGGGACCACTCATGTCACCTATTCTAACCCCCTGGCTCAGGCAGGGTCCCCTACCACGTGTTACTCTAGAATTGCATCCAGACAGCTTTTGCATATATCCAGGGGAGGTTCCCAGGCTGAAGGCCTGAAGAAGTGCTGCTAGCCAACTCAGGTCCTGCAATGGAGCTCAAAAAAGGAACAGCATGGGTACAAAAATGCACTCTGCTTCTTGCAAAGGTGAGCACCAACACCCACACAGAACCATCAAGCACAAAAAGCAAACTGCTCTCACAGTAATTGTAAATGTGCTTTGGTTAACATCTTCCATAAAAAATGAAACACAAGAAAACAACTTACCAACCAAAAGAAAGCATTTAGCATTTTGAAAAGCTTTCAGTCTGCACAGAATTTCATCCCTTGTACCACAAAGAACAGTGAACACTTTTTTAGTCACTGATAATTAGTCTGACATGTCCTCAGAGCTGCAGAGCTTTCCTCTCAAATTCTGATCTCCTTTTGCTGTAATATGACATATTTCTTTTCAACTGTGTGTAACAGAAAAAGCAAAGAAAAAAAATTACACAGAATAAAATTAATTGGAAAGATGTTAAAATAAAATCCTACCAAAATAATATAATATTTTGAAGGAGAGAGAGAATTTTATCTTTGCAAATCAAAAATACCTTGACAAAATTGCTTTGTTTTAGAAGAAGAAAATTGGAATTAGGCCCAGCTCCTACAGAGAGAAAGCTTCAATTTCTTTCTTGAAGTAAAAGTCATATCCAGTCAACACAGAGTTTTCCTGATTAGGCTCAGCAGGATCAAACATGATATTAACTAAAGAATCACAAAAATACTTGTTCAAGCACAGGCAGCCCTAAGACACAAGACTGAGCAGAACAGAAGCAACTTCTCTCCCTTGGACAATGGTTGGTAAAAAGGAACTTTCTGTAGTTTAGATGAAAAGTTCTCTACACAGACACACATTCATGGCAGTATGTAAAACTTTCACTTTGGGGGAAAACAGTTTCTCCCTTTGGCTTAAAAACCTGATCCAAACTTCCGTGGAGTAAGACTCTGGCTCTTGACTGCATTTATGCCTGTTTACTTTGGGTACAAATTTTGCCAGTGGAGCACTCATTTTGACCCTACATGCCTTATTTCAGAGACTTGGAAGATGATTTTATTAATAATTTTCTTTTCCCATAGATCATAACTTCTTCTACTGACAAGCAGTCTGTAGTTTAGTGTGTCCTTTAACTTATCTAGCTTTGCAGAATAGGTAGTTTCAAAACCCCTTCCAAGTGCTAATAATGACTGCTATTACTAAGGAAGTTTACAAAAATACCATGGATCGATCCAGAATATCTGGAGTTGCTTATTTTTATTATATGCACAGTCTATATGCAGGAGTATTTTTAGAGCACTAGGTGATGTGCTTTATTATTAACAGCTAGGCTTGAAGCCTGAGGATGATACAATATTTTCTCTCCTAAATAAATCTTGGCTAAAATCTTAGCTTTGCCTTAAAATTGGTTCCTTCCTAACCTTCTGGAAAGCATCTTCGTTTTTACCTTAAAAGAGCAACCAACAACAAAATGCAAATAATGACAATTCTCCAGCTTTTGGCAACCAAAAAACATGAAAGAAGTCCCATTTGGTGTGAAAACATAAAAGAAATAAAGGAAAATGCTGAAAAAAACTGACTAGGAAGAAGGAACTAAAAAAAAAAGAAAAAAAGAAAAAAAGAATTCCATTAGTTCAAAACCCACCAAGATTTTATTAAAAAATTCAAGGTTCCCATTTTCAACACAGGATATGTTTATCTAGCCTTGCTTGCTGCACTTACTAGTGAATTAAACCATGCTTCATCACTGTGAAAATTTAGGTAAACAGAAATGAGTTTCAATAAGAAAGCTGTGATTATGTGCTTGTTTTCACACATTCCTTTACAATAGGGTAGTTTTATTCTTGCTACAGATCTATGGATTTTAATAGAGCTACCTCTAAAATAGATTAAAGTTCATAATTTGTGTTGTGCAGAAAACCATGAGGCTAGGTTCTGTATATTTTTGTGAGGTAGTTAAGTGACCTGATTTCCATTAATAAAGGAAGTGCCCTAGTTCCCGTTAGCACCATTGAACCCATTGAAGACGGCTAAAGTTAGTGAGTTCTTAAATCTTGGCCCCTAGTCTTTGAAGAAAACACAGAGCCAAAGCCAAGGAGATGTTCCGTGGAAGTTTAAAGTGCACAACGATGCCCTAATTCTCCACTGCTGCATGTCTTCTGTGGTCATATACAGCTGGGTACAGTCCTCATAAAATGTTACCACGCAAGAATTTTGCACATGTGTAGAAAATCAGGACCTGACTTTTGCAGAACATATATGCTGAGTATCGGGCAAAATGCTGTCATTACCAAGACCCTTCGCACAATGATTTTAAACTGTTAGCAGGCAATTACTATTTCCATTTTATGGATAGGGGCCTAAAATAGAAGGACAAAGCAAGCCAGGCTAGATGGAAATGCCTAGGAAAATTAACAGAGTTAATTTTTAGAGTGGATTAGTTAAACCACAAACAATTCTATGTAGACATCCATTCAAAACCAAAGCTGCTTTTATTCTACTCAGTGTTATTTTACTCTGAAAGTGAATTAATTTAAATCGAATTGCAGCCAGTTCTGTCGTGAATAAGAGCATGCAAATTGAAGTTCAATACAGTTCACAGACACTTTTAATTTACACCTTTTGTTAATTTAATTAATTGTCTTGAGTGCCTGAGCTCACACAGGAAGCGTGCCAAAGTGCAAAGAGTTAAGGATGAGACTCTCAACTGCAGGGTTTGGCCTCTCTGGCAGCCCTTCCTTGGGGTGCTGTTTTATCACCCTTGTTATCACCAGAAAGTGGGAGCCAGAGGAGGTATTCCTGTCTTTCTGTATCACCTACGATGTAGTGACAGCTCTCAGAGAGATCATTGCATGCATTGAATGGGAGGACTGGACAAACATGCAGTCACCTATTGACTAGGGGCCAGGAGGAAGCACTTGACCCAGGAGGGTGCATCCATTGACCTCTGTAGGCACCGAAAGCAGAGAAGTAGTGTGACACACTACAGGGGATGCAGAGTTATGTTTTCAGTGCTCAGCCTAAAAACCCGATAGACGACTTCACTACTTGACCAAGATCAGATTTGTGGAGGTGTAGCTCAATGATAAATACTAAAAGTTGTTACTGAGAAAGTTCTATAAATATCCATCACATCTTCCTTCCTAGTTTTTTTTTAATCATCTCCAGCTTGAAATGTTAGTTTATTATATCATGCAGTTTTATCAGTATCTACTGATAGTAGATAGTAGATAGTATAATACATAGTTCTTAACTGCACTAATCACCTGTGGATCAGCCCCTATGTAACCCATTGGCAAGAATCTGACAACCGAGCTAATTGTCAAATACTCTCCAGGATGCAAACATGGAATGCGTGGAATGCCATGCATCCACTTCCACCCGTGTGCAGCCACTGTCTAGGCGAAGCCACACATTTTAAAGTGTCTTCACCTTTTCTGAGCATTATTTCCTTCAGCTTCATAACACACGGTTTCTTCAGTTGTCTGCTCTCACTTCAGTCTATCCATCCTACCTTGGTACAAATGTGGTCAGAAATCATGTTAACCTTCTATTTATAATCAAATAGGAGAAAATTAAGAATCAAGAAGGATTTTTTTCTTGTTTTCCTGGCAGTTAGTGATGAGTCCAACAAACAAACAAACAAAAATACAGTGTCATCGTTTGTAATCCATGAACGCGAACTGTCTATCTCTACTGTTCTTAAGAGCTTCCTAATAAGAGAAGATAACTTAAAAGTAATAGAACAGTTATCCCTAAGAGGCTGCTTACTGAGTGAAGGAAATGAAATGGGATAGAAACGTTTGTTTAGAGTGAGAGAGGGTAAAGTATATTAAAAAAAACCCAAAACAAAACAAAAGAAAAAAAAACCAGCAAAACCCCACCACTCTAAGACTTAAAGTCTGAGTGCCTTCCGTGTCCAGCAAAGAAACTCGGGACAATCTTGAATCCCTTTGAAGAGAGCTGCTGAGCAAAACTTCAGCTCCTTAAGAAGGCCACGCAAATTTTTAAAACAGCCTTTAAACCCCCATCTATTTAATCTTAAATGGCTTACAGCGACGTGTAAAAGGGGCAATCCTGAAACCTCGGGGAAAAGGAAGTTTCATTTTCGGGGACGGAGCAGACGAGAATCGCTTCTCTACGGGAGAGGGCTCTATAGATGCATCGCGAATATCCTGCTTTGCTTACTTCGCTAGCCAATTCTGGAAGCGCTCCCACAGCTCAGCCCCTGGCGGGGGGCACGGGCCCCACCGCGCCCCGGAGGGCCCACGGGGGCGCGTCCCACCGCCGCCTCGAGGCCTCGCAGCCACACCGAGCACGAAGTTTTCCAAGGGGAAAAACAAACAAACAAAAAAGACACGCACCCCCCCCCGAAAAAAAAATAAAAATACAAAAACCAAAGCAACCACAAGAAAACAAACCCTCGGGAGGCAGGGGGAGCTGTCTGACCTCCTCCCGCCGCCCCCCGGCCGGGACAGGCGCCCTGCGGGCCCGGCAGCCTCCGCGGAGCCGCTGCCCATCCATCGGCTGGGGCTGCCTCTCCCGAGGAACAGTTGCTCGCGGAGTGAGGGTCGCCACCCGGCTCTCCCTGCCTGCGGTGGGTGAGGGCGGGGGCTGTCCCGGGGCCTCCAGGCGGGAGAGAGGTGGCGAGTCTGTCCGCGTTTTTTTCCCTTTGGAGGAAAAAGTACCAGGGAATAGAGAAAGATGCATTTCACTGAGCTTCACATGCGTGGCTGTCACCGCTGAGTGCTGCTAGCAGAGCGGGCAATCCCGCCGCAGCAAGTGCTCTGCAGGGCCACTGGAGAAAGGGACACGCGAGCCGTACACCCGGGGCCAAAGCGAAACAAGACGCTTCGCCCCGCGACGGCGGCTCCCCGAGCGCGGAGGGCGCCGCAGCCCCTGCCCCACCCGTGGGTGGTGGTGCTGGTGCTGTCCCGGGGGACCATGGTGTCCCCACGGAGCCCTTGCCTGCCGCAGAGCACCTGCCGCGGGGGGCAAGCCCGAGACCTGGAGGGGATGCAAAGGCCTGCCTTCCTCGCTGCGTCCTGGGAAAGCCCTTAATTCCTCCCCCAGGGAGCAGGTAGACCTCTTAAAAAAAAAAAAATTAATTCGGGCAAAATGAAAACAGGAGCTTGCCGGAGGAGGGACTTCAGCGAGGCTGCCAGGAGGATTTAGTAGCCGGATCCACGACAAACGGCGGTGACATAAACCTACTCAGGGAGGTAACTATAAGATAGCTCAGGTTTCTGTAGGAGAACAGCACGCGGGACTTGTGCCCCGGGGGGAAAAATTATACCATTAAGCAGCAGGAGCTATTTCCAGAGTGAGCAGAAATTACAATTCCAGCGACACGGACGCGTGACATTAAAGATTTCTGTGCAAAACCCCGAGACATCTCAGAAACGCACCAATATCCTCGGGTGATTCGCGTGCTTTAGCGGGGATTCAGACACCCACCCTCGAGCCTTTGGCCCCGTGTTTGTAGGCGCCTCTCGAGCAGCTGCAGCCCAGCCGGGGTAACACAGACTTTAACTCAGACCTACCAGTCCTCGCCCTAGTCTGAAAGGCGATGTCTGCGGCAGGGTAGCGTCTCACGGCCGCTCCCGGGGCGCCCAGCAGAAAGGTACCGGCCGGCGCCGGGAGCGGGCCCGGCTCTCGCAGGTCTCTCGTGTCGTCGTAGCGCAGACAGCGGAGCGAAATCTAGTGTGTTTTTTTTATTTGGATTTTTTAAACAAATATTCTAGAAAACCGCATATCGAACAGTAAAACTGCTGAGCCTAATCCCAGATTTCTAAACCGTTTGTGCTTCAAATTGCAGTCGGGCGCTGCAGGCTGCTCCTGCTAGTCCACTTTCCCGAAAGGTCACGCTACTTTTTGGGGTTGTTTGTTCGTGGGGTTTTTTTGTTTGTTTGTTTGTTTGGGGTGGGTTGTTTGTTTCTTTATTTTTGGTTTGGGGTTTCTGGTTTGGTTGTGTTTTTTTTTTGGTTGTTTTTTTTTTTTTGTTC